>CM021783.1:6266519-6379204 GCA_011076525.1 Nettapus auritus
GGGGGTGGGGAGGCGGCGGGGCCGGGGGGCGGCGGGGCCCGGCGGGGATGCCGCACATTCCTGGCGTGCCGGGTACATCTGGTCCGGATTCCAGCGCCGGTCCCGGCCCTGCTCCACCCCCGCCGGGGCCGTGAATCAGCACCGGGGAGGGGGAAGGGAAGGGGGAGCCGGTACCGGGAATGCCGGGGATGGGATAACGGGGGTCGTGCCGGTAAGGGGGGGGGGGGGGGGGCCCATCTCCTCCCAGCCCCCCGAAGCCGTGGGGGGCCCGGAGGAGCTCGGTTGCCCCCTCCCCGGTACCGAGCCCCGCTGTGCCCCCCGTGGAGCCCCCAGCCCGGTTGTACCGGGCCGCCACCCCTTCCCCAGCGCCCTCCCCCCGCCGGTAACGGCACCCCAACGGGTGTCCCCCCTCCCCCCCCCAGCCCCACGGCAATGCAGGTGCCTCCCCCCAAACCCGGACATCCCGACGACCGCCCCCAGCCTTCCTCATCCTCCTCCTCCTCCTCCGTTCCCCGGGATGCTCCGTTCCGTGCCCGCCGCCACCACCGGCCCCCGGGGCAAAGTCTGCCCCGCCCGGCCCCGGACTGAAGGTCACCCCCGGGGCCGGCCACAGCCCGGTGCGGACCGGCCCCGCCCGCTGCCCCGCCCGCCGCACCGGGACCCCCGGGACCGAGCACAGCGTCCCGGTACCGGCACCGGCACCACCCCACCCCCCGTTAACCCCCTGCGTTAAACCCCACCGGGGTGCAACCAGGCAGCTCCCCGAGGAGTCCAGTGCGGGACGGGACCGAGCGCAGCCCTCACGGCTCCCCCCCGGGGGAAGGTCACCTTCCCGGTACGGCACCGGGAGCACCGGGGCTCCCTAAAAAGCCAGCACCGGCGCGGACCCACCTGCGTGCGAGCCGGTCCCGGTGTCCCCGGTGCCGGTGTCCCCGATCCGGGCCGGTCCCGACCCAGCCCTGCCGCCTCCCCCCCCCCCCGCCCCCGCTCCGCCGCCGCCGCCGCCTCGGCCGGGCCCGGCCCGCGGAGCCATGACGCAGCCACCCACCGGCCCCGCCCCCGCCCCATCACCGCCCGGCCCCGCCCCTCTCCCGCCACCCCCGCCCTCCAGCCAATAGAAGGCCGGCGCTGCCCGCCGCTCAGCCAATCGGAGCGGAGAGCCGGCTCTCCGCCCCGCCCCCCCGGCTCGCGGTCTGTGCCGGACGGCCCGGCGGTTGCCTTGGAGACGGGTGGGCCCGCCCCTGCCGCGGGGCACGCTGGGAGTTGTAGTGCGGCGCGGCGCTCCCGGCATGCCCCGCGTGCTGTGAGTTGGCATTTTCCAGAGGGCGAAGGGGCGGCGGGGGAGGGGAGAGGGGAGCCGGGGGGGGCGGCTTAAAGGGTCCGGCGCTGCTCGGCCCCCGCGGGGCGCGGCGCTGGCCTGCCCCGGCCTCCCCCTCCCTCCGTCCCGGGGCGGCGCCTTTAAGGGCTGGCGCCGGCCGATTCCCAGAAGTTGCCCCAAGTCGGCAGCCAATCACAAGTGAGCGCCGGGGGCCGCCAGCCAATGGGAGCGCGGCGGGGGCGGGGCGGCGCGAACCCGCCTGACCCCGCGGCTTGGCAGCGCGGCGCGATGACTGGACAAGTTCTTTAAAGGGGCCGCGCCCCCCCCCGCGGGGCGACCCGAGCGGGCCGGGCCCTGGCGCCCGTCAGGACCCCGCGGAAGACCCCGGAGCCTTCCCCCAGTTCAAGTCCCAGCCGCCGCCAGGCGCCGAGCCGGGTCAGGGCGGTGCGGGCAGAGCGGCGCGGCCCCTTTAAGGCCGCCCCCTGCCCTTCGCCCCAGTAACAGCTGATTGCAGCGCGCGGGGGGGCGGCGGGCCAATGGGCTGCCTGCACGTCCCGCCCACGTGACTCCCACGCGCCGCACGCGGCGCTGCCCGGCGGGAGCCTCCCGGCGCCTTAAAGGGGCCGCGCGGAGAGGAAGGAGAAGGGAGCCTGGACCGGCTGCGGGGCTGCTCCCGGAGCCCGGGGCGGCCTCCATGGGGCGGGCGGAGGCTGCGGGGCCTTGCCCGGTTTGGGGGGTTCTGGGGCCAGGCAGTGCCCGGCTTCTGTGCTCAGGTCTGCTGCACCCCTCACCTTACAGCATTCTCCTGCACCCAGCGCTCGGGGCCACCGGAGGGGACCGCTCCCCGGTCCTATGAACTCCTGCGGGGAGCCCAGGAGCGGCCTCACCCTGCGCCTTCGGCCCCTCACTCACCTCCCACCGGTGGGGTCCACCCGAGCCTCCCCCAGCGCGCGGAGCCCCCTTTAAGGCCGGCAGCCTCGGCGGCGCGGCCGGCTCCAGCTGACAGCCCGGGGGCGCCGGTGACGTCACGGTGACCTCAGCCAACCGCGTCACGCCGGCCGCCTGCCCATATATGGACGAGCTCTTGCGCAACACCCCCCCTATGCCCCCCCCATGCCCCCCCCTCCCCCGCCCCCCCCGGTGGCGGCCGCTGGGGGGAGCCCGGAGCCTGCATGGGGGGGGCCTTCCTCCCACCCCTCCGCTCCTCCTCCTCTTCCTCCCCCCGATCCGGGAGCAGCAGCACCGGGGGGCCCCGTTTCTTGCCGTGTCCCCCCCGTCCCCTCCCCGGTGCGGCGGCCGCATGTGACCGCCGTCACCTGACCAACATGGCCGGGGCCGCCCGCCGCCGCTGAGCCCGCTGCTGCCGCCAGGTAACGCCGGGAACGGCGGCAGCGGGGCCCCCCCGGGCCCTAAACCCCTCCCCACCCCATCCCCGTACCCCCCGTGCCGGGTCCGTGGCCTCGGTCTCCCCCCCCCTCGGTCCCGTCTCGCCCCCTCCCGGTCCGTGGAGCCCCCCCCAGGCTTCGGGGGTGTTTGGGGTTCGGGGTTTGGGGTCGCTGTGCCGCCTCTCGCCGCTCAGCCCCATCGCAAAGAGCCCGGGGGGTGCTCGGTGCTGCGGGTAGGCTGCGGTGGGCCCCCCCTGTGCCCCCTGACGCCGCGGCTGCTGAGGGCGCGTTGGGCCCCCCCTGCAGTCCCCCTCTGTCCCCTCTTGGTCCTCTCCATCACTTCTTGGTCCCCCTCCATCCCCTCCCTGTCCCGTCTCGGCCCCCTCCATCCTTTCTTGGTTCCCTCCGTTCCATCTTGGTCCCATTCCATCCCTTCTGTGTCCCCCTCCATCCCCTCTTGAACTTCCTCCATCCCTTTATGGTCCCCCTCTGTCCTCTCCTAGTCCCTTCTTGGGACTCCATCCCTTCTTGGCTCCCATCCATCCCCCCCAGTCCCCTTCCATCCCCTCTTGGTCCCCTTCCATCCCCTCTCTATCCCCTTCCATCCCGTGTCCCCTCCATCCCCTCTCAGTCCCCTTCCATCCCTTCTCGGCCCCTTCCATCCCCTCTCTGTCCCCCTCCATCCCCTTCCAGTCCCTTCCATCCACCCCCCTCCATCCCTCCTCATCCCCTCCAGCTGTGCTCTTAGTCCAAGCCCCTCCAAGCAGCTGGAGGACAAAAGGGATCCAAGGGACACTGCGGGCTCACCGGTGGATTTTGGGCTCCATGGGGACGCTGCCACGCTCTCCCACTCACCCCCAGCCCTCCTGGGCTCTATTCCCTCTCCCATCAGGAGCCGCCATGGAGGGCTTCCTCCGCAGCGTGGAGAAGGACCTGAACATCGACCGCCGGCAGCTGGCGGCCGCCGCCGAGGGGACGCACGTCACGGCGCTGGTCCCGCAGAAATGGCTGGCCAGCCTGAAGGAGCGCCGCGTGCTGCCCGGCCTGTGCCCGCGGCCTGAGGGGCTGAGCGAGGTGGAGGTGAGGACCTTCCTGCAGCGCTCCGTGCAGAAGCTCCCGGCGGGCTGGACGCGGGTGGAGATCCACGGGCTGAGGAAGGAGCGCCTGGCGCAACCCCTCCGAGTCCCACCCGCCGCCGTCGAGCCCCGAAACGGCAGCCCCGAGACGCTGCACGGCTTCATGCACCGCGTCGCCTCGCAGAACTACCGCAACCTGTGGTGCCGGGCTCACGGCCGCTACGTGCGGCCGTACCGGCACGCTCACACGCCGCCCGCCGTGCTGGCCCTCGACGCTCTCCGAGTTGCCCTGCAGAAGGCGTACGGCTGCCCCGTCCTCCTGGTGGGTAAGAACGTGCCCAGTGCTTCCCCCGCCAAGGAGAGCGCTGCGAGGGGGAGCTCCTCCTGCCCCAACGTGCTGCAGGCCGAGGCTCTGCTGGAGTCGGCCGAGATGCTGTACGTCGTCTACCCCTACGTGCAGTACTGCCTGCACGACATCGTGACTTTCAGCCCGGCGAAGCTCACCAACAGCCACGCCAAGATCCTCTTCCTCCTCTTCCACGTGCTGCAGGCCATGAGGGCCTGTCACCAAGCGGGGCTGGCTTGCGGCGCCTTCTCCCTGCACGACGTGGCCGTGGATGAGAAGCTCTGCAGCCGGCTCCGGGTGAACTTCAGAGAGTATGAGGGGCCCAGGAAGGAGGAAGCGAACGCGGAGGCCGGGCTGGAACGATTGAGCGAGCAAAGCGGCACCGGGGCACGAGAGGAGGCGGTGAGGTGCTCCACCTGCCAGAAGGACCTCCGGGACCTGGTGTTGCAGTGGGTGCACGGGCGGGTTAGCAACTTCGACTACCTGATGCGTTTAAACAGCTTGGCTGGGAGGAGAATGGGAGACCCCAACTACCACCCGGTTCTTCCCTGGGTGGTGGACTTCACCACCAAAAACGGCAAGTTCAGGGATCTGAGGAAATCCAAATTCCGCCTCAACAAGGGGGACAAGCAGCTGGACTTCACCTACGAGATGACCAAGCAGGCGTTCGTTGCCGGCGGGTCAAGCGGGGAGCAGCTCCACGTCCCCCATCACATCTCCGACGTCCTCTCAGATATCACCTACTACGTGTACACGGCTCGGAGGACGCCCAAGTCGGTGCTGTGCTGCCACGTGAGGTCCCAGTGGGAGCCCAATGAGTACCCGGCCAGCATGGAGCGCATGCAGAGCTGGACCCCGGACGAGTGCATCCCGGAGTTTTATACCGACCCCTCCATCTTCCGATCCATCCACCCGGACATGCCCGACCTGGACGTGCCGTCGTGGTGCAGCTCCTACGAGGAGTTCATCGAAGTCCACCGCATGCTGCTGGAGAGTC
Organism: Nettapus auritus; assembly: GCA_011076525.1. Classification (NCBI taxonomy): domain Eukaryota; kingdom Metazoa; phylum Chordata; class Aves; order Anseriformes; family Anatidae; genus Nettapus; species Nettapus auritus. The sequence continues at coordinate 6,271,642 of CM021783.1, forward strand.
GGGAGGTCTCTCAGGACCTCCACCACTGGATCGATCTCACGTTCGGATACAAGCTGCTGGGGAAGGACGCCGTCAAGGAGAAGAACGTCTGCCTCCACCTGGTAGACAACCACACGCACCTGACCACCTACGGCGTGGTGCAGCTCTTCGACCAGCCCCACCCCCGGCGCATGGTGGGACCTGCCTACACACCCGCTGAAGCTCCAGCCATCGCTCGGCCCCTGCTCCAGAACATCCGGGAGGCCGTGGTTTTGGAGGACATCCAGGGCCCGGGGACTGATGCAGTTAACGGGCTGGTCCTGGAGGCTACGCCCAGCGAAACCACCTGGGCCGGTGAGAAATCTGTCACCGGTGAGGATGAATTAGAGCAAGGCACGGAGGCCCTGGATTCGATTTCTGCACCCAGCAGAGCTCCTGATCAGCCCTGCCCCGCCGTGCCTTCAGCTCAGCCCGCCGCCCTCCCTGCTTATTCTGCTGAAGGCAAAGCCTCGGGGGTCCGACCCCTCCGCCGGAGCAAGGCGGGTGCTGTGGATCAGGCCGACAGGGATGACATGAAGATCTCCCTTCCCGAAGGCTTCAATCCTCTCCAGGCCTTGGAAGAACTGGAGAAGCTGGACAATTTCTTGGTGAAAGGCTTGAGCAGCGAGATGCAGCTGATGGAGCAGCCCTGGGAGGAGCCGCTGCTGGGTCTCTCGGACCTCTTCCAGAGGGACATGCAGGCGTTGGGCATTCTGGTGGCTGAGATCATATTTGCGCCGAGGATTCGCCCTTCGAAGCCCGACACGTCCCTGCTGGAGCGGTTCCTGATGGTGCGCAACCTGTGCCGCTACCACCCCAAGGAGATCCCGGCCCCGCTCCAGCACGTGCTGCACGTCCTGCTGCAGCTGAGCGTGCCCGTGGAGAAGCTTCTCAAGACCAGGCTGGGCAAGGACACGGTGCAGCTCTTTGAGTACAAACCCATCTCCCAGGGCCTGCCGCCACCGTGTCCCACGCAGCTCCTCAGTCCCTTCAGCTCGATCGTCCCCTTCCCCACCTACTTCCCAGCTCTGCACAAATTCATCTTCACCTACCAGGCAAAGAAGGTGGAGGACGAAGGTGAGGGCCGGGAGCTCGTTTTCCAGCTGTGGCAGCAGCTGGAGGGGATCCTTTCCGAAATCACTCCCGAAGGCTTGGAGATTCTCCTGCCCTTCATATTGTCCCTGATGTCCGAGGAGAACACCGCTGTCTACGCGGCGTGGTATCTCTTCGAGCCTATAGCTAAATCCCTGGGCCCAAAAAACGCCAATAAATACTTGCTCAAACCATTGATCGGAGCGTACGAGACCCCCTGCTACCGCCACGGCAGGTTCTACCTGTACACGGACTGCTTCGTGGCCCAGCTGATCGTGCGCCTGGGCTTGCAGTCCTTCCTCCTCAACCTGCTGCCGCACATCCTGCAGATCCTCGTTGGCATCGAGAGCTCGCGGGAGGAGAGCAAATCCCTCCTCGGCGCGGCGGAAGACGACGAGAGCGGAGGGGGCAGCCCGGTGTCGTGTGTGTTCGGGGAGGAGATCAAAATGGACGTGGAGCACGGCTCTGCCGCCCTCGACCTCCTCGATTACACCTCCGGCGTCAGCTTCCACGACCAGGCCTACCTGCCTGAGGGCGAGGACTTCCAGAGCGGCCTCTACGTCGGGGAGTCCCTGCAGCCGCAGGAGCAGGAGCTGCTCAGCCTGGGGCGGCTGAGCGACAAGAGCAGCGCCAGCGAGGTGTCGCTGGGAGAGGACAGACCCGCCGACGGGGACTCGCAGAAGGACAAGAGCAGCCTGAAGTCCATGGACAGCAGCCAGGACCTGAAGCAGAGCGAGGAGTCGGAGGAGGAGGAAGAGGAGCACGAGGACGAGGAGCACGAGGACGACGCGGAGCTGGCGGTGGCCGTGGATGCTGGCGCCGCTGCGGAGGCCGGCACCTCTGTGGATGTCGCCCTGGCTGATGACAGCAGCGAGCCAGAGGATGGGGAGGGCGAGGAGCTGCCGGACCACTCGGAGGACAAAGAGCAGACCATACTCCTGGGTAAGGCCCCACTAGGGTTTGGCCTTTCTGCTGGGTGCGGCAAATACCCAGAAAAAAGCAGTGAGTGGGAGAAGGGGACAGCCAGACCTGCCGTGGAGAAGTGGATCCAGATTTGGGGGTGTCTCTTGTCCCATCTCAGGGACGGTGAGGAAACCACCCTAAAAGGTCCATTTCCACTGAAGTGTGTGGACCTGGCACGGCTGCGGGAAGGAGGTTTGGGGTGAAAGCACGGCTCTCCGCAGTTTGCCAACAAACCAGAGACCCGGGGAGCCGCCTGCGGGGCGGGCAGGGTCTGGGGAAGCGGTGGGCGACAGCTAATCTGCCTCACGCCAGGCTCTGTCCTTGCGACTGTTTGTTGTTTTGCAGACACAGCCTGTAAGATGGTGAGGTGGCTGTCGGCCAAGCTGGGCCCCACCGTCACGTCCCGCTTCATCGCCAGGAACCTGCTCCGGCTGCTCACGTCCTGCTACGTCGGTAAGGTCTGCTCCTCGCACCCCGGCGTCCCGGGGTGGGCTCTGCTGGGTGCCTCGTGGCTCGGGCTTAGCCCGCTGCTTCAGCTCGTGGTGTCGTCTCCGGGCAGGCCCCACCAGGCAGCAGTTTGTACCGAGCAGCGATGAGAACGGTCCCCTGAGCACGGGAAATATCTACCAGAAGCGGCCGGTCCTGGGAGATCAGGTGTCCAAGCCGGTGCTGGCCTGTCTCGTGCACGTGGCGTACCTGTACGGAGAGCCTGTCCTCACCTACCAGTACCTGCCCTACATCAGCTACCTGGTTAGTATTGCCTTCTCCTCCTCTTTTTGTCTGTCTTGGGGTGGGAGCTTTGTCCAGGCATACGAGGAGGGGAGAGGATGCACGGAAAATGCTCTCCAGCCTTCTTCTGTGCTCAGCTGAACTCCCCGTGGGGCAGCGTGGGCTGAGCAGCTCTCGCTGTGCAGGAGCTTTGGCTGGGAAGGGGCTGTGCTGGTGCAGCCAGGAGCGATGCCCTGACCCTCTGCCACGAGCTCCAGACCGCTTCCAGCCAAGGACACGGCCGTGCACGTGGGCTTCGCTGCTCAGCGAGCCCAGGCTGCTGTGGATCTGCACCGAACTGCAGGCTCCCACAGCCCTTCCTTCCCCATCTCAGCGGCGGGCTTTCCCTGCCAGACCTTTTGCTCGCACCCGGAGAAAAATATTCTCTTCTGCTTTGCAGGGCGAGCACGCTGAGATGGAGCTGGCGTGGGGTGGGACTGTGGCAATGGGCAGACTGCTGGGGATTGCTGGGGCGAGTGGTTTTACAGGGGGATAGGCAGGGGGGATGCTACAGGAGTTTTTTTTTCAACCGTATAAAAAAGCACTGGCAAGACGTAGAAACTTTTCATTTTGAAATTCGTAGCTGAATAGCAAGAAGAAAGTGAGTGCAATGCAGCTGGTTGGAAAAACAAACCATTTTTCATCCTTCTTTTTTTTTGAATGGTTTAAACAGGCTTATTTTTCATATTGCTCCTTTTTAGCAGTTATAAACACTCGGGTTTCTGGTTGTTGTTCAAATGGAAAACTTCAATGGCTTTCTGATCATTTAAACTCGGAGGGAAGGAGGCCACAGCTGCTCACTTAAAGAAAACAAAAAAAAAAGCGCTGTCAGTTTTTCCAGCGTGGAAGGGGAGATTTTTTGGGGGGGGGGGAGAGAAAAAAATTCCTGTTTTTCAGCAAAATCGCTCTCCACCCAACTGCGATCGTGGCTCCAGCTGTTCTGCTTTGCTGTGCTCAAGTTCTTGCTCGGGGGTGATGGGGAGATGAATGCTCCTGTGAATAGCGTTTGGCAACACGAGCTGAAAGCGGAGCGTCACCGGTAGGATAAAGTCAGCCCTTCGTGGAGGATTTGGCAGAGCAGCGATTTTGCGAGGGGAAGAGCCTCTGCGATGAGCTGGAAGATGGCAGGTGGACAAGAAATATAGTGGAAACCGGGACTTGTTTGTGGGTTTTGTCCTTGACTTTCTTTTCTTGGGTGTTTGGTTTGTCTAGGAGTTAGGAAAGAGAATCTAGACAAACCTTTTAGTCTTGCTGCTGGCACCGTGAACTATTTGGCGTCGCTGTAACCACTGGTATATTCTCAGCAAGAAAAGGATGCGCCCCTCTGCCTCGAGAAGTTGTTAGCAGCTGGATTTCTCGAAGTTGGCAGGTTTGCCCAGGCTTTGTGCCTTGGATGTTTCATGCAAGGACAGTTCCTCGGCAGTCTGCGCATCCAGGCGTAACGTGGCATAAGACTTAAGCACTGATTCTTGCTGCAAGGTGTCTGTCATAAGTTTCCCTTCTTCTTGTGCTGCCAAAGGATGCGGTGCCCAGGCTGGTGATGCTCTGGGCCAGTTCCAGATGTAGTGGGGACGTAGTGGCCCGGGCACAAAAAGAGCCCTGGCACTGGAGGACTCCTTTTGCAGGTCGCACCCGGCGGCGGGTCCGGCGGCGGGCGGCTGAACAGCCGGAAGGAAGCAGGGCTGCTGGCGGCCGTGACGCTGACGCAGAAGATCGTGGTGTGTCTGTCGGACACCACGCTCATGGACATCCTCCCCAAAATCAGCCAGGAGGTGCTGCTGCCGGTGCTGGGCTTCCTCACTTCGCTGGCCGTCGGGTGAGCGCTGCAGTCCGCGGTGTCTTTAGCCACAGCTTGCACAATGCAAAATCTGGGGTGTGGGAATAGTTCTGTGAGGGTACGATGATTCTGGGGATTGTGGGGCCGTTCCTACCCAGTTGTTCACATCCTTGTACTGGTCTGCAGTGTGTGCATAGAGCTTGTGCTGCTCGAGAGCTGATAACGCCTGAAAACATGGTACAAGACAGGAGGCGGGAAGCAGAGGAGGGGAAAAAGGATATGTGTAGGACACACTGGTAAAATGGATGTCCTCTTCAGTTTCCCCAGCGGTGCCCAGGCCCGTATCGTCCTGTGCGTTAAGACAATCAGCCTCATTGCCTTGATCTGCCTGCGGATCGGGCAGGAGATGGTGCATCAGCATCTGAGCGACACGGTGAAGAACTTCTTCGGGGCCTTCTCGCTGCTGCAGGAGCTGCAGGACCAGGTCAGTGATTTGAGAGAGGTGCGCCTGCCATCGGCCCCGTGCGTGGTCGCACCTGCATACACCAGCACCGGTGTCAGCAGCACCCAGCCCAGGCTGTGTGTGTGTAACTACGTGGTGAGAGCATCTGATTTTGGGAATCTTGCTGTTTTCTCTCATCCAGGGATTGACGGCGGAGTCGCTGAGCAGCTGCGAGGTGCCAGTGATGGAGGTGCCCCTCTCGGATGGGAAGCTGCTGGCCCTGGATCTGGCCGTGCTGATGGAGTTACAGAAGGTGTTTAACCCTGAGATGGCCTACATCACCTACATCCCCTTCTCTTGCTTGCTAGGTACGGCTTGGCTCCCTTCTGGGCTTTGCGAGAGCTCCTCGCTCTGTGCATGTGTGTGTGACCTCAATTCAAGAGAAATCAGAGGGCATAAGGCTGTCGGGGGAAGCTCAGCTTCTGCGTGGTGGCTTGGTCTGCTTGTGGTGTCGGGAACCCACCAGGGCTTCAGGCTGCTTTGGCTGGGAACGGCGTGGGGCTGTCTTGGGGGGTGTTGCGTTCACGGCCTGGTGCTGCCCCCGGTTCTATCGCTGATGGTCGGGGATGAAGGTGAGGAAATCCCTTCCCTGGAGCCATGCTGTCTCTTTTTAGGCGATGTCATCCGAACGGTTGTGCCCAACTACTTGCTGGTTGAGAAGCTGGCCAGCCTCTACCTGGAAAACGTGAACCCAAAGAGCCTGCAGGCGGTTAGCCTCGAGCAAGCACCGAGCACGGCGGGCTCGGACCAGGACACGCGAAGGACCGAGCCGCTCCCTAGCCACCACGAGGACAGCCACTCCGGTACTTTCGGCAGCGTGCTGGTGGGGAACCGCATCCAGGTTCCTGTGGACACGCAGCGGGAAGGTCTGGGCTTACTTCGCCTCGGTGCTGGCACCAACGGCTTCATTCCGAGCTCGTCCAGCGAGGACAACGCTCTGAAGCACGACCTGCCTCGCAGCACCCACATGCTGTGCGGGAACTGGCTGGCCTACTGGCAGTACGAGATCGGGGTGAACCAACACGACCCCCGCTTCCACTTCCACCAGATCAAGCTGCAGAGTTTCTCAGGGCATTCGGGGGCCATCAAGTGCGTGGCGCCGCTCGGCAGCGAGGATTTCTTCCTCAGCGGCAGCAAGGACAAAACCGTCCGCCTCTGGCCCCTGTACAACTACGGGGATGGCACCAGCGAGGTGCCGCCGCGGTTCACCTACTCCGAGCACAAGAAGTCTGTTTTCTACGTGAGCCAGCTGGAGGCATCGCAGCACGTGGTGAGCTGCGACGGCACCGTGCACATCTGGGACCAGTTCACAGGTAAGGGAAAGGGTGAGGGCGGGGGTAAACTGGTCTGGTCCTTAAAGACAGCGGCAATACTGAATTCTGATGGCTTTTGCTAAAAAAAACAGCACAGAGACTGGATATCTGCTGTGTAGCTTCTCTGTACGTTTACTGCTGTAACTTATCTGTCACGTTTTCGCAGGCAAACTTCTCCGGACTTTTGACGAGTTAGACAACAAGGTCCCCATCACAGCTGTGACCACCATGCCACCTCCCTACCACAGCATCTCCGTGGCCAGCGCAGACTCCGTGCTGCGTTTCATTGACCAGAGGAAGCCAGGACTGCAGGTAGGGAGCCTGTTGCTTTGCAAGCCAGCCTCCTTCAGGCTTGCCCATGGCTTCCATGTGCTTAGTAAAGCGATCCTGGTTGATCCAAAGCCAGCTGTGATGACTCCACGGAAGCCAGCTGTGCCCCAAGGTCTCTTGTCCCCTAAATTCTGGATACCCTGGTGTTTTAGCCCCTTGGTAACTGGATTCCCTCTCTTGCAGCATGAGTTTCGCCTGGCCAGTGGGGTGAGCGCCGGGCTGATCCGCTGCTTGGCTGTCAGCCCTAGCGGGCGCAGCGTTATGGCTGGCTTCTCCTCTGGTTTCATTGTGCTGCTGGACACCAGGACGGGACTCATCATGCGGGGATGGCCTGCCCACGAGGGAGACATCCTGCAGATCAAGGTGAGAGGTTCAGCTGGGGGCAGTGGGGGCTTGCTGGTCCTTGGAGGTTGTGTAGAGCATCCTGATACGTGCTGCTTGGCAAAGCTCACCTGCTCCATCCTTTGGGCTTTCCTCCAGCCCTTGCTGTGTCCTCAAGTGGCTGCTCGGGCTCTCCTGCCCTATGGTTTGTGCTGCAGGCAGGTGCTCTCACTGCAACCTGTGCTGAACAGAGATCAGCCCTCCCAAGATCTGTGTCGGGGCAGGGAGTAGCCAGATGTCCTGCGAAGAGGCGAATATGTTGCTTCTCCTCAGGGCTGTCAGCCCCTCTTGGAGAGCGTCGCTCTAATGAGTAACTCTTGTCCATATTTACCCATCCCCAGGGAGCAGCAATGGGGCTCCGGTGTCCTCGACCCAAATGCAGGTTAAGCAAAGTTCACTCGGGTGGGTTGTTTACCCTCTCACTAGCTCTGCTAATAAGCTCTCTGGGCTTCTATCCTCAGCAGTGTTTTCTACTGAGAGCTCCCCAGTTCCTTGTCCCTGAGAAGGAAAATAACTTGGTGGGTGCTTTAACAGGGAGGGGAGACCACATGATGATCTCTTTACCCACAGCAGTAGTAACAGATAATGAATTAGATGAGTATCACTCATTAAGAAGAGATGCAGCCCATCTCTTGGACACTTTGAATAGTGCTGGAGGTGGTTACCAGCTACCGGAGAGTCCTGTAGCTTGTGGTGTCCACCTGTACGCCTTGTTAATACTGTCCAGTACTCTCAGCTGCTTGGAAATGAGCTGGGGCTGTCCTGGAGGATTGCACCGTGACCGTTGGACTATTGGCAGCTGCCTGCTAGTCTCATTTCCAGGATGGGTTTGGGAACCTTTACTGCAACAGCATTGGTTCACTGGCACTTCATCTCCAACAGGCTGCAGAGGGCAATGTGCTGATCAGCTCCTCTTCGGATCATTCCCTGACTGTCTGGAAGGAACTGGAGCAGAAACCTTTGCACCACTACAAATCTGCATCCGAACCCATCCACGCATTTGACCTCTATGGCAACGAAGTGGTCGCGGGCACCGTGGCCAACAAGATCGGTGTCTACTCCATGCTGGAGTCCTCAGCCCTGCCCATCAGCACGACCAAGCTGAGCTCGGAGAATTTCCGAGGTACTCTGACCAGCCTGGCGGTGCTGCCCACAAAATGCCACCTCCTGCTAGGCTCGGACAACGGCGTGATACGCCTCCTGGCGTAGCAGCTCCAGTCCAGGAGCTCATGGTTGTCCCACAGCTCTGGTTGTAGAGCTGAAAGCCGGCAGCGCCGCTCGCAGAAGAGGCAGGGTTAGGTGTTACTGAACGGACGATGCAGGGGGGAGGTGTACTTGTTGGTGAGCACTTGGTAAAGCATCTCTAACCTCTTCCTCTATCTTTTAAAAAAAAAGAAAAAAAAAAAAGAAAAGCCATAACTGAGAAACCTCCACTGCTGCTGGGAGAAATATTGGGTGTTGTAGGTCACTGTCACCCCTGCAGAGAGGCCTGGAGCTTTCTGTACCACGTGTGCCTGATCCCCAGGGGACTGTGAGCTGCCCTCCAGAGAAATGTGGACCATGGGTGTCCTCCTTCCTTCCGTTATGGGGTAAGAGGTAGCCCTTGACACGAATACAACAGTTTAGCTGACACGAATACAACAGTTTAGCTACTGCCATCTGCACTTACCCTTTGCACTCCACTCCTGACCAACTGAACTCTTACTGGGATAGGGTGGGTGGGCACTGCTGCGTGGTGCCCGCCTTATCCTCCTCCTCTGCTCTGTAGGTTCGAGGCCCAGAAGATGCACTCAATTTGAAGTTCTGCTGCCTAAGTGAGAGCCTGTTTGGGAGGAGGAGAGATTAACTAGAGCACTCCTGTTGCCTTACTGGTCCCAGCACAAAGTAGGAAGGCAGGTCAGCTGAGGCAGGATCTGCTCCATGGGTTCATTTGGGAATGAGCTGCTGATTGTTTGGGATGTGACCCTCTGGAGAGGCCAGAACGAGGTGCTTCCATCGGGGATTTTGCTTCTGGAGTAGGAAGGTGGGGGTGGATTGTTGCTGGTTCCTGCCCCGGCAGTGCTGCATCCCGTAATTACCAGCGGGGTGAGGAATGCTGCGTGCTGTGCGTTGGCAGAGTTTCTCAAGCCATTCCCTTTCTCATCCTCTCTCCTTTGTGCTGGTCAGACTCCCGGGGAAGACAGAACAGCAGAAAGGTGCTCAGTTCTGCCCCTTCTCGCTGTAGGGTGAGAACGTGGGGGCACAATCCTGCACAGCCTCCTTTCCTTCCCTTTGGGGCAGCCCTGTTTGCTCCCACTCCTCTGTAACCCAAAGGTGAGGAGAACGCTCTTTGACCCGGCAGCAGGAGCAGTTGCCTCACTTCTCTTACAGCGCTTTTCCCATCCATCCTTCAGCCTAAGTCAGAGCCAGTATCGGGGGAGCGGGAAGCTCTCCTCTTGGGCAGAGGAGGAGCCTGCTGTGAGTTGTCCTGGAAGGGGAAAGGGCTTCCCCCAGCTGCCAGTCTGTCGAGCCAGGGAGCTGGGCAGGCTGCCCTCCGCTTCCAGGAGGGTGGGGAGGAGAGCGCTTGGCCCTGGCTATCCTTCTGACCCAAGGGGAGCTCTCAGTCCCGCGTTGCCTATTAACCATTTGCAATAGATGTAAATATTTACTTCTAATAAACTCTTTGAAAGAGATGTGCACAAGTGTGTGGGGGAGCGCTCGGTGCCGGGCTGGGTGCGCTGCAGGGGCCCAGGAGCGGTGCAGCGCGGTGGCTCGCTGCGTTGGCTGCAGGCACCACTCGTGGTCCTGGAAGAGGGATGCTGTGAAGATGTCCTGGCTGTAAGGTAGGACCGCTGCACGGGGCTTGGATCTGCTTTCCAAGGGGAAGAAGCTCCCTGTGTTGCAGTGCTGTCCCGAGGGAGTTTCGGGTTGCAGAGCACAGCTCCAGCTCTGTTCCCACTGCCTGGGGTGTTTGGAAACGGTGAGCTGTCACAGGGAAAGGATGACTGCAACTGCTGCAATCCTTAGGAACTCCTGTCACGCTGAGGACGTGGCCGGGGCCGTATCCCATGCTGGGAAGGATCACTTTTGTCTGCATACGGCACGAAACTGGACAGCACTGCTGGAGTTCTCCTGTCCCCAGGACCTTTCCTCCATACCCGAGCAGTGGATGCGCTGCGGGGCTCTGGTTCCTGCTGTGCCCCAGGGAGGCAGCAGCTGCTCTCAGATGCCCAGCCTGCACGCTGCCTGGGTCCATGGCCACAGAGCCCCGGGCACCTGCTCGCTGTTAAAAACCGTGCCTTGTGCTCGCTGCAGCTGGGCTGCGAGGAGGAACTAGCTGAGGCTCTCTGCAAAGAGAATTCCCAAACCAGAGAGAGCCCCGTGGCAGTAAATGCCAGGCCCTACGTTTTCACTGGAGTTAAGAATAAAAGGGTGCATTCCCAGCACGGGGAGTGCATGGAAAGCAGAGCCACTGCCAGGACAGCTGACTTCTCCCACCGGCAGAAATAAAGTTTCAGAGCTGGTAAACTCAAGGTTAATGCTGTTTTGAAGGTGCAGCAGCACAAAGTGTCTGCCCATCTCCAGATACACCACAAACTCACTCTTGTGCCCCAAACAAATGTTTAACCGGATGCTGTAAGTCAATATTTGCTTGCCAAATTCCCAAATAGAGGGTGGTGCTGAAGGTCGCTCTCGGTGGGTCGGAGGGCTGGGCAAGAGGCTGTGCCCCATGCAGAGCCATCGGCCGGGCCAAAGCAGGTGCCAGCTCCAACGTGGACACCAACAAGAGGTAAGGGGAACACAAAGGAGGATTTGATGAGAAATGGGGGCACTTCCAAGGAGCAATAGCGCTTTCCTGGGCAAGGGTGTGGATCTGGCAGAGTTAAAGGATGGGCACTACAAGTATGGGGTGTTTGGGGTTGTATTTGGGGTGAGGGGGAATGCCGTGGTCTCAAGTTTTGCTGCTGCTGTTTGGCGGCTGGGGTTGTAGCCCAGCAGTTTCAGGTCAAAGCTGGGACTGCTTGGAGAGTGGAAAGCAGCCCCAGGAATTCAGCACACAGCAACCACGGCAATGCCTGGGTTCTGGATGGAGGGTCCACGTCAAGGAGAAGAGGTTTTTTTTGACAATAGGGGTTACATCTGTTGGAGCAGGAAAAGTAGCTGGTTGAAGTGGTGGCCAGGGGGAGGGTGGGGTTTCATCCATGCTCCTGGAATCTCCCCCTGTCCTGTACTGGAACTGAAGTGCAGGGGTGGGAGAGGCCGGGTTTGCCGGCAAAGGGGGAAGGCAAGTGCTGGGAAGGGGAGGACTCTCTGTTCCGGGACTAATTGCTGATAAATTGCGCTGGTATCGTGCTTCCTACCTGCAAATTCCCTCCCAGGCAGCACTTGCTGAGTGCCTGTGGCCCCGCAGAGGCAGGTTAGTATCCCTTCTCAGAAGGGCTGGGGCACAGCCGACAAAGGACGCCGTGCCCACACCTCGGTGCTTTGCACGGGGAAGGAGCAGAGGCTCTCATCTTCTTCCAGAGGCACAATGTGTGTGGGGCTGATTAGGGAAATACCATTTGCAATCCAGATGAATGAGGGTGTTGGGGGTCAGAAATGCAGCTTCCAAGCAGGAAAGCGTCGTGCAAGAGCCTGGCTGTGGTTACAGCTCTGCTTCGGCACCGGTCCCCCGTTCCTCTCTGATTTCTCTGCCTTGGCGTTGGACCCAGGAGTCCTGTGTTGTTTCTTTGCAGCATTGTTCATCTCCCTACCGCTTTCTGCAAGCTCCTGCGCCAACCTGTTTGGCCAGGTTGATAATTTTCTCCCTGTAGACCTGAATAAGCTCAGCTTGCTGCTGCCAGGCAGCTGGAAATAACTCCTCTCTCAGCTGGTCCTTCTGTTCCAGAAATATGGTGTTGCTCTGGGGGCTGTTGCTGCTCTGCCTATCTGCTCTGCACAGTCAGCTACGGGTAAGTCACTTCCCTCCCGTGGTTTTTTGGGGCCTTTCCTGGCCAGCAAAAAGGGCAAAGGCAGTGAGGTTGGGCTCCAGCCTCTGGGGCAAATGCTGCCTGACGTTTCTGTGTGAGCTGTGGAGGACATTGCTCCCCTGCTATGGCGTTAGCTGGTGCCCCAGTGCAGGAGGGTTTCTAATCTGCCTTTCCCTATCTGAAATGTTGGTGGATGTTCCCATTACTCAAGGGGATTTCTGTAGAAAACCTTTAGAAACTTGGCTTCAATTGTATTTAGTGACCATGACATTCAGGGGTTAATAGGACATTGTTTTAGTAACAGCCTTTTTTTTCCCTCTGTTTTAAACCTGGATCCCTTTCAGATCTGAGATTGCAAAACCGACTAAAGAACACATTATTTCATACCCTTCTTACCCAGGCCCTCTCTAAACAAATCCAGCAGCATTTGCAGCCTCTCCCAGCTCCTGCTCATGTCCACGTCCCCTCAGCGGACCGCACTGTCCCCATTTCTGCTTCCCAAAGCCTGCTACAGCCACATGAGCACCTCAGGACTGCTGCAGCCAGTCTGACCTGACCCCAAGGGAATGTGTTAGGAGTAGGGGTGGAGAAGACCGACTCTGGAAATTCAGAGGAAATTTATCTGGGACCTGACTTTGCTGTTTTTCTTTCCAGCTCCCTTTGGCTCAGGCCATTGAGCAGCAGCGTCTCTCCTTAGATGAGGTTGTGAACCTGAAGGTAAGCAGCCACTGGTTCCATCCAAGAGACTTGCTCTTACACCGTGTACTCGCAGTGCTTTTCCAGGATGAGTCCAGGCAGTGTGATCTAGCAGTGGCAGTGCAAGAAGTCCATTTTGTGTGGATTTCCCTCCGTCTCACCTGCTGCTGCTGCTAATGCTGTGCTCCGCTGTGCTGGATGCTCCTGCCCATGTAGCTGGGCAGCACGGTGTGAATGTCGGTAGCTGATTGTGCAGGGACTGGCAGGTGAATTATTTCACTTCTCACTACTAAGGGAGGGTGAAGAAAACTAGCTGTGAGGGTGAGAAGGGGAAAGGCTCATAGCTGATGCTAACCATCGAGTCTGGCTCTGACCGAGCAGCAGAGGAATGTCATCCAAACGCTGGTGAGAACAGCGAGATCCGAGGCAAAAGCACACGTTTAAGACCCTGCAAATATAAGGACAATAGCAGCAGTGCTATAGTCTAAAGCTTAGACAACTGGAAAATGAGGATTTTGGAAAGAAAAGCAATGGAATAAAACAGACGAGTCAAGAGGAGACAGATGCCTGGAGGAGGATCTGAGCCAGAACGGATCAAGGCTGTGACAGCAGCAGAGGGTGCTGACCGATGCATGAGGCAGATCCGCAGTCCCAAAATATGTGAGAGGAGGAGGTGAAATCAAGGTTGAGGCTGATGGATCTATAAACAGTGAAGGCACAGGACAGGTGCTGAGCAGGTGGCGGCTCCTGTCCCTGCAGCAGGTCTGCTGGGTTCGTTTACCTGGGGAGGGCCCTGAGAGCAGGCAGAGGGGGAACCACTGCAAGCCCCCGACTCGAGTCCATTTTCCTGGCATAAAGACATTCTGATTTCCAACTTTGTGGATGTGCTGTTAACCTCAAGGTTAAAACATAAATTGAAGCAAGGCCACCATGAGAGTAATTTGGAGTTTTCTCAGCCCATTTAGCTGTACAGCCAAACCCATCAGGGATGCAGTACTCCTGCTTTCCCACTGCTCTACCCTTCTCATTTCTCCCCAGGACCTGAAAGGAGATGGAGACGTACCGTCTGCTCTGCCAGGAGCTGTCCCAACCCTGCCGGATGCAAAGCTGTCAGGCACCCAGGAGGAGACCTGCGGAACCACGTCACCTTTCCACATCATCCCAGAAGGAATCGAGAACGATGAGAGCCCTGAAGATACGGCCACAGCTGGGGCTGGGAACTGTCTTGGAGAGGAATTGGCTGGGGAAGTCCTCTCTTCTGAAGAGGAAGGAGAGGATGAAGACAACCAAAGCTGTGACATAACCTGGAGGAAGAGACAGAGGCTAGCAAACGGCTTGATGAAATTCAGCATCGATCTCCTGAGAGAGGTCCAGCAGGAGTCTGACAGAAGCAACGTGATCCTGTCTCCTCTCAGCATTGCCCTTGCCTTGTCCCACCTGGCACTGGGTAAATTCTACACTACAAAATCACTGGTTTCTGCCTTTCCCTGCACCCCTTCCTGAAGGCACCAGGAGCCAACGTGCAAAATGCTGCACTTTCCATTTAAACCCACTCCTGCAGCTTTCATTAGGGACTATTACAATTAAAGCTGCTCTCTGTGGCCCGTGTTGAGGCTCCTCCTCTCACGTTTCTCCAGCATCTTTTTCCTATTGCCTATTTTTCTAAAAGGAGGCAGCGAGAGTAATGTCCCTGTTTTCCACTACACGGGCATGAACTAACGGGAATTTGCCTTTGCTTTAGGAGCAGCAAACCAGACCGAGAAGCACCTGCTGGAGGCGATGCACCTGGAATCCGTGCCCTGTCTCCACCACATGCTGAGCACCCTTCGCAGAAGGCTGGCAGAAGCCACGCTCAGCCTTGCGTCGCGGGTGTACCTGCAGAAAGGTGAGAGCTGGCCCAGGCGGTCCCTAGGGATGTGGGATAAAACTCTGAGTGACACAGAGAAGTGGAAGTGTGCTGCTGTTCCGGGGAGATGTCTCTGTTTCCCTAAGTGCTTCCCCCGGGGAGCGTCAGGCCTACTGAGCAATTTTTTTCAAGGTATAGCGACTTCATGTGGAATTTTTCCTCTCTGCTAGGATTGGAGGTGAAACAGAAGTTCCTGGAGGATTCAGAGAAATTCTATGGGGCGAAGCCTGTGAGCCTTTCTGGGAGCAGTGAGGATGACCTCGAGGCCATAAACAAGTGGGTAAAGGAGGCAACTAATGGGCAAATACCCACCTTCCTGCAGCAGCTCCCTGAAAACACGGTGATGCTCTTGCTCAATGCAATCCATTTCCATGGTGAGCTCCACAGGTCTTACTTTTCAAGCCTGATCATCTCGAGGAATAGTTAGAAATCTAATTTCCTGCCAACGCTGCAGTTGAATGGCATCTCTTTTTATTGCTTCCTGCTAGTCAATCTGCTTGTTCTTTTCTTGTGCATCTGCTGTTCCTCTTGCTTTGATTTCTTTACAGTAATGATTCCCAACTCTTTCACATGTGCTAAAAATGTTGCTCGACTGTAGAGCCAGGATACAGCAGGTGGAACCTGTGGTATTTTTGCATCCTGGTTCAGGATCCCAGACAGCAGCACATCACTGCTCATCTTAACCACAGCAGGTCACATGCAGCCCGCTGCACACCAGCCATTCAGCTTGGAGGCAGCTTCTGTGGCTTTATTTCTGACTACAGCATGGTGGTCAGGCACGTCTTCCTCTTTTAACTCCCTGAGAGCTGTGCATCAAAGACCAAATGCTTCCAGGGTAAATCTGCAAATATTTTTAGGTTGGTTTTGGAGCACCCGTTTCACTGTACGGAACACAAAAGCAACACTTTTCATTTTTTCAAAGCACTTCACAAGCATTCATGGCTTTATCTTCATCGCCTTCGGTAATCTCCCACGCCGAGGCATGAGGATTAATCCTAGTTCCTTTTGTTATCCCATAGTCCCTCTCTGGAAGATAAGGGCTTCCTCTTGTTAGGGTTCCTCCAGCCTTTGTACCGATCTCACTGTATTTCTGCTTGCCTGGTCTCTATCTGCCTTGTCTGAGAACTCGTGATAGGAGCGTCAGCTAGGCAGTTTGTGTTTTCCTACCCACATGTAGCTTCACTGAATTCCCAACTTTTATTTTGATAGGGTTTTGGAGGAATAAGTTTGATGCTGCCTTCACATCCCCAGATGTATTCCACCTCGACGATGATTTTGTGGTCTCAGTTGAGATGATGAAAGCCCAGAGATACCCCCTGAGCTCGTTTACACTGGAGTCCCACGACGTTCAGGTAGGGCTCTCTAAAAGCACTGCAGGTTTTGACTGGAGTTTCCTCTTGCTATTTTATTTCACTGACTGCAACTGTTCTCTTCCAAATACAAATGCTTTTTTAACAAAAATAGCACACACCATTTTAATAAGCATCATTTGTCCTCGCTTCTAGCAAGAATGTTGAACTTTTGCTCTCAGTCTCTTGGAAAAAACACAGCTATTCCTACTAAGTGAGAATTAACGTAATTTTAAAGCTCCAAGTTAAAAATGAATGAGAAAATGTGGAAAGGAGTTCCCCTAAACACTGTGCTGTTGGAATCCTTCAGGATACAGCTATTGCAAGTGTGGGTACAATGTTTATACATGTAAGCTTCCACCCTGCCACGTGTTTAATCTTTACCAGTCAGTGGCTAAATAGTAAAATCCAATGTTGTTATTCCAACAAGCTTTCTCCCCAAAAGAACTCAGACACCTTCCCTACAGGATGTTTTTGTCCTATAGCTATACTGGCTCTGTAGACGAATCAGAAAAAGAATACATTAAAATGTTATTTTCTGAACTTTCCTTCTATAAATTCTTCTGGTTGGTTTTCTTTCCAGGTGGCCAAGTTTCCCTTTAAGGGTAACGTGAGTTTTGTGGTCATTGTGCCGAGCCAGTACAGTTGGAACACCTCTCACGTGCTGGAGAACTTCCCTTACGGACAGCTATGCAGGCTTTTCCCCAAAGAGGTACCCACCACAGTGAAGATACCCAAAATGAAATTGGATTACCAGCTGGAACTCAACAGTGTTCTCAGGCAAATGGGTAAGGCTCTAACAGGATTTGGGCAGAATAAGTGAATCTGATCAATCTGCATGGCATCTGTTCACTAGCACTAAAAACTACCAGCCTTGTTTCGAAAGCTGTGCCTCACAGCTTTGCTCCAGATACCATCCAAACCCTTCATTTCTTATTCCTCTCCTCTTCCTTACTCTCTGCTTGCCTAGTACCAACTGTTTTGCTCTAACAAGATGATACTATAGGGAAGGCAGCTTTCTCACTTCCTCAACATCTTTATGAGCTCTTCCTATTCCCCTATTTGTAGCCAAGACCAACTTCCCTCTGTGTGTCAACTTTCTTTGTCATTTAAAATGGTGCAGGACATATAAATTGCTGCAAGAATGCAGATCACAAAATCTGGAATTGAGAGCTTATTGAAATTAAACACTATCCACTGAATCTCTAGAGGAGAATAAATAGAATTTACTTTTTTTTTTTTTTTTTTTTGCACACTGCTTAAAAAAAATAAATCTCCTCTGTAAAACTGTTTCCAGCCTAACAGGAAAGAGACTTCAGACTTGCTGTTGCTTTTTAAGGAAGGCCTGAAATTCTGACACCACTGCTCTAAAAGAGGTGGACAAAGCATGCAAAAACTGTTCTGTTTTTGGTACCCTCAGCTCTTCGTACTGTGAGGGACTGGAGAACCTGGTTGGACTGCAACTTTTGTTGTGGTTGCCTGCCAGTTCTCCAGTCCATGCTGGGCAATGCGTGTAACAAGAAATCAGGGAACTGCTTTCTTTAGAATTCCTGCAATTTTTGAGGAAAATTGGTCGGTGGCACCAAATGGGAAAGGCTAATTTAAGTTTCATTTCTCTGTAGGCCTCCAGGAGCTGTTCACAAACCCAAACCTCGAGAAGATCTCAGATGAGTCTCTTTTTGTATCCAGTATCCAGCATCAGTCCAGCCTGGAGCTGAAAGAAGAGGGGGTGGAAGGATCTGCAGCTACCAGCGTTGTGATATCACGCTCGCTCTCGGCCTTCAGCCTTGACCGGCCCTTTCTCTTCATCATCTTTGAAGAAGAAATGGGCATCCCACTTTTTATAGGCAGTGTCCAGAACCCTAACCCCAACGCTGCTCCCCAGCTAAAAGAGCCACGGCACTCGCCTGTTGCAAGAGATAACAAGGAGTACCCCATGCCCAAATAAGAGAGGAGCAGAGCCTAAGCAAACTGGGACTGCCACCTGGCCCTCTGGACCTGCTAAGAGGGGCCTCCTGTCACTGGAGACCTCCCTTTGAGGCCACAGAAGGCAATCCCTTGCTTGTTTTCCTTTACAGATCCCTAGAGACTGGCCCTGGGATACCCCATTCCAGCCCTGAGAAGCTTTTCCTGGCTGAGGTTCCCCTCTGTTGACCCTGAAAAGCTTGCTCTGCCTCTCAGGCCTGGAAGGGAGGCTTCCTCATCCCCAGACTCTTATTAGAGTCTTTATTAAGCTCTTATTAGAGTCCCCCATAGCCCGGAATTATCATTAGCATCTGGCAGCTTGGACAGCAGCCAGGGTTATTAATACGGCTCTTCCTTCCGCAGTTCCTGTGAACATGCATTCCTCAAAGTGTTCCTCTAAAAACTATCTGTGCCCACCTAGAAAACGACCTCTAAATCAACTGGAGTAGCACCCAGTTGTCTGCGGGATGAGGCAGAGCCATTTCAGACAGGCTGTTCTCTGACATAGCCTTTTCCCCACTCCTTGGCTGTTGGGGTCTGCAGTGAGGGAAACCCCCTTTGGATCCTTACCTCCAGTCCTTTTCCTGGGAAATTCTAGGTTCTTGAGTAATGCTAGATTTTTCATGGCTTATTTTATAAAACATTTTTTAGTAATTTTTATGTTGGCAGAATAATAAAGAGTAAAGCAGGAGACATTGGCTTAAGGTGTTACATTGAAAGACCAAACCGAGAAATAGGCAAGCAGCTTGAATAATTGCGAATATTAGAAGAAAAAAAATACTCTGGGCATTAAAGACACAAAGACAGGAGGGGATCTTGCAAAGGATCTGCTCTTTGCTGTACCTTGTCACAGATGATAATGGGGAGTCCAATAAGCTTTGGGCATCTCCCTTGCAGAGTTAGTTTGCAAAGTGTGTTTGTCTCACTTGTTCAGTGCTGCTTTTGTGAAAAGAGCAGAATTCCTTGAACAGGGCATGAGCTGAGCGGCACTGGGACCAGGAGGGTATTTTGCCTGTGAACAGCAGTGCACAGATAAGCAGAGATATGGCAGGCCTTAACCTTTCTCTGAAGCAAAACTTGACCCCTGATGACAGCTGCCAAGAGATTTGAAGATGTCGATTAGGCGTCTATCTGGGAATTGGTGGTCTACTCGTGGCTCCACAGCACAATCCTATGAATGTTTGCAAAGGTTTCCAGGGAAAGGAGGGGCAGACTGCAATGCCTGTAGCTGAATGTCAGTGCTTTCATCCTGCTGTTGCAAAAGGCAATGTCTTGTCACAGCTTCACTACTGTCTGAGGTGGGAGTAACTCCCCAGCTCCTTGTTCAGATGTAGCAGCGCACATCTGGAGTGAGCTATCACAAAAGATCCTTGGGAACCCTCCACCCCACCAAGCCATCCACTGCTATGTAAAAAGGTCAGACTAACTCACCGTTGCCTGGCATGCTGCAGCTATTTCTGTATAAAACCTTGGCTGTCCGTAGCAGATTCTCCTTCTGAACTCCCTCAGCTTCTGGGTAGAAAGTATGGTGCTCTGTTTTTGTGAAATAGCAGTTACAGAGCATGAGGGCCATCCTTCTGGCAGTGTTTTCCTAACTCGGGAAGTCTGCCTTCCCTCAAAGGAAGGCGCAGAATGCTTCTGGGAGCCTCCGTCCCTGAATAGTCTGCACCATCTGCTGGAATAAGAGAAGGACTGACTCACTAACCATGAATTTCAGGGACGCGGGAGACTTTGGGGAATAAAAAGTACTGGCTCAAACCTGCAATTACACATTTCTAGTCATCTAAAAGGGGAAAAATGGCTAAAGATAATGCCTACCGCTGTGACCAATGCAAGCACACGCACCCTTCAAAAAGAGGGTGTAATTATGGGGCCATATAATTCTAACAAGCAAACCCACAAGAATCCATCCCTACTATGTGGGCATAGCTCTTGCCCACAGGAACATTTTAGCTCATTTATTTATACAGATTCATTCCTAACGTTCAGAAATACCATCCCATGCCTTAGGTAAGTCTTGCTTGGATAACACAGCCTCAGCACTAACCTCCCTAAATTCCACGCCGTTGCACTGCAACCTGTGCAAAATTTGAGGCACAAGTCTTCCTTTTCATGCCTCTACCCTCCAGTTCCCCCTCTTCTATAAAGTTTTTCCCCCTCATTCTCAGATTCCTGAGCAGCATTAGGTCTTATTTCCTATTTTCCTTCTTTCTGCCATCCCTCCTCCTCCAAGTTATTCCTGTCAAACTATTAATTTCACCTTATTTGTCAGTACAGCAGCGCCCCATGACTGTGCTTTGCCGAACAAATGAACAGTTACACCTACCTTAAGATTCTTTTCACTCCACTGACTCTGCAGAAGAGGCACTTTGTAAAATGCAAAGTAATATTAATGTCTCCGCTCAGGAACTTCCACTTCGCTTTGCTAAGCTTTCATTTTGACTGAGCGCTGTTCGGAGAAGACACGACTAGCACTGGGTGTCTGCTCTATAACTCATCTGTGCCGCTGGCTGAGAATATCAAGTAAGTCTGAATAACTTTAATATTAGATGTATTTTTTTTCCCCTTACTAAAGCAAATTCATATGAACATCCTCGGAACTTACTTCCACAGCACTGTTTGGAGAACATACTGTCTTGAACCCCAAACAAATCAACAGGAAAATATTTCCATTGATTTAACAGAACTGATTTAATCTCTTGCTTCTATTTAGATGACTCTTATACACCACCTCAGGGATACGCTCTACCTGCAGGAATAAAGCTTGCTTTAGCTTATAACACCATTCTGAACAACTAACGCTCCAATTTAAACGGTTTAAACCCAAGCCTTTATTTAAACAGATGCGCTTTCATTTGACGATACAGACAAGACATAAAAAGCTTCTCTAGGAGTCCTTCCATAAAGGGCATTTTCATACTGTATCTGTATGAAAAAAAGTTATCAAAATGAGACAACACACATCAGAATATCTCCACAGCTAACACCCTCATTTCTGAGCGGATGATGGAAGACTATGAAGTACAAACACCTTTCTGCAGATGGCTTCTCACAGAACAAGCTGAGAAACAGCTGAGAGCAGAGCTGTTGCTCTTCGTGTTACGGGGTTACCTTTGAAGTACCAACTAATCACAAAGCAAGGCTCCCTGATTTGTTTTTCCTGCTTGCAGAAACAGCTGCCAGTGCTGCTCCAAAACCATCCTTTCCTCTTACCTGAGGGATTGTATCAGTCCAGTGTAAGCACGCATGAGTAATCCCTCATTACCTGTTCACAGCAAGGCTGGCAGAACAAAAAGATGTCTCAATAAAAACCTAAACTGTGGGCACTGATATTGTTGGCTACAGTTTACTTTCAGCATTTCCAAGTAGACAAACAGCTGGAGTGGCTCAGGCCAGCTACGTGTCAGTTCAGCCCAGTATTCTCTCTCTCCCAGTAACAAATGACTGGGGAAAAAAAATATCAGAAAACCACCAAGAACGTGAAAGTAGGGACAGAGAAAAACAACTGCTCTCTCGTTGCATCTTTCAGCTGCCCAGCTCGATGTTACGTCTGACCACTGTCAGCCTTCAGTGGATCTGTCTTCCACTATTTTTTTTTAAATCCACATCTTCCATCTTCTACAATATCTAGTTACTGTAAGTTTTACAACTTAATACTTCTGAAAAACACAGTTGTTTTAAATGTGCAGATACATGGATGCTGATGAGTATTCCCCAGGACTCTTCTACTATGAAACTACCCTCTGCCTTTCCCTTCTCCAGACCACTTGTTGTTCTATAAGGTCCTACAACATTCTCTTCATTCCTTATTTTCTTTATTTGGCCAAAAAAAAACTTCAAGCCACTTATGTTAATAACTTGTTAGCTAGTACCTATCACTGGACGGAACCACTTCTTAATACCTTCCCCTTAACTGCTTTAAACAGTAACTGGATCCTGCTTCCCCTTTAGCAGCCTCGCCACTAAATCTTCAAACACGGCTGCAATAACGGTCCTTGTGAGATGGGAGAAAGTCTCTCATGTGACATGGGGCAGAACTGAGGGGATAAAAGGCTTGCTCAAACACGGCAGGGAAGAACAAGGCTGAACGTTTGGCTCAGTCCTGTTTTAGCCACTGGACTGCTCTTATCGCCGAACGCACATTTGCTTTGGAGGCGAGGGTTCACAAGCCTGCACAGCCCAGCCAGAGGATCACAGCAAGAGAAAATGGGAGCAGAGCACTTTAAGAGCGTCCTGGGAAGCTGTAACCTGAAGCCTGCCGAAGGCTGGGCCGGGGAGGCAGCAAAAAGCAGATGTGGCTGCGTCGAGCCCACACTGGCCCCGGCTCGCACCCGCTGGGAAGCTGCGGCAGCGGCGGCCGAGAGGAGCCCGAGGTAAGGGGCAGCTCGGGCTGCTTGCGCTGCCCCGCGTCGGCAGCCAGCGGCCAGGGAGTGCCAGGGGTGTAACGGGTGCAGGGATGATGCTGGGGAGCTCGCAGGGAGCTGGGGAATGGGAAAAAACGGTTCTGCTGCAGGTGTGAAAAGGCGCGACGCCCGCCAGGTAGGTGAGCAATCTCAGCGAGGGTTGGCAGCCGGCAGCATCCCAGGACACCTCTTTGCCACCGGGGCAGACGTGCGCTTGGTGACTGGGGAATTATTTCCCCTTTTCTGCCCTTCTATTACCTGTGTTGCAGCTGGGAAGAGGCTTTTTCTTTGCACAGGTAACAATTTTGGCAGTAGTCAACACCTCTAGGTCTGGTGGTCGCAGGATGCCACAGATGTGGTGCTGTGGGGTGGAGCAATCACAGAGAGGTCTAAGCTCGTGGGTGCTATTTTATAGGAGCCCTAAAATCAGAAGCATTCATAAATGATCTGAGACTTGTACCACTATAGATGGAAAGCAAAAGGTTTCACTTTGCACCTGCAGGCCTTCACAAAGACAGCTCCAAGGCACAGAGCTCCTCCTCAGCTCATTTCTCAACAGTTTCTTCCTGTATCTTCCTGACTGTAACATCACACGCTGCACGCATGTTGCTCCTTCTCTTCTTTTTAAAGGCAGCTACAGATTTTAATAGCATGCCTGAAAACATCCAACACCTTTTCTCCAACCAAATTCTTCCCTCTCTGCATTTTTGGCCGTGGACTAAAGGCCACGCAAATAGAATCCAGATGTTCAGGCCAATTCAAATGCAAAAGGCTTTGTCTTTCTAAAATGGAAATTGCTTTTTGGCAAAGTTCGAGAAATATGAAGCTGGTGACAGTACTGGCAAAAACAATGTAAATCTGCAAAACCAATCTCCGCTCCTATACTCCCAGGAGCTCAGTATAGTTGGAAGCAGGGATTGTGCTGAACCCTTTTTTTTTCAGAGAAAAGGTTACGCTCCATGGAAAACCATCTCCAAAGTAGACTGGGCCAAACCTCTTCTGCTCAGCATGAGAGAACACTGCTTGGTGCAGGCGTCCTCATGAAGCCCTAGCCATGCCCTCGCTTTGCTTAGAGGCAGGCAGGGCTTGTCATCTCTTTTTCAGCATGGTGCCTATTCATTTTAAAGCTCTGCAATGATACAAGCAACCCCAGCATCATATCCAATCATACCACCAAACGTGGTTTGTTGCAGTGTAGGAAGTCCTCTTGATAAGCATTTCCTGCACCAGAATCTCTCATCTACTCAGCAACTGGGATAGCAGGATGTGAGTGCACAGGGAAAAGAGGCACCACTTTTATGTTACGCTGCCTAAACATACATGAGAACTTCAAACCTCCACCGTGACACCCTCTCCAAGACAGAAGTACCTCCAGAAGAAAAGGGTTTGGGGAGGAAAGGGCAACGGTGAGCTGTCTTTCACTGAAGGAAAACCTCTGCCTCAATGGACTGGGTCCTGAACTCTGGCTATCGTAGCCACGTGGCTTTAGGTTGTATTTCTACCAGCAGGCATGTTTCCTTTATAGCTGCAGTTAATCTGAAACACATGTTATTTCTCTTACTTTGCTGGATGCTTGGATCACAGGGGTTAGTTAAATACAACCCTCTTCCTTTAATTTCTGGGAATCTATATAAACATTGCCTCAGACCAGCCGCAGTGGCGTCTGTACTCAGGGGCATGACACTTCTGCAGTAGCTCTGGTTTACCCGCAGTGAAACCCTGCGTTACACGCTGCCCTTTGGACCAGACAGATCTGTCTGGAAGGGCCACATTATGCCAATGATTAAAAGTGGATTCCACAGAAGGAAGCTTATCAGCTTTGGAAAGTTTGGTACTTTTCTCCCACCTCTATTAAAAATATGAAATAAGCCAAGCTCTGTCTCTAGATCTGGCCCAGCATCAGGTATTTACTCCCAGCCCTCTTCCTCTCTGTCTTGTAAGAAAGATCTTCTATTGGTCTGTTATCAAACTGCAAATCAGAAGCAAAGGATTCAGTATAGCCAAAGGATTCAGTACATGCAGACACAAGAAACATGGTAAATTAGTGCCCGAGGCAAAAAACTTGTTTACCAGAGCAGCAGGCAGACAATTCCCTTCTGCCCCATTCAACAACATGAATTTGCTACCTTTTATAAATGCTGATGTGTTGAATGTTTAGTCTAAAACTCAGAAGATATGATTTAGTGCCTCTCTTGACCATGGCACTCAGTAGCTGCCAGCATCAGCGTGGTTTGGGCCACACACATCTGCTTTTGCGTTCAGACACACCCAGGCATGTGTGTTTGCCCAGTTTTGAAGTCAATGGAGCCAGGCTGGCTGAATACTTCGAGCAAGCTAGAGAGGAAGAAAACCCAGCTAAGATCAGGTGTGTGTTTCACAATCAAGAAGAACAAGCAGCAGCATGTCACTGCAGTTCCTGTCACAACCACGTACAGCAAACAGGAGCAGCGGAGATGCATTTTTCTCAGTTGCTCAAACTGTCGTGTTCTTACTCTGTAGGTTCAGGCATGCAGATTCCAGTGGTTCTCCTTTTCCTGGGTCTTTTAACTGTCCCAAGCAGATCCCAGAACTCGGCTACTGGGCAGGTAAGTAGAAGACAACAGCAGAGAGTGAGAGCCATACTTGGAGCAGGTAATTTAATTTTAGAAAGTCTTACGAAAGGATTAAACGCTACCCTCCTAAGTTACTAGGTTTTTATTTAGCAACATAATGAGACTAACTCCTGCTTTATGTAAATAAAACCAAAGCAGTTACAGTCATCTCCTGATGTGAGGCAGATACAGTGGGTTCCAACCTGAGCACTGCCTTCAGCTTTTTTGGAACACTTTAAAATGAAACCACTATTCCTACACTCTATCAGGAAAACTAAGCCAGTACTTCTGCGGATCACAGGAGAGCGTCTGCAGATTGCTTGCCTTTGAAATGCTTATGATTACACCTGCCCTGTAAAGTGCAAGTCTAAACAAAGTGCTCCCTGTGCTTGCTAGAACTCCGCCACCACTGATGGAGCTAATGCTGGCGAGGTTGAAGAGGAAGATCCATTCTATAAAAGCCCTGTAAACAAGCTGGCAGCTGCAGTCTCCAACTTTGGCTATGACCTGTACCGTCAGCAATCTAGCCGGACAGCCACTGCCAATGTGCTACTGTCTCCATTCAGTCTGGCTACTGCACTCTCTGGTCTCTCACTCGGTGAGTTCCTGCCCCCTTTTTTCACGTGCTGTTTGACTTGCCAGGCCTTCCTTCATGCTCTTGTCCTTGTTGTTGGCAGGGGCTGGAGAACGAACAGAAGACGTGATTTCTCGTGCTCTCTTCTACGATCTACTTAACAAAGCTGAGGTCCACAACACCTACAAGGATCTACTGGCCAGTGTGACTGGACCAGAGAAGAGCCTGAAGAGCGCCTCCCGTATCATCTTGGAGAAAAGTACATGTCCTTTTTTTCCCTCTATCAAAATTTACTTACATAAACTAGGAGCAGGTAGAAAACACTGAACAAATAGCACCACAATAACAGCCTTGGCTCTCACATACTGTTAAGCCACAACAGCATGTGGAATGCATTCCTGCTCCAGATAAAGCCTGGAAAGTTTGTGTACGTATAAATAAGTGAAAGGACCAGACATGCACCAAAAGGTACTGGTGAGAGACCAACTAGCATGCATAAGACCTAGAAGAAACTTGCTGTGAGGATTCTGCCTTCACTCTAGGTTTCCTGGCAGATGCTGCTAACTACCAAGAACCACAAATCACATTTTCCTATTTGTGACAGCATTCAGCCAGTTTTCTTTGTTTAATTCATTGCAGAAATATTTGAGATATCTGCTTTCAGCATGCAATGAACATCTGCTGAGAAAGCTAAGAGCTATCCTCTGGAACATGTCAGTTCCCAGAATCCAATAGGCTGAATAAGCTACGCTCATATAGAAATAGCTGGAGAAAAAAAAGACAGACTGATTGATGTAGGAATAGCTGTGTCCAAGCCTTCTCTTGTTATCTCTCATCTTTACTTTTCAGAGAGTTATTCCATACCCTAGCACGGTTGGCTACGGGATTGGATCAGTTTCCTCCGCTCATTCTTTTTCAAAGCAGGTTTCAGGATACACACAGCCACAGATCTGTATTATGAGAGAACTGCTGCTGGGCTTTGGATTGCAGTTTGCAGCCTTGAAATTGTTTTGATAAGGGAGCTAACTGCAATATTGATCTTTTTGTTCCCCAGGACTGAGGGTGAAGTCTGCTTTTCACAGCCAACTCGAGAAGTCCTATAAAATGCGTCTGAGGGCATTAAGTGGCAATGCCCAATTAGACCTTCAAGAAATCAACAACTGGGTACGGCAGCAGACAAAGGGGAGGATCCTGCGGTTTATGAAAGACATGCCCACAGATGTCAGCATTCTCCTTGCTGGGGCTGCTTACTTCAAGGGTAAGAATGCTGCATACTCTGTTACAGAGAAGGACTATTAAGTACATGTTAGAAAAGATGCGAGGGAATGATCTCACTGCCAATAGCACAAACAGACTGCCAGAGATGAATATAAGAAGAGAGCGTTTGACCATGTTTTATAAACAAACAACAACAAAAAAAAAGCATGCTACCTAAACAGAAGTAGTCCTCGAGGGAGGAATTACAGCTCCTGGGAAGCTGAATCTCGACCTGTTTGCAGTAACAAAGCAAAGAAGAAAGCATAAGCTAGCAAAACTGAAAGACAAAATATTAACATTTAGGGAAGGCAGAGGTTAAAAACTGCACCGAGCCTTAGTACCACTGTAGAGGGCATAGAGGGAGATGCTGGAAAGCTGTTCTAGAGCATGCTCCAAGCCAGCACCTACAGAATCCAGCGTCCTGGAGAATTATCGTTTGGAGACAAGGAGCAAAACAAAGGTGGGGAGAGAAGTGCTTTATGTGCATGGACACAATTGTTACCCTTTCAAATAGTTTTGTAATTGCATAAGTGGACATCAACTTCCCAACAGCTACTCCACCCATGAGCTGGCTTGATTTTTTATTTTTTAATTTCTCATTTAGCCAATTCTCAGATGAAAAGGAGGGGCCTAAAAGCGGCAGTAAATCGATCGGTCCAGTCAGTCTGTTTCCATCTCTGCTACCATTCCTTTGTGTCTCAACTTTTAAAGTACAAATACTGTGTATATAAAGCACAGGATTACCCAGCCATAGACACAGGCCCAGTTTCATATGCTATTATTCCGAAAATCTTCTATTTTATCTTTGAAAAAAACAGGGACTTGGGCAACCAAGTTTGACACCAAGAAGACCGCTCTGAAGGACTTCCATCTGGACGAGGACAGAACTGTGAAGGTGTCCATGATGTCAGACCCCAAGGCCATACTGCGATATGGTTTTGACTCAGAGCTCAACTGCAAGGTCAGACAGCAAATATTGCACAAGATCTAAACCTACTGAGGAACAGGCTCAGCTACACTTACCTGTTAACCTATTCCAGAAGACAACCTTGATCCACCCATCAGGCTAGTTCTGCAATCCCTGTTTTGAAAGGCAGCATGCTTATTCTTGGAATATTTTTCTTTCACACTGGCTGTGCGACAAGTAGTCCACAGCTTAAATAATGCGCAGATCCTACTAGCCTGTATTGCTCTACTTACAGTTGGGTGAGAGGGGCAGAACATAGAGCTTTTAGATCTCTACTTCTTTCAACAAATCTGTCACTGTAGCATGAGCTCAAAGAAGGTGTCTCAGCTGGGGATCCCCCAAAGCAGTAGTTCACTGCAGGATTCACCAGGTGAAAAAGAGCTCTTGCCATCTGCTAGCTGAGAGGGGGAAGCAGAGGTTGATGAAAGCCTGGGCATGAGAAAGGTCAGGGAGCATCATGTCCAATAAAAGCAGCCAGATAAGGAGACAAAATGTTAACTGGAAAGGCTGATCAGGCAGTCAAGGGTTCAGGTTTGGGACTGGTACAGGGAGGGTAAAACTGTTTCCTTTGGGTGTGGCCCTTTCTTATTTGTAACTGGCCTTCCAGATTGCCCAGCTGCCACTGACAGAAGGAGTCAGCGCCATGTTCTTCCTGCCTACGAAGGTGACCCAGAATATGACTCTGATTGAGGAAAGCCTCACTTCCGAGTTTGTCCACGATGTAGACAAGGAGCTGAAGACAGTCCACGCGGTGCTAAGCTTGCCCAAACTAAAGCTGAACTACGAAGAGGCACTTGACAGCACTCTAAAGGAGACAAGTATGTACATCAAACTCCCTCTATAGTCTGCCAGGTCTGAAAGCAGGAGCCAAGTTGCTTCCTGCTCACAGAAGATATGATGCTGATGGGTTATTAGCTTGGCCCTGCTCTCAGTCTTAAATTTCACCATCAACTAAACCACCTCGGTCCAGACTCCTCAACTTTTTATCTTTCCACCAAACTCATACACTGTTTCTGAGATGCAGAGGGAGAAGCACAGTACAAGCGGATCTAAACTTCTCCCTGTTGCCCCCATTAAACTCTACCTGAACAGCTGTGTGATGCCCTCCTGGATCACAGCATTAGCAGTACCGCTCCTCCATCTGACATCTATGCCTTCAGTTAATGGAATTTTCTTTCTTTCCTCCAGGGCTCCAATCACTTTTCACATCACCTGATTTTACCAAGATCTCTGCCAAACCTATTAAGCTATCTCATGTGCAACATAAGGCAATTCTGGAACTCAGCGAAGATGGGGAAAAATCCACACCAAATCCTGGGGTGAATGCTGCTCGTCTGACCTTCCCCATAGAATATCACGTGGACAGACCTTTCCTTCTTGTGCTGCGAGATGATACCACTGGAACCCTCCTCTTCATTGGAAAGATCCTGGACCCCAGGAGCGTTTAGATCCACTCACAGTAATTTGCGATGGTAGGGCTCAAACGGAAAGGGTGGTATTGGGAGGGATACTCACTCCCTGCTCCGCTGCACAAAGACACAACTTGCAAATGTTATGCCTTTATGCTGCAATAAAAGAGCTTTTGCTATTAATCTCCACAACCCCAGTATTCTTCCTTGAAGGACTCTCTTGTCTACATCATATGCTTTCACACTCTCATTTTCCCTAGACTGAGCCCCAGTGCAGTTCTGTCCTACACGCAAACATCGGTCTAGTGTATACTGGATTTTCCCCCATCCCATCTTCCAAGCTGAAGCTAGCTGTTCATACTGAATCCTGAATCCCTGATGGGACTGCTCTGGTAGCCCTCCAAGTTCTGCAGTGTTGCCTCTTCATAGAGTCACAGAACGGTTTGAGTTGGAAAGAACCATAAAGATCTAATTCCAACTGCCTTGCCATGGGCAGGGACACCTCCCACCAGACCAGGATGCTCAAAGGCCCAACAAGTCTGGCCCTGAACACATCCAGGGATGGGGCATCCATAACTTATCTGGGCAACCTGTTCCAGTGCCTCACCACCCTCATAATGAAGAATTTCTTCCTTATATCTAATCTAAATATCCTCTTAGAGCTTGTAAGTTTGCACTTCCCAGCCCGCTGCCTCATCCGCTCCAGTCATTTACATTTCATGCTGACAAGAAAGTGCGTAAACGGTATTAGAAGTAAATGTGGTCTGGATGGCAGCATGTTCATGACCAGCAGAGTACCACACGTGGGGGACTCACATCTCTAGAAACACACTCATAAGCATCTCGAGCATTTGCATCAAGCCCACATGCAGAACCTCTACAACAGCATCTGTTTCCACCACAGCACACGCAGACCCCTCAGGTTAGAACCGGTCATTTTATTTACAACAGTCTCACTAAAGAGCAATTCAGATTTCACTCAGGTTGTTGTTACACGCAGTTTTTCAGCTTGTACTACACGACTACCTTACCACACAAAACTTAGCTTTGATGAAAGATCACATTGCAGCTTCCTTTGATAGGGAAATTAAGTCCTCTGAAGGATGCTTCTGGGAAGCTCTAACAGACAGGTCTTCATCTCTCGTAGTTCCTGGATCTGAGTGCTCTGAGGACCACAGTGCACCGTCAAAATCTTCTCTGCTCTTTGAATTGTGCTCAGAGCTTCAGAAACTGCAAATCTGAAATAGGAAGTGAGTAAGAAGAGAGTATACAAAATACTTAACTCAGCTTGCTTGACTTGCACAGCCTTCAACCCTTCCCCCCAAAAACCTAAGCCTGTTCATGGGTATAGATCCTACCCTCCCTGCCTTTCAACACCAGGCAAATAGCACGCGCTTCAGCTGCAAAGGGAGGATGGATTAAAAAATAAATAAATATAAAGAGATGGACAAAAAACTAAAACGCTACCTTTGAGTATATATATGCACTACTTCCACACTGCAGCTCCCACTAAAATTCAGACAGTTAAAGGGAGGCATTGTTAAAAGACGTGCTGTAGTTAGGGGATTTGCTTGTCAGAAGAGGGCCAAAACAGAGCAAGGAGGTTTTATTTCCTTGTTTGGAAAGATGTCAGCAACATTGCACAAAATGCGTAAACATCAAGGGTGACTAGTTGTCAGAATAAAACAATAGGATGGGGAGAAACGGAGCCAGGGAATAGAAAAAGAACAGGCACAAAGCAAACAAATGGGTCCAAAGAGAGGCCATAAATGACAAGTGAACCCCGTTAGGGTTAATGAACTTGCACTTGAGTAGTATACAACTCTTGTACCCATGCCTAGGGTCCTGCAAGGTGCCAAGGACCGCCTGCCACGATATTGTGTCAGACACACAGGAATGGTGCAGGGAAGGGAGAGAGAATGAAAGCAACTTTACCCATTGAAGAGAATTTGTGCCAGTTTGAAAAGTTCATGACCCATTTCTACACTTGATGGCCCGTGATGCGTTTCCACAATCTGAATGCTCCTCTCCAGGTGTCTGGCTGCTTCCTGCCACTTTCCTGATTGGAAAAATAACAAACCACCACAAATAAATACTGTTTAGAGTCACAGCCATCCAGAGTTTGACAGCATTATGCAAAGCATGATGAACTATGTACACAGCATTCTTGAGAGGTTGCTGTCCTCTGAACCAGGACAAGGAATCCAGAAGAAAGTGAGATCACACTGTTCACTGACAGATGGGAACACAGCTTTGGGTAAAGCAGTCTTTCTGAGAGCTCTACTGTCAAAACTAGAGAAATGCAGTAGGGGAAAAGTAAAAAGGCTAGTCAGGGAAAATGCTTGTCTTGTTAAATTCAAAGTTCAGAAAACTAAAGACAATCTTGAGTGAGAAGACGTCATACCAAGAGTAGCATAGACCTGTGCCAGATGATCCTCCATCTCTCCCATCAGCAAATGCTCCGGTGACAAGAAGTTTCTAGCATCATTCTGACATTTTAGGAGCATTTTGATAGCCTCATCTATAAAACAGGATATAAAATTCATCTTAGTGGCCAGTCTCTGGATTGCCATGGTCCATGAAATGAAACCAGTCCACTCTCATCCCTGTATCTTACACAACTAGAGCTGGATTTGGTTCGGATTCAACATCTACTTCCTCTGCATCCCTGCTTACTCTAAGGCAGGGCTGGCCGGACTCCCTCCAGGAAAGCACGGCCTGAGAATGCAAACTCCAAAGTTATCCCGAGTTCGTTTAGTCACTATGGAACAACGTGTGACTTAGATTAACACCCAGATCAGGAGTATAAAAAAACCTAAAGCTCAAGTCCCCAGGGACACCAGGCTTCGTGCCAGAGGACCTCAACTACGTAAGCAACAGTGCCATCTCATGGCCAGAACCACGTCTCCTGATGTGTGCTCATGAGCTGCTGACCTTAAAGCAGAAAGCTGAGCCTTACCAGCCTTGCTGTCTCTTAGCAGTTCTAATGCTTTCTTGATTTGTCGCTGAAGGTCTCGTAAATGCCGTGACAGGCTCTCTCTGCTGACTGAGCGCGCACAAGCTTCATTTGAACAACAAAGCACATCTTCCCCCTGTGGAAATCATCCCTGTGATCATTCCTGCTCCCATTCAACTCAAAGCTTACTTTCCATATCCATATCTCTGTATTACGCTACAGAGGTGCTAAACGTAGCTGAAGATCTGAGTGACTTAGTTGTAAACCGCTGTTAAGTGACTCAAATTTTAGGAGAAACTTCCAGGAACAGCTATGATCACGTGGGCCAGTCTGAGCCCACTACAGATTAGGCCAAAGCACCGTCATGAGTTATACAACTGATGTTCACACAAAGCATGTACTGTGTTGTCTTTCTAACACACACTACATGCTGTTTTCGTTTCCATCCTGTGAACTGCAGATAGTGAGACTCTCACTACACGTAGCCCCTGCAATTACACCATGTTCTAGACTTCAGGCCCCAATTCTCTTTCCTAAATATCCCCTTCCACCCGGTATTATATCCTTCTGATATTATGAGGTTCCTTCTGCAAGTTCCAAGGGATTTTAACTTCCTGTTAAGAGCAGTATTTTCCCTATAATGCTGAAAGATTGACAAGCAAGAACATTGCAAAGAAGCTGCTCAGAACAGTGAGATATTGCCTTGACTCTGCAGGGACTTTTAGCTTCAAAGCAGAGGTCATGGACACAGGTCTTTAAATCCTGCCTTTCCCAGAGACCCAAACATTATGCATCCCGACCATGTTAAACAATCTTAATTACAGAGGAACTACCTGCATCAAAGCCTGGCAGCTAGGACAGCAGAATGAGTTTCTCACAGACACCAGGCTCTTGTTGTCTGACTCTAACTCCTCAAGGCATGCCTGACAGCAGCACTCAAAGAAATACTGGCTGAGAAGCTGTCGTCTCTCAGCAACCTTCATTCTACTTCGGTGAGGCCCTGCAAAAGGATGGCAAAGGTAGAAAGCACTGAACAGGTACAGTTCCCAACATTAGCCTGAAATCTATCTTTGTTAAAACGGAGACTAAACGGAACATCTTTTGGGGAGTACAAAGCTGGAGACTGTGAAAGCGTGATAGTGGGCTCAGGAGATAAACACTTGGTTTGATAGCTTTGATCAGGGCTCATACATAAACAAAGCCTCTAGCAACATTATACTGGGAATCGTGATATTATTATCTATCAGTCAGCATGCCAAGCAGAGGTGAAAGGATGTCTGTGTCTTGAGACGGAGTTAACACTTACCATAGCAATGGAAAATCTCCTGGCCGCTTGAGATTGGCTGTGAGGCCCTGACAGTGGCAGCTGTCCCACTAAATGACACACTGATATTGGGGCTGCACGAATGGTTCAGAAGGCTGAGGACAGGGAAGAAGGCTGTTGCCAGGCGCACGGGTTTCTTATTTACAACAGCACCATCTCCAGATCCTACAGAAAGAGGAAAAACAACTATGTTAAGAATAATTCTCTGTGACCCATCACAAATTGGTCACTAGCAAGATTCTTTCCCTAGAAAGACTCTTTCACTAGAAAGATTTCTGGGTATATTGGTACAATAAAAAATAGCTAAATGTCATCTGTGTATGCACCAAAGAACAGGCTGGCATGGGACAGGACATTAAATTTTAGCAAGTCGTTCCCATCTGCAACAGGAGCTTTCTATAACTCTTTGCTTCACATGAAACAAATGAGCAAGGATAACAAATAAGAGCTTAAAAGTTTTTCTTACCCAACTCCTGCATTACAGTGATCGCTTGTGCATTACAATGCAGCTGCAACACATGCCTCAGCATTGCTTCTGCCATAATCTGCAGCTCTGGAGACAGCTCATCGGATGTTTTTTCACATGCCTCAGGTCCGGACCCCTTCTCAGATGATTCCCGATTCAGAACAGCAGCCTCCAGACCGGCTTCCTGCAGTTTCCTGCATATAGCTACGACACTCAGCATGCAAAGGAACTTATGTTCAGAGCTATGCTTCTCAGCATGTGGCAAGAGGTTGAACACAGCTCGGTAAGAACTCTGGTACTGGCCATCATCATTACAACCAGGGATATGTCTGGTTCCAGTTCTCGTATCTGGTGCCTCACTGGGATGTTTACATCTTGCCTTGGTGTTACAAAGATCTTCATCATCATCATGGGACTGCTTCACCAGCCTGCTAATCTCTGAAAACCGTGCCAGTAGAACAGTCCTTAAAGCCACATGGCAGAAGACCCCTAATGTGAGAAGCAGCGCTCCCAAGGAGCATTCTGTCCTGTGGTATTGCTCCCACGCCGTATCTGCACAGTTTTGGCTGCAGTACTTTGCATAACTGCACCCACGGCAAGGCACAGAGGCTAAAAGCTGCTTCAGGCAACGGTGGCAATAAAGATCTGCATTAGTGACTCGAGTATCCCACACCATTTCACTGCTGTCCTGTAGCAGGCGGCTCTCCCCCTCTTCTGGGCAGAGCACGCTTACAAAGGCATCCTCTTTCAAGAGGTTCTGCCCTGGCAGGATGTCCTGTGAGGCCACCAAGTGACGTCCCTTCTCTGTGCTGAACTTCAAGCTCAAAGATGAAGACACACCTGAAATACTGTCATTCTCTTCCCAGATCTCTGTCTCTCTTTGAGTACCACATGTTTCTTGTGCGGGCTCTGGACAGCTCTCGCTCTCACGTACTTTAAGCTTCAATTGACTTAACTTTTTCAGCAGCGTCTGGTGTGCAGGACCAGTCATATTCCCATCCACAGCAATTTTATTCTCCACTGCAGCGAGGGTGTCTGCTGCATCCTGTACCCTCCCCAAGCACAGCAGGCATTCAGCTTTCCGCAGCAAGACCTTGGGCAGCAGTCTGTCTGGATAGCCATGACTTTGTGCCCTGGCAATATCTTCCAAACAAACCTAGAAACAAAGATAAGGC
This sequence comes from Nettapus auritus, assembly GCA_011076525.1. Classification (NCBI taxonomy): domain Eukaryota; kingdom Metazoa; phylum Chordata; class Aves; order Anseriformes; family Anatidae; genus Nettapus; species Nettapus auritus. The sequence continues at coordinate 6,306,773 of CM021783.1, forward strand.
CTTTTAAATGTGCTTGAAAATCACGTGCACTTTTACTCCATCTAAGATTAAGCACTTTTTAATAAGACTTAATCAGCAAATTTCCCGTTCATAGCCAATCTGCAGCCAGGTAAAGGCTCCTAACATAGAATAACGAGGAAAGCACGGAAGTCTAAGTAACGATGGAAGTTTTGAGCACAACTTCAGCAGCTTACCTCTCTTCTTTGAACAACCAGTCATTACTGCGGCCTTTACAGAAGCAGCCACCCAAGGCCCCCTGTGCAGACATTGCACGGCAACACCTCAGTTACCACTTGGGCGCTTCTTCGCCCTATTTCCCCTTGTGCACACAGATCTGCTCCAGGACACCCAGGAGCCCAGCCACCATCCCTCAGGGACACCCCAAAACCTCTTACCTCAAAGTGGCCGAGGTGGAAGAGAGCGGCCGAGCGGTTGGCGAAGCACAGAGACACCTCAGGGCTGCCGGGGAGCTCGTGGGACGCTGCCTGGGGAGGAGAACGGAGGGTGCTGCCTCACGGGGGGCACCCTCAGCGGGACCCTCCTCACCTGGATACCCCTCACGGGGGAAACCCCAAACACCGGGCTTTGGTGGGACCCCAAACGCTGGGAGGGGACCCCAAATACTGGAGAAATCCCCACAGACCGGGGGGAGGACCCCAAATACCAAAGGGGGGACCCCACAGACTGGGGGGGGATCCCACACACCGGGGGGGGGAGCACCCCACGAGCCCCGTACCTGCGAGTAGAGCAGCGCAGCATCACCGTAGCAGCAGCGGCCGAACCGCCGGTTCCCCTCCTCCCGGTACCAGCGAGCTGCCGCCGGTTCCTTGCCGGTGCGCGCCCGGCGGCACAGCCGCTGCAGGGCCGCCGCCTCCTCCGCTCCGGGCCTAACGGGACAACGCGGGGGAGGTCAGCACCGTTAGTCCCGGCCTGTCCCGGCTCTTCCATCCCCGCCGCTCACCTGAGGAGGCCGCAGCCCAACCGCAGCGCCTCTCCCAGCGGTGCCGCCTCGAGCCGTTCCCTCAGCGCCGGCCCCAGCGCGGCCCAGCACCGCTTGGCGCAGCGCTGCCATTCCTCCACCGGCAGCGCCATGGAGCCGCGCTCCCACCACCTAATGGCGGCGCCCAGCGGGGGAACCCCCGGGAGCGCTTCCGCCGTACGGGGCCGGAGAACCAATAGGTGAGCTGGGATTGGCGACGTCATGACGCGCCGGAAGTGGGAGCGCGGCTCGGAGCGGCGGGAGGATTCGGCGGTGGCGGAGCGCGGCGGGAGCGGTGGCACCATGAGCGTGCGGCTCAGCGAGGGCGCCATCGCGGTGAGCGGCCCCGCGCTCCGGGACCGGGCAGGGGAACGCCTTTGGGTCCTCCTGAGCTCGGTTCGGGTCCGGTTCGGGTCCGGTTCGGGTCGTGGGGGGGTGGCGCGAAGGCTGTGCGAGGCCTGGGGAGGAGGGCTCGGGGCCGGGGGTGCGGCCCGGGGGGTGCGGTGGGGACCCGGTGCAGGCCCCGGCCCTGAGGGGAGCGGTGCGGTGCCGTGCTCTGAGGTGGGCCCGGCACTGAGCCGCCGGTGGGCCTGCTAGTGTCCTCCTTTCCCCCCCCCGCCCCCCGGGGTCTCCAAGCTCTCGTGGCGGTGGCACCTCGCTGAGTTTCTCTTTTTGTCCTCTCCAGGCCATCATGCAGGGGGAGAGCGTCACGAAGCCCGTGCTGCAAGTCATCGTGAGTACCCCCGGCTGCCTCTTGCTGCTGGCGGGTCGGTGGTCAGCTTCGATGTGGGAGGTGGAGTGGGGCTGTGCTGTAGCCAGGAGCGCTGTGTGGAGGAGCCCAGCATGGCTGATGTACCCTTGATATCATTTAGAGATGTAGTTCTTGTGTGACTTGAGCTGTGCAGTTGACAGCTGCTTTCAAGGTAGGCAAGTTCGCTTCGCTTATTAATCACAGAATGGCTTGGGTTGCAAGGGACCTTAAGGACCACCTAACTCCAACCCCCTGCCATGGGCAGGACGCCACCCCCTAGATCAGGTTGTCAAAGCCGCATCCAGCCTGGCCTTGGGCACCTCCAGAGATGAGACATCCACATCTTCCCTGGACAACCTATTCCAGTGTCTCAGCCCCCTTATAGCAAAGAATTTCCTCCAACTGTCTAGAAGGTGTCGATTTGTGCTTTTGAAGGGCTTCTGAAGAAATGAGCAGGAAGTAATGATCTGGTGTTTTCCCTATAGAATACACGGGCCATTGCTACAGGAAATGGGCCTCCACGTTACCGAGTGTTGATGAGCGACGGGGTTAACACGCTGTCCTGTAAGTACAAAAAATATGATGGTGCTGAAGCTTCAGGTTTAACGTCACATTGCGTAGTGATGAAAGAAGCACTGGATGAGAATGTGGTGTAAATGAGGACCACAGACTCTAAGACTAAGACTGCAGCACAGATTTTTAAAGTAATTATCTTGGTCTTTGTGACTTCTTTAACACATGATCGTTTTAGAGATCTCTTCCAACCTACGTGATTCTATGATTTTATCATTGTGCTTTTTTATCATTGCGCTCTTTTATCATTGCGTACAATTAAGTCTATGTTCATTGTTGGCAACTTGTTAGCTGTTACACTATTTCCTATGTGCTAGTTAACTGAGCAAGTTGTAGGTCTAAGGTAATGCTAGTAGGCTGGCTGGAAAAGTGTCCAGTTGTGGCAGATCCTCTTGGAGGCTGGCATGAGTTAATGTTAATTGTTTCAGCATATTTCTCCTATTTTTGCAGCCTTCATGTTGGCAACGCAGCTGAACTCTCTCGTGGAAGAAGAACGCTTATCAGCCCAATGTATTTGCCAGGTTAACAGATTCATTGTCAACAGCTTGAAAGATGGAAGGTACGTACGTTTCTTCAAGTGTGGTTCTACAGAAAAACAGCTGTACTAGTGGGTGCTCTGTCCTGGGTGACTAACCAAATCCTTTTGATTAGGATTATCTGAAAATAATAAGTCTTTAGGGTGCAGGAGGGAAAATACACAGCACAGACACTTGCAGAATGTCACTGCAGCAGGTGCGTGTGTGCCTAGCATAGTGACTTAGTAATTGAAGACTTCCAGTTGGAAGACTCTTAAATCATACTGTTTCTTTTGGATTCACTTAAAACTACCCGATGTGGTAAAGAAACAGTGAAGATTGCATGTCACTCAGGCATGTTGTGAAATCTTTGGTTTATTATGAGACTTTGAGAGAAGTAAGGTAGGTACAGTAAAATGAGAAGCGTTCTGAGTGAAGTGATCATCTAAAAGCTGCGTGTGTCTGGGAGAACATGATCGGAGGTTCTGCATCTGCTTTGATTTCACATTTTTCTGGAGGGAACATAACTTCTTTTGAGGCAGGGAACGAATTCCCTTGTGAAATCTGGCATGGTTTTGATGCTCTTAAAACGCTGTTTCAAGCCATTTTTGTGTGCCGATGCAGCCTGCCATCAGCAGTCCTTGGTGAAACGTGATATTGTTTCAAGCCTACTTGTACATCACGAGAGGGTTAAGCTGACGGTGGAGAGCTTTCGTTTTCCACATTCCTTGTACAAACAATCAGCCCCTAATGGTCACTTCTGGCATCTGTGCAGAAAGGATACTCAGTCTGATAGACTTGCAGAGGGAGCAAAAGTCTTTTATAATTGTCTATTTTGTGTTTGTAGGAGAGTGGTTATCTTGATGGACTTAGATGTTCTGAAAACTGCTGATATGGTTGGTGGTAATATTGGCAATCCAGTGCCGTACAATGAAGGTGAGTATCCTCTGTGAACAAATACCTCACCTGAACACACAGTCTGTTATGATAGTCTTTCAGCTGTCTTTCTTTGCCTTTAAAAAAAAGCAGTCAAGCATGTTCAACTTTTTTATGCCTTGAACAGCAATGTCTGTATCTCAAAAATCCTTTCTGTTTGTGTAACACAAAGTAGGGTTTGTTCATATTTTCATAAACTCCGCACCTTGTCTCTAGCTTCAATCTCTAAATGGCGTTGAGAAGTATCTATACCCTGTGATAGCATTGACAGGTTCTTATACGTTAGTGGTCTTTACGTAGAGTTTCAGTAAGTATGTGAAAGCTGTTCAATATCTCTTTGTGATGAGTAACGAAGTAAGTTAGTTTTTCTTCTGTCTGGGAAGAAAATGTCAGGAGGAAGATGTAATAATGATCTATAAAACTAAGATGGCACGGAGCGGATGAATAAAGAATGACAAATTTCTTTTTCTCTTCTGCATTCACTTGATGCTCTTTAGTTCTCATATTATCAGGTAGTGGTTTTAAAACAAAGGCTGTGCTACACCCCCAAACAGTATATAGTTAAATTATGGAACATGCTGCTACATGAGTTAGGTGCCAAAAATTGGCACAGGTTCAAAAAGCAATTAGATATAAAAAAAATCCATTAAAGGCTGTTAAACATAACAATACATCCTCTGTGTGAATGTGAGGTTCAGGAAGCACTAAAACTTATATTGCTTGAAGTAGATAGATGAGATCCTGTTAGGAAAACATGGCCAGCATACAGACTTCCCTAAGCATCTGGTCCTACGCTGCCGTCTGAAAAACGATGATGCTTTGGGTGGCCATTAAGCTGACCTCCCGTGAATCTTTTGCTTTCCATCGCTTAAGTAACCGCATTCTTCATTTTCATGTGCTGACTTCACAGTTGTCAGGCAAACATTTTTCAGATTAGTATAATTTTTTCCCCCTGAGATGTTCAAAAGTATGTTCAGTTCTTGTAGTTCTCTTTCTTAAAAAGAGGGAGGATAATAAACACTCAAAGAAAATATTTGAGCATCTCCAACGTTGACGTACATACAGACAATGGCTGACATTTAATAGCAAATAGCTTTTTTTCGGTGGATTTTTTTCATTTGTCTTTTTCCTGGTGGAGCTGAATTAATTTATTGCTAAGAACTAGTGGCAGCAACTTTCTGGAAGATATTTTGGACAAAAGCTGGTAGGTACGCTGCCACTCCGGTTCAAGATCTACTTTACTAACTGAAGTTGAAATTAGCTTTTGTTGCAAAGATGTCTTTCTTCATCAGCTGTTCTTTTTCCTGGGGAATTAGAGGTGCGTTTTTTAAATGAGCCTAAAGAATCCTTTGTTCCTTTGATAGTTACTTCGCTGATTGCTGTTTAAAAAATGTGTTGACATCTCAGATTTTATGGTTTAATCCCACAGTTGCTGTAGAGACCAGGACTTTCAGAACACCTATTGAGCAGACTGTTTTGTCTCTTTCTCCCATTTCTCTTGCTTGTATGATAATACAAGAGCACGTTTCGTGGGAACTGTATGGTGTTCTTCTCTTGTCCTACTGTTGCTTAGAAACAACTGGAAATCTTCCCTCTTAGAGAACTGAGTTGAAAATCCACCCTTAAGAGTGTAAATTTTGGTAAAATGAAAAAGATTTTGATCAAAGTTGTGTTCATTTGGACTTAAAAAAGTACTCGGCAATGAAGTTTTCAAATCTACAAGCTTCTGGGGATGGAAGTGTTACGGGTCTGTGATCACAGAAAGCGTGGTCTTGCGCTAGATGGTTAAGAGACGCCAAAATTGATGCAATGTATATTTTAACACATTATTCTGCAAAATTCATGCTTTTTTTTTTTTTTTACATGAAATAAGGCTTCAGTTATGGAAGACAGTGGTAGTTTAGATTACATATGCTTAACCTATCCTTTATGCTCTGCAAGGCTGTCTCGTTTGTCCTGAAAGCCTTTTTAAAATGACAGAGGTATATCTGAAGTTGCAGGTTCTTTAAGCTTTTGTGTACGTATCGAGAGATGATACTTTTGATGAATGCTCTGCTAATGCAGAATGAGTATAGAAGAGCACTTCGGTTTTTTCCATTAAAAAAAAAAAAGTTTTTAGTCCTACTTTTCATCTTTCTTTAAATGCAGATCTCAAATTGCTAGACCTAGGATTAAATGCTATTCTTTCCTACCACAGTGGGACCCGGAGAGTGAGGAGATGCCTTTTGCCACTTTACGCTTGAGCAGTAGGTGGTTAATCTCCCTAACAAGGAAGCTGGAGATGCAATCTCTGTAATACACACCATAAAAACTTTTCAGGCGGCGTTTCATAATAGTATTATAGAAAATTAAGATTGAGCAGTTTAGTTCTTTGTAGAAAGCTATATGGTAATGTTATTACTGTCATTAATCTCATTGAAATTACTCTGATGTTGGACTTCATTCTTACTGTAACAATTACTTGCTACTTATGTTTAATTTCTGTCATTAATCTTTCAGCACTGAAATGCTTGTATACTTATACATTTGCTTGAACTCTTCTTCCTGCACCATCGCCTTTTGGCGTGCATTCTTTCAAAGTGAATTTCCCTCCTCTTCCTCCCCTGTGCTGCTGCTTGCTTCTGGAATGGGTCTTCTGTCATTCTGGCCCTATAGCAAGACCTCTTGGTACCATTGTTGGAGCCATAAGACTATTGCTGTACTGCTCGTACATTAGATGAGGCTAAATTTAGCTCAGGTTTGACAAACCTGATATACATAGCAGAAATGCGATCAGGTATTTTAAGCGTGGATATTTTTTTTGTTTCGTTTTTTTTTCATCTTCTGCTAATAAAAATTAACAGCAAAAACCAAGCAGAGGAATTGATTTTTCCGAGCAACCTCAGTGATCTGTAGGCCACCAGCCTCTACAAGTCATACTTTAGGAGTCCTTTGACTCCACAAGCAAGAAAATCAGAGAGATTTTGTCTTTTTGTATATTTGAACATGGGCACAGATGTGTTGTTATATTCTTAATGTGCTGAGAAATACCAGGCTTTGGGTAGGCAACCATTATATTCAGCACGATTTTATGTTTCAAAATATACAAGTATTCTAATAATGTGTTTTTAAAATTTACTTTATCTTTTGTATTAAAATGTTTTTTTTTCCCTAGGACTATTTGAAACAGAAGTAAAAAGGAAGCCTCTTGCTGTTTCATATGCACGTTCATGTTCTTGCAAACTCTTTCCCTACCCAGACGTATTTTCTCTTAAGTGTTTTGTTTGTGTTTTATTTTATCTTCCTCCCTTCTCATACAAAATGAATTTGGGGTGTAGCACTGACTGGGTCCTCTGAGTAAGTGAGGCAGCTGAACGAGGGTGAAATTTGGTTTCTCCATCTAGCGGATTCTGCAGTAAGTGCACGTTGCTGTTTGACGTCACTCAGTTGCTAGGGCGACTCCTGTCACCGTTTCACCACTGTGGCTACTGCGACAAGTGAGAGGAATGGACTGGTTTTGTGCAAAGACCTTGTTTGGGGTATTTTTTTAAATATTTTTTGGATTAAAAATACCTAGAAGGTAACCTCTGTAGGCTATGCAACATCAGGGTCTCCTCATGTTCCTTCTGCTCCTTTGCCATGCCATCCTTTCTTGCAATTCTGCTCTGGGATTCTCTACTTCTCTTCCTTGTGATGATTATGGGCTCAGTCTCACCTTGTTTTCCACTTTCCCTGTCTGTCTTGCTGTTCACACCCGCAAATCAGAGGGGACTTTGCCTGCTCAGGCCTAGGACTTCCTGCAAACTGGTGGCTTAAGGAGTTAGTTGGGTCCAAAGAGACAAAAATGTTGGGTATTTACTAATCTGGAAGCAAAATATTGTAGGATAGTAATTATTTCTGTAAAGTAATGCAAATTTTTGACCTATGGATTAGTCTTCTAAGGTACTGTTTTTCTATATATGTCACTCTGCTCTTGTAATTTATCATTGGTGTAATGCAATTAAAAGCCCTGGAATCAACAAACATGTACGATATGTGCTTACTGTGGCATGTCATATCCCAAGAAAGGACTGGTGAATGTGGAAATGATGACCCCATCACCTCTGCATTTAATTTCTTCATATTTTGGAAATAAAATGTAGCAGGTGTTTTCTTTGTCTTGCATTAACTGCAGGTTTGACTTCATCCAGTGTTTTCTTGGTCCTTCCCACATTTTAAGAAGGAATTCTACAGTTTCTTATCTTGGCTGTTAGGTAGTAGCAGAAACTACCTGTCAGAGCAATAGAAGCCTATAAAAACCGAGAAGTTGTCAAGATTACTTCAGTGCTGTCCTTTTAAATAACTGTCAACCCTGAATTCTTCTCAAGTAGAAAGCAGTTGCTTGAGGAAAGAGATCTGACTGAAATTCCTCCATGTAAATACCGTTCAACAGCTAGTTTGCTACTGCTGTGCCTTATAGCACCTGAATTTTAGCATGTGTTCTGCGTTTAAAATGTTGTTTTCATACAAAACTTACTTCTTCTTAAAAAGGCTTAAGGGTAGTTTTAATTACCGTGCTCCCTGCTGTACTAAATGACCTCTTTCCATTTGATTACCAGGGCAGGGGCAGCAGCGTTCTTCAGCTCCAGCAGCAAACACAGCACCCAACAAACCACAGCAACAAAATGGCAATGTGTCAGTAGCAGGTGAGAATAATCCCGATCAGGAATTCTGGTTTCTGTTTGTGCACTACAAAACCACAGCTTAAACTTAAAAAAGACCCTTTCTGTAATAGTGTTCTGCAAGAAACGATATTAGGCTAACCTGTAGCTTGAAAAGGTGAATTATCTCAAGAGCCTACTGTATATTTGAATTAAGAAAATCTCTCCTGTTTCCTCCTCAAGGGAAGCAACATTGACAAAGCAGTGTAAACTGAACATCTAGTCGGAGGCAATTTTGTGTTCTTGAAGTGGTGCTCTCTGGACACCCAAGCAGGCTACAGTGTGGAGCTGACTAAAAGTTGTGTTATCAGTGCTGAGCTATTGAGGCCAAACAGTTTAGGTGGTGCAGGACTGAAATTAATTTGATAGTACATCTATAAATACAATGTTTTTGGATCAAGATTTTAAATAGCAAGATGCTGAAAAAGGCAGTTGATATAAATGTCAGCCTGTAGACTTATTTTTAAAATGAAGTTGTCAGTCCTAGCTCTTGGTACTGCTTTAACTTGTCCATATTCTTTCTCTAGGTAAGTTTTTTGTTTTTTGTGTTTTTTTTTGTTTTTTTTTTTAATATTTTCACATTTGCTTACTCCAGCAGAAAACAAGTTTTTCCTTCCTGTATTTAAAGCTGGTGATAAAAGGTCTACATACGTACGTTAACAAGATTCTGTTTAGCATTAGCAGTACTGCTTTATATCAGGAGACAGCTTGATTGTACGGGTAGAATATCTTAATTGTTCCCCAAGTGGTGTAGATCCAAACCTTCACATGCTGCATTGTAGAAAATGTACAGCTAACAGGTTGTTTCCCACTTAGACTGTGTTTAACGGACTCAGGACGCGTCTCCATTTCCACTCTAAAAGTCTGAATGTGTCTTTTCTGTGGCAGTTTGCAGCCTAAGAAATACTTATGACCAGGAGAAGAAGTGATTCAACAAACTTTCAGGGTGCTTTAAGGGCATCACAGAGCTCTTAAATGAGTTGGTGTTAACCTGCCTTTTGTCTGCATGGCTGAAATTCTGCATACTTCATTTTTTTGTTTGTTTATTTTCTTTTCTGAAAGGTCCTCCTGCTCCGAAGTACCACGCTCCCTCAAACCAGTTCAATAAAGCGAGTGCTCCCAGTGTTATGAAGACACCAGGGGGATCTCAGGCTAAAGTAGTGCCGATTGCCAGCTTGAATCCATACCAATCTAAGTGAGTTTTAATGGTCTGCCAGGTATTAATCAATGTCACAGGCACGAAGGAACAACTTCTATTTGCTTTATCATCCTTACAGAGATGTATGAATATCTGTTAAATTGTTCTTCATTAGGTTTTGACTTTATCAGTTAACTTGGGGAGGAGGGCAGGAAGGGCGGGGGAACGAAACAAAAAGCCACACACTGCAGAAACAGCTGTACAGGTTTTTGGTCTTTTTTTATTTCATCAACACTGACAATGTGAGATTTGCCTTTCCATTGTCTTGGTGAAGCTACCCTGCTGAGTTTGATAGGTTTTTAATATTTTAGTTGAAAATCAATTGACTTCTCTTTTTTCCTAAAGTGACCTTCTTTTTGATAAGTTAATGACAAAACAGCTCAGTAAGCTATTCACTTCAGCTACTGTTCTGTTGAAAAGCATGAGGATGTAATTATTTTGTGAATGACATTTTAAAGTTATGCAAACTGATTTGATTACCTAAGTTAAATGCAAATCCTATAATTGGGCTCTTGAGTTCTAACGTGGCTATTCAGAACAGGCAAACTGCTCTACGAGAAGTGTACCCTAAAAAAGTAAAAGATTTGAGGCCTGCCTCTATGCAGGATTGTTCGCTGCTGTATCGTACTCGGTGTTTTATGCTTGGCTTTGTTGTTGCTTTCTATACAACTTTCTGCCTTTAATGGTTGAGGCCATTAAAATAGAAAGCAGCAGAAAGGCAGGTAGAGTTGCTGAGGTGCAGTGGAAAAAATCTGGCTTTTAAATAGTGACATTCCAGTTCCTAGGGTTGGTAAATTCAGTCTCTTTTAAAAATGGAAAAAAAAAAATATAAAAGAGGACGTAGAACTTTTTGTTTTCTTGCACAATCTCAGGTGGACCATTTGTGCTCGCGTTACCCAAAAAGGCCAGATCCGCACGTGGAGCAACTCCCGCGGAGAAGGAAAGCTCTTTTCTATAGAGCTCGTTGATGAAAGTGTAAGTGTTGTGTGTCGAGAAAAAGATAATGTATGCCAGATGCTGATGAACCCTTTATAAAGACAGAAGAGAGGAAATAAAGTGTGTTAGAGAAAATGTTTTTTATGACAACTGAAGTTCATACTCCTATATTCATTAACTTGAGCATCAGTGAGCCAGTTCTTAGAATGAAGTCTGAAATGTATGGCATTACTGATTATTTTTCATCAAAGTCTATGCTGTGTGACTCAATCTCTGCAGCCTCAAAATACGGTTGTTTAGGGAAACTGACAACCTAATACTTAGGTTTATGGTGCTTTCCTTTAGACTGAGAATGAGATCTCATCCTTGCTTAGTTACATGTTACAAAACAAGGAGTGAGAGGAGCATTGCCTCCAAGTTATAAGCTTTCATTTTCGTGAGGAAATCAGAGTATAAATTATTGTAATACTAGGAAATTTCATCTGTGGTTTGTTTGGGGAATGGTATCTGGTTAATCTAACTAAACTCGCAGTTTATCAAACCTCTTATCAAATTACAGCCTTCTGTCATGAAAACAAGATTCTGCAAGATTATATTTAGTATAAAATGTGAGGTTAATAATGTAACGTGTTGTCACCAGCCATTTGTTTTCTCTGCATACTGTTAGTACTCTCTTTTTGTTTTGGTTTTAAATGTATCTATTGAGTTTATAATTGCAATTAATTGTAACTTGAGGACTTGCCATCATGTATGAGTAGGAAATATGATAGACCTGTGTGCTAACTTGTCGAGCTAGGTGATCTGTTTGAACTTTTTCTTTCCTCTAATGGCAATTAATGCCAGTTTTAGGAGTACCTGTTCAAAGGTGTGCATATGATGGCAATTCTTTTGCATTTTGTTCTGGAGCTCCAGAGCTGCGAATGAGACTTGAATATGAGATGTGATGGTCAGGTGTAGAATATGTTGTTCTAGCTAGAACTACAAATCTGAGGGGAATGGTGTTTTTTTTCTCAAATGCCTGGAGCTAGCCTGGCAACCCACACTGTGTCTGTAGAACTGATGCCACCTAACAATGTGAAGGCTTTATTTATTTACTTATTAATTTTCATGCTGAATTTCAGTTCTTACCAACTCTCCTGTTTTTCTCCAGGGTGAGATTAGAGCTACTGCGTTCAATGATCAAGCAGACAAGTTCTTTCCTCTCATTGAACTGAACAAGGTACAGTAGTATTGTGCTTTCATGGGCTGTCATGAGCTAGAAAAGAGGAGCTTTAGCGTAGCAAGGATTTTTAAAGGTGAACACAATCCATTTTCTCTGTCTGACTTCCGATAATATCCTCTGTTTCATTGCTTTCTCCTCTAGGTATATTATTTTACCAAAGGCAATTTGAAGACTGCTAACAAGCAATATACAGCTGTTAAAAATGACTATGAGATTACATTCACTAATGAGACTTCAGTTGTGCCCTGTGATGATGCCCAGCATCTTCCATCTGTTCAGTTTGAGTTTGTATCCATCTCTGAGTTGGAGAACAGACCCAAAGACTCGATTGTCGGTCAGTCTAAGTAGCGAAATGGCGAGCTATAAGGCTTTGAAATGTTATTTTTGTCGCGAATACTGGGGGAGGCAGTGAGCAATACAATGCTCTGACTGTTTTTGATCTCTTGGGTGAAGTTAGCCAGTGGTGGTTGCCATTAAAAACGCCTCGGGCAATTATACTGTTAAGCAGTCTTTATCCTGTTCTGCTAACAATGAGTAATGATTTCTCTGCAAACTTGTGCTTCAAACTAAAGGCAGTAAACGATACTTGTTTATTGTAGTATGATTGTTGTTTTCCACAGAAAAGGGTTGAAGGAAAAATGTCCTTGCTCAGCACGTGTGTGTTTCATACCTTCCATGATCTTGCTTGCTTTCACTATCTAATTATCTCAGCAGTGATTTTGGCATAATTCATTGCATCCAAGTCCAAGTTGCATGACTGTTTTGGCTTGCTTTGTGAAGTATTGGAGGTTTGTTTTTCTGTAATTTGTTGGGCAGAGTACTCCGGAAAAATCAGAGGCTTGGGTGGGGGCGAGGGTTCTCAGGTTTCACAGGCACAAGATGCATGTGATTCAGAGGCATTCGGCTAGGAATTTTAAAGGTAGATCTGTCACGTTCAAAAAGGAATAATGCCAGGGAGTTCAAAGGGCATGGCATTAGCTCTCACTGCCCAGACGTGCGACTTCCCAGGACTCGCTGCATGTTTTGGGTTGGAAGGGACCTCTAGAGGTCATCTGGTCCAACCCCCAAAACTTAGCCAAGTTGCAGCTTGTGGCCCAGGGGCTGCAGTGAGGGCACTAGCCGGTTGCTTGCTTGTGGTGTCATTTTGAAACCCCTCGCTTGAGAGACTTCTCAACCAGCAAGGATCAGGAGCTGAAGTCCTTTGGCAGAATGTGATGGAAAGAGATCTCTAACGTGGTGAGGCTTGAATTTATGAATATCTTAATGAATTTGTCAACAAAATTAAAGCGCTGAAGAATTTTGTAGTAGAGCATTCCTGCCATAATACACTTAATTTCCATATCAGATTTGATTTGAATAGGGAGCTAGGATATTACAAGGTAAAAATCTGCCACTAGGAATGAATTCTTCTCTTGTGGTCTTGTATTCCCCAATTGTGACCCTTGAGCATCTCTAACTAAATTGTAACTCTTTTTCAGATGTAATTGGAATCTGTAAGAGCTATGAAGATGTCACTAAAATTACAGTGAAAGCTAGCAATAGGGAGGTATCAAAGAGGAATGTGCATCTGATGGATACATCAGGGAAACTGGTGACAGCTACGCTATGGGGAAATGAGGTATGTGCTCTCTTACCTGTTCTTAAGCAAACGTTCCTTTGTGTAGGGTGAGGAAATGCACGCTGTTGTCATCTGAGATGGGCATAGCACTGAGACAGAGTCCTGGGTGTTGAGGATCGGGGCAGAAAGAAGGTGAAAGACTGTCTGGTTTCATTCAGGTGTGATGTTCTTAACCTTTTTCTGACAAACTGCTGACATGATCTGACTAATGTGTTCTGAACAACTGCAGACATTATGTCTCAAGCCCAAAGACTGTAGGTAACAGGCTTCTGGTTTAGAAAAGAATACGAGTTGTAGTTTGATTATCGGAAAGCCTGATGGCTACGGCCGTCTCCTTTGAGATGAATTTTATTGTTAGGGTGGGATACTTGTTACCTTGCATAAGCTGCTGCTTAACTAGGGGGATGAAAGGCTGTGTCTCAGACGAAGAGTTTAAAATGTCAGAGTTTTGGAATTGAAAGATTGTGTGGTTGTAGTAAACTGCTCCTTCACCACTGGAAAACAAAGTAATTTGTCAAAAGGATAGTGTGGATTCCTAGGGATTTATATTCTGGTCTGTAAAACCGGAGTGATCCTGCCAGCTTGGCGGCGATGCTTTATGGCTAAATGATCAAGTAGGTGGCTAAACGTTAACCCTCTGCTGATGTAAATGAAGTAAACTGAAGTTCAGTATCACAAAGTTGTGAGGTTGAACCAGCTTTTTACAGCAAAGGTTTCTAGCGATGAATTTCTTGTTTAACTCGAGATCAGCCAGATCTGCATTTTACAAAGTTAAATCTTTTCACTGGTAAAGATAACAACAAGCATTGAGGGGAAGTGACTTACAGCCTGCAGCTGTACGCTTAGGGTTAGAATCCGTATCTGCCCAATAACAGTCACTGCCCTAACTGCCAAGCTGTTGTGTGTTCTTTTGTATCCCATGGATACAGTGAATGCTTCTGCTAACTCCAGCTCGTTTGTGGTCTTTAAGCATATGATCTTCTCCTTGCTCGTTAAGTGGTGCGGGGTCCTGAAAATCTATACCTTTCAAAGCCTCTCTAGTGCCAAGAAGTTCTTTGTTAGTGTCAGACTTTACTCGGATAACAAACCGATGGCAACTGGACAACATTAAAGCAGTTTTATGAGATAAAAAACAGAAAACGGAAACTTGAGAAAAAGTGTTTGGTCAGCATACCGATGCTGCTGCTTTTTAAGCTGTAGTAGAAGAGATGTGATTGGCTCAGTCAAGCCAAGTGAGTTGTTCGATGTCCCAAAGAGTGTGATCTGACCAAATAACCTCTGTTTGGAGAAACCTCCATTCCCATACCCCATCTCTGTTTCTGAAATCCTTGTGTAAAGCCCCTAAAGGAGGAGACCAATCAATTTTCTCCAGACTAGCGGTGTACAGCTCCAGCATCGATATAGAGTTTCTCCAGTTCCCCAAGAAATGGAGTATTAGGATTGTTAGCTGCCTTTTCATAAATTTCAAGTGGTATTTTTGAAAACCATACCTCCCAAATATGGTAAGATAGTTTGCTTTAGATTTTGTCTTTTGTCATGATCCATGAGTTATGACCACAAGTTCAGTATCTCTATTGTAGTGTGCTTACTAACGCTTTCTTTTGTTTTCTGCACGCGCAGGCTGAGACGTTTGATGGTTCTAGACAACCCGTGGTAGCCATCAGAGGAGCCCGAGTCTCTGACTTTGGTGGTAGAAGCCTCTCTG
The DNA here is from genome assembly GCA_011076525.1 of Nettapus auritus. Lineage (NCBI taxonomy): Eukaryota > Metazoa > Chordata > Aves > Anseriformes > Anatidae > Nettapus > Nettapus auritus. The sequence goes on from CM021783.1 coordinate 6,321,885, forward strand.
TCCTGTCGTCGAGTACAGTTGTTGTCAACCCTGATACCCCAGAGGCTTTTAAGCTTCGAGGATGGTATGACTGTGTTTGTGTTGATTCATTTCAGCCTGCTGTGAAGTATTCATTTTATTGTTTGTCTGTATTTGAGCTGTCTGTAAAGCACGGAGGACGGGGAGCAGACGGTATGGGTTCCGTAGGAGTAGTGCACGCTGACCCAAAGCCTTGCGAGGCAGCGTGAAATCAGACTTCGACCAACTCTGCTTTGAGTGACTAGCTGAGAGAGCGGTGTTTATTTATTTATTTGTAGTAGGCTTTTTCTACTTTATGGACTCTGATGCGTACCCTGTTAGTATGTACTGGAGGAACTGTTGACTTCTTGCAGTGTCTCTTCCTTATCAGATATTTTTCAGATAGCAAAATAGTTTCAGATAGTTTTGCTGTGGTCAGGAAAACAAAATGATTTCGTAGTGCTTCATTACTGCTTTTGGTGTAGGTAGTTGCTAAATTGTCTGCAGTAGCTCCTAGCACAGTGAGACGTGGTGTATGTGCTAATGGGGTGAAGTCCCTACAGCATCATGTTTTGTGAATCCTGGGTTCACGTTCTGGCTAAATCCTTCAAACACGGATAAAATATTTGTGTTGGCATTCTCCATTTGTCAGACTGAGCAGTGCTTCAACACTTCAGAGGGCTGTTGAAGATGAAATTGATTGTGAGTCTTAGCTATTGCTGTCATATTTTAATTATGCTCAGTTTCTGAGTCCTTTTGGTGTGTTTCTTAAATCACAAAAACCGCCTGAATGGGATGATAGTACAATCTTTTTCTAAAAAGGAGTGCTTTCTTACTTTAACACAGGAGGCATAATTTGTTCAATGCTATTTGCTTTTTCTTTTGAAGCTGCTGCAAAGATAATGGTACCGTGTAATTTAATTTTAATTATGGAAATATCTTGATGCCCTTAAATCTTGTTATCTGCCTGCCTTTAAGAAGCGTGCAGTGCGTGGTTTGACCACTAGCTGGCAAACAAATTGCAGTTATACAGAACAAAGCTGTCCTCCTTTTGTGGGTTTATAAAATACTGTGCTAATTAAGTCAGAGTATTAACTTATTCCGAAATGCTATTTTTGTTTGCAATATACACAAATTACTGTAATTGTTTCCTTTGCAATCATTGATTTTTAAAAAAGAAAAAAAATAATCCCTCACGTATTAAGTACATGAAACTAAACGTAAGCTTTTGATAAGTCTGCATGGTCTGGCATCCAAAAATAGAAGTGCGTCTTTGTGGTTCCAGGTTTGACTCCGAGGGGCAGCTTCTGGAATGCTCCTCGATCTCTGATGTAAGAGGCGGATCGGCATCCGGGGTGAACACCAACTGGAAAACTTTGTATGAAGCCAAAGCTGAGAACTTGGGACAAGGAGATAAGGTAGAGCATGGCAGCTGAAAGCGAGCCTTGTGTGTTGGAGAGGGGGATAACAAAAAGCTTATTGGAACTGTCAGGTTGTTGAGCAATACGTGCTTGCTCTGTGACTGTTTTTTAAGAGCTGAATCCAAGTTCATTGCTGGTGTTGCAACACGATCCTTTGTTTGCAAGAGAATTCTAAGCCTTGCGTAAATAGTAAAAAATAGTCTACCCCAAAAATGTTTGCATCTTTGCAAACATGTATAAATAGCACGAGGTATTATAGGAGGAACAGGTGCATTAAGAGGAGTGGTTTTCAAGGGTGCACGCTTTTTCAATAGAAAAGCTAGGAATAAGACCCACGGCTCTGGCATTCCAATTCAGTAGCCTCTCTAGGCTTAAGCTGCTCCTTGACTTGTTTAAAAACATTTTTGTTTTTTAAACTTAAGTGCTAAGCCATTCAGGATAGAGAAGAACTTCTATCTAAGGACAAAACTTTACCTGTAATTCAGCTGTTCTCTGTGATGTTTCTTGCGCATGTTTCTTTATCAACCTCTGTCGATCTGTTGAAAGACTTGACTGTGGCCTTAAACCATTAGGATGATTATTTTACCATGGCGAGTGGGTATTTTTGTTCTGTGGGCTATAGTTTAATCAAACGCTTATCTGTAGTACTACACAGTAGGCTTTCTGGTTTTTGTACTGGTTCCCAAAAGAAGCATAGGAAAGTGCAGAATCTTAATCCTGTGAAAAAGTAGAGATTTGAACAGACACAATGGAAAAGCAAATATGCTTTATCTAAAGGAAAACCGAGCAATCAGAGTTTCCCGCAATGGAAATACAAAATAATCTTGCTGTAGAGACTTTGTTTAACATAATGGAAGCCTGGAAATGATTGCAACAGAGGGGTTGATTTACAGTTTCCCAATAATCCATGGCTGTTAAGCTTTCTAATCTTAAATATCCAAGTATGGGTGCCTTGCTTTGTAGTTAATTCAGAATTGGAAAACATTTGAGTGTTTTGAGGCTAATGTTGCACACTCACTCTCCTAGGCGGATTATTTTAGCTGTGTGGGCACAGTAGTACATCTGCGCAAAGAGAACTGTATGTACCAGGCCTGTCCCTCTCAGGATTGCAATAAGAAAGTGATAGACCAACAGAATGGACTGTATCGTTGTGAAAAGTGTGATCGTGAGTTCCCCAATTTCAAGTACCGCATGATGCTTCTGGTAAGTACGTGGACTAGAGGAGACCAGTGCTTCTCGCTGACGGCTTTCCCCGGACGGTCCAAGTTGAAATGTTTTGCGAGAACGGGGTCTTAGAGTGCTGTTTGTCTAAAGTGCCTGTGGATTAGAGGATATTTAAGTGGCTTGTATGCTGTACCTAGGTGAGGAATGTTTCATTGAGCTGATTAGCAGTTTGTTTTCCTAGTGCTCCAATTAAAAGCTTTTCTCTTTGCCAAAAAGTTGATGCTAGCTGAGTTGATTCTGGTTTCCAAGTGTACTATGCAGTGCAGAGTACAGATGGCCTACGCCTCTTCAGTAGTGAAGATAAACTGAAGTAAAATGGCATTTCTGGAGAGCAGTAATTGCACTTTTACAGCTGCTACCTATATTTAGTACATTTTTTTGTAGGTATTGTTCTGTCTCATGCTTTAATGGAGCCTGCTTCAGAGAGCTGTCTGAGGATTATTGTGATGCCCGCTTATCCCATAAGCGTTGAACCTTTTTCTGTTTTACATTATAAATTAGAGTTGTAGCTGCTTCTTAGAAATGCTGTGCCAGGTGGGCACGCAGAGAAAGGGGAACTATCCCTGCAATCTCACTAAAACATACACTGCTTCTGAATAATTTCTAGCGGATAACTTCTAGGAACACACACACTACTTAACATAGCAGAGCCCTTCTCAGGGAACATAAAGGGAATACTGAGGTTACAATTGTGGCCTTCTGAAGAGTTTGTCTCCTATTTTCACATTCCTAATTGTCAAAGCAGCCTCATATACGAGGCTAGTGCTTGATCTGTTTACTGCTCTGTCTTGTCCTTGAACGTTTTGGTGGTTGTCTCATAGCACAGCACATGTATTTATGCTCAGGTTCTCATGTCCGTACGAAGTAAATGCAGGCTGCAGTCTTGCTGGTGTCACCCTGGGCTGGTGCCATTCTGGGCTACCCGTTCTTGTTCACAGCCCATCAGTGACAGAGGAAAGGAACTGAATATACATCATTGTGTCACAGGAAAAGACCAACAAGATTGTAATAGTAAACAATGTGCTATCGATATTAACTTACTTTAAATGACTGACGTTCTATGGAGCTCTTTTAAAAAGTAAAATGTCACTGTCTTCCGCCCCTGGTTATGGAAAGTACCAATGGTGCATGAGGCTTTTAAACGGTGAAATAAATCTCTCTCATACTGTTGTACTTAATATCCCCCAGTTGCCTAATATTTATCTTTTGTTTGCTTAATTTGTTTGTTTTTTGTTGATTTAGGTGACCATTGCGGACTGTCTAGAGTATCAGTGGGTGACTTGCTTCCAAGACACGGCAGAATTCATTCTTGGGCAAAGTGCTGCTTTCCTGGGAGAACTAAAGGAAAAGGTCAGTCAGCTAGCTTATTAAGTCTTTAGTAAATGTCTAGAAGTTGATCTGTATTTTATACATCCCATTGTTGGGCAGCCCTTAAATTTCCTGCTTTTTCTTATCATACCGGTAAGGAAATAAATGTTCTTGTGACATTGACTTAGAAGGCAGCTTGGAGAAAGATACAACGTGCCTGCAGAATGCAAGTGCTGATCCAGCAGCGAGTGTGGTCTCATCCCTATGTGTACACATGCAGCACTCTTAAGTCAAGAGATACGGCAAGGCCGTTGGATTATGTTCACGTAGTTTCAGCAGAAATTAATATCATTATTAAAACAAATTTAAAAGGCCCACTGGAAGAAAGGAATATTCTACTTCATCTGACAAGAACATGATCTTGCCCATTCTCTGAGCTGATGGGCCAAGTCAGGGACCTCGTGGCTAGAGATTTCCTCCAGATGTTGGGCTTCAGAATCTTTTGCAAGTTCACAAATCATTGCTTCTCCTCAGTCTGAAGTTCTTGGCAGGGACTTGTTTACCCTTCTCAGAATTATTTTCCATGGGCCATCTGCCTGGAGAAGAGAGATCTGCCTGGTTTTCCCCATAGTTTGCTCCCCCAGTCAGTCTGTCTACCTCTGAGCTCTTTTGACTTAAAACTGGAGATCAGCCTGTCCTTATCACCTGGACCTTGAGAGACAGCTGGCTGCATGTCAGCCCTCAAGGTTGTAGTGCTATTGACAGCTTTAACACATTGACTACAGTTGAAAGGACAGGCTGTTTTATCATTGTACCTAGATTGGAAGGATATGTGAAAAACTGTTTTAGCCATGAATGCTAACAGCGTTATTTCTCATGTGTTCCAAAAAATTGTTTACAAAACGAAAAAGTTCCAGAACACTTTGTATGTATCTTTGTAAGTAGGCAGGAAGCTTTTTTGAACTAATGTGTGTTTGCCCTCTTCTGAAGGCTCTTTTTTTTCGTGAAGTATTACCAGAAACTTTGTGGGCAATACAAAAACTATGACTTTTAAAATAGGTCATTTGCAGAGATGCTTAAGTAATCTTTCTTTGGCAGATTAGAACAGTTTTTAAGGTGGCTGTAAGCCATTAAACACTAACAGACAGTATTTTCTTCCCTCTGTCTCCGTGCTTCTCTGCTGCATTTTCCTTTTTTCCTACCAAAATAATCTCTTCTTGCTTTTAGTTGTCTACTATATAAAATCTGTGTGGTTTTATTTCGTAATGATGTGGAAAACAGATTAAGTTCTCGAATTGTATATGAACACTGCTGTGCTTCCAGGCTAAGGCTATAGCATGATTGATACTAGGGCTCCATAGATATTCCAGATGTCGGTTAACCTATTGCTTGGCTGTGGGAGGAAATGAGCCAGAAGGGATTCTTGAGGCTGTAATCCTGATTGTCCTGAGACACTGTTGCAGACCTCATCCACTTCTGTGAAGTGGGGCTAGGTTTCCTGTAATTTACATACAGGAATGGTGTTGGGAAATTTCCTGCGCTTCTATTCTGTAAGGTAAGTGGCACAAAGCTGTTAGATGCTAAAACTTTTGTGGTATCCTGAAGGCTGGACACCTCTGCTCTGTAGGCAGATGTATTGCTATGGCATTCTAATTAGCTGTGCCTACACTTCTGAATTTCCATTTTCAGACATTCTTAACTTGTCAATATTTTCTTAGTTCAGTCATGCTTAATCTCTGCTAGAGTTCAAACAAAATTTCTTAGTCACTTCTAATGCTGAAGAGAGTGGGGAAGGAGAGACAGCAGATCCTATGTAACAATACAAACATGTAATGTCTTTTGAAGAGCTGTCTAATGGAAATGGCCAGGGATAGAAAATGGAGCATAATATGGAATGAGCCCTTGAGCAGGAATGCTTTGTGTTCCAGGAGAAATTGGTTTTGATTTGACACTTTTATGAGCTTTAAAAACAGTACTCGATGCATTTTCAGTAAGCTTATCTTAGTGTTTTTTCTCTGAAGACCTCATCCAGTGCCCTGTGAAGTTGGTGGAAGTCAACCGCTTACAGGGTGTATTGAGTCCACGTACAGCCACGCCGTGCTAAGCATAGATGTGCGTGCAAGGTCTTTCATCTCCTTCTCTGCCGTACTTGTTATGAAAGGAGGTAATGCAGGGTAGCAGTGACTGGTGTGCTAACAGCATTTTCCGCTCACTAATGGTCCGTGTAGTTTGTGGCAGAGGTGGAAACAGGAGCCAAACACTTCATAAAGCGAGCTTTCTCATCCTCTAATCCATGTGATGGTCACAAGAAAGGGTTTTCAGTAGTCAGGAAGTGTATGCCGAGACGTTGCAGTCTGCAGCTGGCTACTCATGTTCTCCTTCATTTGTTGTACCTTCCTAAACCTTAGAAGAATCACCCTGTAGTGTAAAAGAGTGTCGCACGCTTTAAAACCAGCAGTTTTCAGACTTGGAATGTGAGTGAAACTGAGGTGGGTTCAGCTCTGGACCAGATGCTCTATCTCCTCCTGGACTGACTGATCAAGTGAAGTGCATTTGGTAGAGATTTTATGCTAATTGCACGTCTGTATCACCATGGGGCAGCAGGATTTTGGTGGAATGTCAGCAAAGATTTTAAAATGCGTTTTTACAAAAATAAACTTTTTCCATGGTCTTCACAACTTGTCTAATTCTTTTCTACTGTTTTGACAAATTGTCTGTAATAAATGATGATTATGTTTAGTATTCATATGGTAATTAGAAGTAGCTTATGCTGTAAATGTGACATGGTCTTCTAGTGGTTATAAAAGCACTTTCAAAACATGCATCCACTTTTTATGGAGCATCCTCTTAAATAGGTCTGTCAGGATGTGAAGGATACATACAACCTTGATGTATAAGCAGAGGAGCTGAATGCCTAATAAGACAATTAATAGGGAAGTAGTTAACTCTGTCAGTGTCTGATTGTTGCAGAACGTCAGAAATAGCCAGTTAAGCTGTGTGAGAGAATCTTACGCAGATTTATAATGTTTTCATTCGGTACGTCTGGCTGCAGGCTCACTGCAGCTATACATTGTTCTGTTTAGGTTGCTAAAAAGATTTTTCACTCTGAACTAAATTCTCTCTCAAAAACTTTAAGCTATTGTTTTGGCATCTAAAATTTGATGGAAAATCCAGGTCTGCCTGCATGATCCAGTTAGTTCCAATATTTTGCCAACATCAGCAAAAGATGAACTGTTCTGAGAATTCCTGGTACTACCAGAAGCTTGGGTGACTGCTGCTGATGTCTGTCTTTTGTCTTTCTCGCAGAATGAGCAGGCATTTGAAGAAGTCTTCCAGAATGCCAACTTCAACACGTATGAGTTCAGGATCAGAGTAAAACTGGAGACTTACAATGTAAGTATCCTCCAAAATGCAAATAATGTAGCATATGGCTTTTGCAGTTTGACTTGCCTCCATAAGAGATGGCTTCCTCCTCTTATGTTTGTGCGGAGAAGTTTCCTAAGGTACGTGCTCACAGCAAATACTGTCAGCCTTGGTCACAGAAGGAGGGGACTGCCTTTAAAGCTGCTCCCTCTCAGGGTCCTCAAGTCTGGCTCGTTCCAAGTGAAAAGAGTGCAGCTGCTCTGAGAGTCAAGTTTGCTCGCCTAGCTAACCCTGGTACCAAGAACAGCGAGGGCAGAAGGAGGTTAGAACTGAGCATTCTTTTGCTGAGCACTCTTTGCATGCCTTTCTTGTCTTTCACAGGACGAATCCCGTATTAAGGCTACAGCAATGGATGTCAAACCCGTAAACTACAGAGAATACAGCAAGAGGTTGATCGCAAACATCAGGAGAAACGCTCAGCTAGGATGAGAAGGCTGCTGCTAATTCATCAAAGCTATAACTTGCAGGAAAAACTCAAAGAGAGGATGTTACACTGACTTTTTCCTTACCCCACGTATGACAATTTGGCATTAGTTATACCATGCATGGTAGTCCAGCGTAGTGGGCTAAGTGATTTAATTCATTTCTCTGAAGATACGCCCCTGGTGACTGAGAGTGCACTGAAACGGCCACGATGCTGTAGACTGTTGTGGTCTATTAAGCTGTGACAGTGCTAAAGAGGATGCTCTAGACAGATTGTCAGTATCTTTAGACAAAGTGTTCAGAATGTCTGAAGTAACTTTGCTTTCTCTCTGTACGTAAAGCTGAATTATATAACCACTGTGTCGTCTTTGCAAGGAAGTAGTGACAACCGTGGCACTTGGACTTGTTCAGCAAAGGGTAGGAGGACGAGCATCGTGTAGCTTTCAGACGTGGACGAAGGCAAACAGGTCTATTAGCGCAAGTTAGTTCTTTTCTGTAGAATTCAAAGGCTTTTCTTTTTCCACAGGTGCCATGCAGTTGTTAATGCTTGGAATGGCAATATGGTAGAATTATTAATCAAAGACATATCTCTTATATCTGAAGAATATCCTTCCTTCAGGGTTTAATAGACTGAGTCAGATGGGTCTGATATTAATCAAAATTGTCTCTTCTGAGGAAGGCAGATAAGCATTGACTCTCCATCCCCCAGGGAAATCTAGGCAACTACAAAGCATTGCTTTAGTTTTCACTTCAATTAATACTATAGGTTTTTGACTGATTCTAGTGCACTTTTCCTGCCCGTATATATTTTTGTATGTCTGTATGTTCAGTTTCTTTCATTTTATTTGTAATGATGTTAATCAGAAACAGGTCTTTCAAGAGGGGGGGAGCTTTGTTTGAATAAACACTGTTTAATTCCTGTGTAGTGAATTTTGCTTTCTTTGAACACCAAAGACTTCTCATTACTGGAAAGCAATTAATTAGCTTTCATAATAAGCATTCACTTGGGGGAGATGTTACCTTATTACAAACTCTAAGGTTAGAGTGAAGAATGGAGACTTCTTTGCCTGATGTTAACAGCATGGAAATGCAGTGATATTTTCACCATTTCTGTGCCTGAGAATGCTGATGAGCTGGCACTTCTGGGATTTTTATTGACGTTTACACAGCAGTCTAAAACTAACCAGGCTTTGAGATTTGTTCAGACATAGAGCTAGTACAGAAAACAGTAATTATGCTACTGGGCTTTTCAGTCAGCAGAGCATGCTAGCTCTGTGTGCTCCTAATCACATTAATTATGTGTTCCCTGGCTGCAGCTCACAGCTTGGCATTTGCTGCACAGCTCCAAGCATCCAGGCAATACTGCAGTGGGTCTCTGGTAGCAAACCTGAAATTTTATTTATTTATTTTGCGCTGTAGAGCACTGTTTCTTCACGTATTCATGTGGTGCCCTCGTTTCCTGTTTGTCATCTTTAAGTCTTTATGTTTAGGAACTGTAAATGCCACTCGCATTGATGGACATGAAGGACATTATCCTGGGCCCATTAATTGCGCAAACAGCCCCTTCTTTTTTGGATCCTGAGGATCATGACTGGGTTCTTCTGCTGATGCCTTGAATTTTTTATTGAAGTATTTGTTCCCTCTGACCTTGCTTATAAAGCATTGACTAGAAAATTACAGTCTTCAGCGCGGTTCCGGACTGACAAATGGTAGGTTAGCGGTGATAATCTATCTTTCCACTCTGCTAACCAGTCTTCTAGTTCTGCTCCTCCCTTCCTGTCCCCCCTTTGCCAGTTGAGTGCAAAATGCTCCCCGAGGCTATTTCGAAGTCTCAGGCCCGTGTACACTGGGAAGTTTTACGGGCAACTGTGTTAGCACGTATTTGCTGGCAATGCAGCTTTATGAGACGACGTCGCACACCTGCCTCTCCTGGGGCAGCTCGTTCTCCCCGAGGGACTGGCTGCACATCCTGAGCACCGGCTTTACTGTGCCATCAGCCAGAGCACCAGAGATGGCAGGTACCAATACTCGGGAGTATTAAGGTGTCAGGAAGAGCCGAGTGACCTTGAGAACTGGAACAGAAAAATCAACTTCAACAGTTGGTGTGAAAAGTCATTTATTTGAGGACTAATAAAAAAAAAAAAAACCTGCTATAAAGTGGGTGCTCATTAGTGACTGAAGAGTTGGAGGGTTTTAATCATGCTTTAATCAGCTAGTATATGATAAAAACATCAAGCTATGTAAGGCAAGGTATTTCTAGTGTAGCTATACAAGTACGATAGGATTATATAAGCCTCTGGTGTGAGATCTCATCTCGAATGCAATGTACGGTTCTGGTCTGCATATAGAGGCAAAAAAGAATCTCAGCTGGGGCGAATACAGAGGAGGACTATACACTGAGTAGGAGAACGAAGAGCTTTTTTAGGAGGGGCCTGGAAGAGCTAATTTAGCAAAATGATTCCCGGGAGGGGGATATGGCTTATATAAAACATATCTGTAGATCTTGGCTACCTCTCTTCCAACCCCTGGTCGCGGGCTCGAGCTGTGGAAGGGAACTGGTTAAGGAGAAGTTTGTCAGCCCAAAGGGAGCGAGGTTCTGCAGCAGCCTTGGGGCCAGGAGGGAGGGCAGGAAAGGTGCAGACAGGTCCTGGTCCTCGTCCTCGCCTCCCAGCTCTGAGTGGCCGCCGTTACCTAAACCCTGGTGTCAGCACAGCTGCTAACGGGGCAGTGGAAAATGGGACTCTTAGAGAGCTCCAGGCTCTTTCACTGGTGCCAATTAAGGAGTAGACAGTGGGCTCATGATGCTAATTAGGATTATTAGCAAATGAGTCTGGCTCTTCCTTCCCTGCATCGTAAATCTCCCCTGCTTGTGTCTGGGTTGTCACTGGGTGCCCTCAGCTGCACAGGATGGCCAAAGGTGTATTTGCTCGAGTGAAAGGATGCTGGAATACCTCTTAAGTATTGCAGTGAAGAGTCCTGTGGCTCCTAATGCTTTAAACTAAACGTACAAAGCAAAGACGAAGCTGGGTGGCTGTTGGTTTCAAGCAGCTGCAAGGGCAGGATGAGAACACCGAGGTCTGGGTGGCTGAGGGAAGATTTGGTGTTGTGTTTGCTGTTTGTTGCATCCTTTGCTGTTGTGCTGTGTCCAGGCGTTGGGCTGTTTGTGTTGATTCCCAGTTATGATTTAACTGTTTTCACTGCACATCAATTTAAAATTAATTCTTGGTGACCCTTATGAGTCTCTGGAGGGGAGATTGCACTTGAGTCAGATCTTATTTTTAAGACGCATTGGTTTTGTGTGTTGTTTTTTTCTTTCGTTTCCCCAAAATAAAGCCTTGAGCAGTAACATATTCAAGGAGCTGTTGTGAAAAACAAACGGTCTTCTTGCACTGATCCGCAGCAAACACACTGCGTGTTTCTGGTAGGTCGTTGCTTTACGCTGTGTATGCTACGCCTGGCAGCTTGGATGAGTGTATGTGTGGGCTTCATGTTCCAGCACGGTAGGATTGTCCTTTTAGTGCAACGGGTGTGAGAGTGGAAGTTGATGAGTCTGATGTTTTGATTCTTAATACTCCGTGATATTTGCGTTTGCTGCCCAAAGATACGGCATAACATCTTGAGGGGGGGAGGAAGGACGCACTTTCCTTCCACGTCCTCTTTCGTCATCTTTCCCTTTGCCCTTTCTTGGTTGGTTTTGGCTGGTCCTTGGGACAAGCAACCACCGTGCTCACCTCTCTCACCCTGGTCCCTCTCGCCCGCTGGAGGTGGTCACCCTTTGAGAAGCCCCGTGGGTTAAGGTGGGAGGGAGAAACAGGGATTTTCTCTCCCTTGTGCACGACGGTCATGGAAATGTGCAACGGAGCAGGCTTCTGCCCCAAAAGCCTCTGTGGGGAGGGAGTGGTCTGTAACATATTGCGTATTATAACTATTGAAGTCGTGCAGTAAATATTGCTAACCTTATTACAGGGAGTGGAAATTCTCTTTAATACATCATCTGTGAGGATGCAAAGAGGCCCAGAGACCTTGTCTCTTTTTTTTTTTAGTCTGTTTCTCGTGTTTACATTTTTATGTTTCATTCATACACATCTAAAAAAAAAAAAAGGTGGTTGGAATCACCAGATGGATCTTCCGTGAGGACTGTTATGCATTTTTCTGTTTATTTTATTTGAATAGTTAGGTGTCTGTGTTTGGGGATGGGGTGTTGTTTGTTTTTAGATTTTTTTTTCCTGTTTATAGTGCATTGATTTGTTGTTAAATTCAGCCTCTCTGCCATGCCAGAAGCGTGCCTATGGGAGTGTTCCCAGGCTGCTCATAGTACTTCCCTTTTCCCATCCTTGTATATTACTGTTCTTGCGAGTTATTTAAAATAAACCGGGTACTTCCAAAGGCATTTTTTTTTAATTTGATCCAAGCTCCTTGCCCTTTAAAGGGACACGTGGGTAGTATTTTAACACAGCTTAAAAAATCCTCCTGAACTCTTCCTATTGCCTGGTGTTTGGTGCCACAGGGCTCATCTTGGGTGACCCCGGGGAAGGTCCCTGCTACTCCGGTACCTTTCAGAAGGATGCTGTTGGCCTGGCATGGTCCTGGTTTGGAAGAAGGCACCGAGAAGGCTGCACTGCAGTACATGATGGTCTGGGGATGTCCCAGCAGGGGGTTCTTTGCTCAGAGCTTGCCCTCAGCAAGTTGGCTGAGCAGACCTCGGCTGCCGTGCAGTCCTTGTCTGATCTGGAAAGGACGGACACGAACATTTGTCATGTCCACTCTGACATCACTGTTGGGCAATTAAGAGAAAGAAATCTAATTTTTTTGGCCATCGCTTTCGCTCTTGGAATTCCCTCATGGCTTATCGTACAAAAGGCTGAAAAATAAGAGTAATAATCCGATTTTTGTCCGTTCCCGGTGTTTTATGTTTTCCATTAGAGCCTTGCTGGTATGCTGCACTGACTTTTTGAACTGTAGGATCAAAAAATACTCCTCCCTTTTTTTTTTGGTGAAGACTGTCTCTGAGAAGGATAAATATTATTGATTGAGGTATTTAATACACTAATGAAACCCACAATTATTGACTATGTAATTAATATACTGTCTAAAAGTAAAGTTTGACAGCGCATATAGAAAAGCTATATTGACTTGCGCTTCTTTGGCAATGTGCCTTGCAGGTTTTTATTTATAGAAATTGAAACACGTTCTTCTTCAAGTAATGATTCAATCCCACTTTCTGCTTGCCACAAGCTAGAAGGCTGCTGTTCTTCTTGCTGACTGTAAGGCTTTCATTTATCTGTGGGGAACTAAAATGTTCAGCGTTTAGCTTTTCTGCCTATTGTATTAGGTTTCAGCGCTAAGCCGTGGCGTTAATGTGCGCGGTGCTCTTTCTCACAGCTGGGAAACCAGGCTTTTTCCCTTTATTTTTGCAAGTAAAATTGCAGGAGGAGCTCCTGACTTGCGAACTGTGGGGAGAGAAGAAAGCATGGGAAACCCAAAGGCCATCTCGATAGAGCTGGGAGGATGCGATCACAGAGGGTTTTGTGTCACCCATTTTTAAAGCATCCCTTTGTGCCAAGGGTGTGCTTGGCGAGCGAGTATCCTGGTTTAGGCTGCAGGTGATGCCTGGTTTTGTCCTGGGTGGCCCTTCAGGGTTGCAGCAGCAAGGTCCCATCTCCTCTCCATCCTACACGGCCGCTACATGCTCCTACCCCATCCCACTTAATCCTCATCCTCGTGGCCGCCCTCCTCCTGCAGCCTCGGCACGTCTCCTCTCTCCTGTGCCATTTAAGTTGCCATAAACCGTGTATAAATTGCCGGGAAACTGGAGTTACGTTCATAAATGGCTTGAAGTTGTTCGTGTGCCCTGCGAAATGTTAAACTTCTTAGCGCCAGGTGAAGTTATTTACATCGAACTCAGAAGCCGATAATGAAGGTTTTTTTAGATTTCAAGTGATTTAAAAAAAACTTCCAAATCCCAAGCGTATCAGCTATCTGGTAATTGGAGCTTGTGCTGTCATTAAAAATGACAGCTTTCTCCAATAACATTCTTAGTGCTTGTAAAATGCAGCTAACATAACCTATATTTAACTTGTATTAGCTAGAATTTCCTTCCCATGATTGCTTACTTTCAGAGCTTTGGTGTGCATACCGAGGTCCTTCATGAGCCACGTATTATTTTACCACCTTGGAAGAGTGGAAAGCTTTCAACCACCGCTGGACAGCCCAGTGGCTCTTTGGTGGCTTCCCTCATAGAAGTCTTCTCTCAGCCAGCCGGGAAGCAGAAGCCCTTCTCCTGGCAGAAATAAACCTCGAGCAGTAAAATGTGCTGCAGGAAAACCCCGCTTCCCTTTCTGCTAAAGGTTAGGTCCTCAAAGCTCCTGCTCCTTAACCCTGCTGAACAAACAAAGCCTTTTTTTTTTTTTTTTTTTTTTTTTTTTTCCTCTGCGGTCAGTTAAAAAACATTTGCATGTGGAATCGCCGAGGCTCTGTCCCGTAATTGAGATGCTGGGTGGCAATCTGCTCCCCTCCTCCGCCTGGAAGTGTTCCACGCAGAACCCTCTAATTAAACAGAAAATGGTTTGTCATGTGTAACTGCCTCTTCTGAATGTAACAAACTCATTTCAAGAGATGCCAACACCGTCTTTATAGCTGGTTTAATAATCTTCCCTTGAATCAGAGAGGGCTCTAACCTCGTATTTCACTTCACCAGCTGTTTATTTCTCCGCGTTTTTTCTTTCCCCCTTACGCCGGGAATGTGTAGACGACTTTTGTCTTTCTTCTTTTTTCCTTTTTTTTTTTTTTTTTTTTCCCCGGTGTGGAAATCCTCATTAGAGTAACCGAGTTGAAGCCTGCGAAATAGTCTGCTCGGGCTGCTTCTTGCAGGCGCTGCTATTTGCAGTGGGAGCACGTGCTGGCTCTTAGCGCCGAGCCTTGTCAATCAGCAGCCTTGTCGCACCAGGAGGGAGCCTGGAGAGCCCCGCTGCCAGCCCCGTTTGCTCGGGGAGCGAAGGTGTTTAGGCAGTTTACAGAGCTCCCATCTATTCTGCAGACAGATGTGCGTGCCACAGCCGCCCTCTGCACATGACTATAATAGAAGCCATTAGCTTCCCCGTTAGCCGAGCACCGCAGCGAGTCGCGGAGCTGCAGCGCGTTCCTAATGCATGAAGTGTGGTCTGGGCAGGACACAAATAGTGTCGCGGATTACCAGGTAAAATTGGCTTTTACCTCCCCCCCATCCTTCTCAGACAGTTTCCTGCCAAACTTCAGCTTTTAAGTCGGCGCTCAAAGAAATTCTCCCTGTGTAAAGGGCCTCTTGCTGCCTTTTAAATTGGCTAATGTTTGGCAGAAAATCCGAGGAGCCGGTTCTGTTATTTAGTGCCTTCATTTCTTGCTGCCTCCAGACTTCATCTGATATTCGGGGCTTCTGTTTATTCAGGGCCTGCTGGGGTGTCTGCATCTCTCCTGCCCATATTTTGGGTCCGTGGGGGCTCATGGTGGACACACTGCATGGGACGGGTCTGTAGCAGGCTTGTTCCTTGGTTAAAACCCATCCCGGTGCCAAGGACTGGTGCATCCCTTGTGTAGTGGCTGCCTGCGTGGCGGAAGACCAGGAGCGGTGTTCTTCCAGCTGGGAATGCTGTTAGCATCCAGCTGGGATGTGAAAATCACTCCTGGGCTTGTACCGCTAAATATTGCCAGCCTGATGCCACAATCTTCAAAAAGGGAAGGAACAGCAAGCTGACTCCTGTCAGTTTGTTAGAGCATATTTATAACTCACATGCTAATTCCTGCTCTTGACTCATAATAGCTTCTGAATTCTGAATCTTTAAATTCCGGATCTCATGTTTTGAGGTTAATCCATTCAGATAGATTGGGAAGTAGAATTTATAATTTGGAGAAGTAGTGTCAGTCCTTCTTTGCTTCAGCCCGTCATTTCACAGCGGCAGTGGGTTCCACCAGCCCGTCAGTGCTTGACCCTTCTTTATAGACCAGTCCATATAAACCAACGCATTCATTTTATCTGACTTGATAGTGCACTTCCTTTCAAACTCTTCTTACCTTGGCCTGTAAGCTTAAGAGTTGCGCTGACTGCCTGTCAGCATACTCGCCTGGCTCTGATTTAACTCATTCAGCTTATTGCGAGCCTTAACCTATTTTCTGTGCTGCCTCCAAGTGCGCTGCTTCTGTAAAGAGATTAATAAGACCCCCCAAAATAGAAATGTGTCTTCATTTTCCGATTTCTCCCAAGAAGTACTATGGGCTGGTGGGGTTTGAAGGCGGGAGTGGTGTTAATACATCACCTGTCAGTGGGCACAGTCTTTCAGAGCAGTCCCCGCGCCAGCCCCTGCGTGTCCCGGTGTTTGCGCTGGTGACAAAGCTCCAGGAGCTGCCTTCACCTTGTGTGAAGCTTTGCTTGACTTGCTCTCATTATGCTTTGGTCCTGTACCAGACTGTGTGGAGAGCATGCTCATTACTAAGTGAGGTTGAAGAAAAAAAAAAAAAAAAAAAAAAGTAACCAAAAAGTAACCTGTGTTTTGATTAGTACTCTGCCTTTTAATTACTGTGGTTGGAAACAATTGCAAAATTATGAAGCGATGGCTGTAAATTTCTCTTTTGAAAGTTTAATGCTTCATTTCTGACTTCTTCCCGGCTAACTGCTAAAAGATCACAGCATTTTAATGATGCCTGCTACTGTCGCTTCCTCCAACTAATGAGGTGTCAGTGGTGTTAGGGACAGGGCCGGGCCTTGAGCAGCAGCCTGTGCCCATTCCCTGCCTCCAGCTCTGTGGGCAGCTAGAGGAGGTTCGGTGCCCAAGCCAAGGGCCGTGGTGTCCTCCTGGAGGGCTGCTGCTCCAATTCAGCTTTAGACCCCTCATCCAGACCTCCTTTGCTATGGTGCTGGGTGCTTATGGGGGGCTTCGTCCTGCACAAGTCACCGTGTGCTGGCTGCACCCAGAAATCCCCATTCCAGGATCTCCGTGCTGTGCACTTTTTAACCAGTCTGGTGGCAAACACCTTGCGATGCACATCCATTATCCCAGCTTCGCTTAATGCACAAGGCTTGGTGGGGAGGAAGCAGCTCCTTTCACCGACTTGTGTTCCTTCAGCTAATCCACCTCCCCGGCTTGGCACGGCTCACTTTCAGTTGCAATATTGCGTGTCTCAGAGCAGCACTACACACAAGTTTTAATTGCACTACAGAAGTGACTTTCTGCCAATAGTTCATTAGGCTTCATGAATGCTCAAACTGGAGAACGGTCTCTCTGGATTAGCATCATCTTCCAAGACACCCTTCTTGTTGGAGCGCTGTCAGATGAATTGATAAAAGAATTTTTCTGGATCGAGCAAAAAAATGTACTGTTGTGGAGGTGCAGCAGGCTAGAGGTTTCCAGACAAAGGAGCAAAACCCGGGGAAAGTGGTAATTCTGCATTCAGGACGTCACAGGCATGACAGTAGCTTGGAAAGCCTAGATTAAAAAGGAGCTATTTTTCTTCTGGAAATAGGAAGATGGGATTTGGTGCCAGTCAGGAGCAAAGCCTACCTGATGCGGGCAGGAAGCTCAGTTCACCGAAGCAGTTTCTCCAGGAGGCAGAGCGCAGCCGCGGTGCCGAATCGATAGCCAGTACCCGGCGGCGGTGGCAGAAGCATTTCAAACGTGCCCAGGGTAATTAACTCGGAATTACCAGGTGCATATTTTCAAGACTTAAATGGGATTTAGCAGAGGGTTTTGAGCAGCTACCTGTCTGGACACAGAGCTCTTAGTGGCCCCGGTGTGCAGGGCCGGGTGCTTGGTGCTGCTGCGAGGGCTGGAGGTGATCCAGCGGTGCAGCCACTGGAATAACCTCTGGAAATAGGGTTTAGGCTGTAAACCTCGTTTTCAGCTAGCTCATAAGTGCTGCTCATCCTGGGAGATAAGTCATTCCACGCCTGTCTTTAAAAATGACTGGCTCAGCTATTGTCTGCATAAAATCACCTTTGTTTATAGTGCATTCCGTAATGGATCAAGCGGCAGAGTAAAATTTAAATAAGTAATTATTGTGCAGGAGGCACACGCTAAATGGAACGATTTCCCTGGCTGCGGTGCCCTTTTGGCTGCACTCTGAGCACAAGATAACTCCCTGGGGTCTCTCTGTAATCAGGTGGGTTCAAACAGGCAGATTTTGGCAGCTCACACACCTTTGCTCTTTGAGCACTGTTGCCGTTCCAGATCTGCCTAAGCAAGCTAAAATATCGGCTAAATTATTAACTCAAAAATAAATAAATAAGAAGAAGAAAGAGAGAAAGGAAAGAAACAAGCCATGGGCTTAGGTGGTCGTTTTGTTTTTAACTCAGACAGGCAAGAACTCCAAAACTGGGCTTGGGTTTTGGTCACAGTAAATCAGTTGCAAGCATTTCAACCCGCTGTCCCTCCCCCCAAAAAATGGACTTACCGAGAGCCATTGGCACTTCTTCTGGAGCCAGCAGGTGGAGCTTTAAGAATAGCATCCCTTACTAGCCCCATTTGTGCTGGAGCCCATTGAGTGGGAGCTATCTGTGCTGAAATTCTGATTGAATAAAAATTGTTCATTATGCACAGTGTCTGGTTCAGTACACAGAGGCAGCCCCCAGGCGCAGACCCCAAGTAGCTGCTTTCTCTTTCCCCAGATTAAAACATATGAACTGCTTTGATGTAATCTTATAACAAAGCCTAATGGAAATTTTATATCCTCTGAAGTTGACTGTCATTTCTCATTGCCCTGCTTCCTCTGTCCTATTAACACTCCAGTCCAGAGAGCCGTAGCCGAACTTGTGCTCTTTTCACTCTCAAACACGGTACGCTTCCCCTTCCATGTTTAAGTTTTTATTTACGTTTAAATACTGTTATATTACATTACAGTATGTTTAATCCCTTGTTTTTTTCTATAGCTATTTATCATTTTAATGGAATGCTGCAGAATATTACATTGTACAATGTGTTTAAATTGATAAATTGTATTAGAAAAAAATATTGGATAGGATTTTTAATGGTAAGTGGGGCTTTAGTAGATATATTTTCTCATTAGTAGACTAACTGCACACAGACAGCATGAGGCTGGAATGTTAAGGATTTTGGGATAAGCAATATTTATGACTTATTTGACTAATTAAGGCATAATTTTATCATAAAGTTTTTCCCAGACTTTGCTGAGCAGGATGAAGGAGGAAAACTTGCCCAAGTGCAGTTACTCTACAACATCAGTTGCCATAACAACTTCATGCAATACTATATTTTTACTTGAAATTCCTTTTAAGACTCAGTTGCTGTAATAATTTGTTTCAGCTGCTAAAAGGCATGTTTCTCTTTGTGGTGGTTTCAAGGCTCTCATTACAGTAACAAAAAAGTGGCTGTGTTAATATAGACTCTTTTCATTTCAACATATGCAAAAGTTCAATAGACTCCAAAAATAGAATTAAAGGGTGGAGGTGATGAATCTGCTATAAAATCTCTTCCAGTCTTTAGGAAAGAGGAATGGGCTTAGCCGGTGAAGGTGAACTTTATTAACAGCCTTAAGGAGAGATGCTGCTACTACTCTGTACCCACAATTATTGCACCCGATGGCAAGCTAGGAAAAGCAGCTTCACATCGTATGTCCTGCTGCCTGGCACCAGCCTAAGCGTGGAGAACAAAAGGAGGGTGAAGGATGTTTCTGCTCCCGAGAGGGTTGGGGTCAGCCGGCCGCTGTGCCCCCGGTGTTGCTGCTTCTGCTTGGCCAGCGGCTGGCACCGCGTCGGCTCCTCCTGATGTACCTGCTGCTTTAATTCATTAAATAATCACCTCACACCAAATGTATATTGTCTACTTCTGGCCACAGGCGTACTGGAAGTGTAAAAACAATTTTCAGGCAGCCTGGAATGTCGTCTGATTTCTGATTCCGATGTTAATTCAGCGGAAGGCAAGGAGTGCATGATAAGAAAGGTGCTCGGTTTTGCTTTTAACCCTTTCCCCTGGGTTTGTGAGTGCTGCTGTCTACCAGGAACAAGCTGTGCTGTAGCTGCCCTGCCCATTGAGCCTTTCCTGCTCTGTTCTGGGTCCCCCATCTGGCTTTTGGCATCTTGCAGTCGAGGCAGCAGCTCCTCAAACAAGTTCTTGTTCTAGTTCAGCATATGGACCATGTTTCTACTGGTGCCAGGCAAATAACAAAGTTTTAATCTGTTTGGATAATTGAGGCAGCCGAAATAGGGCTTCTTTTTCACAGTCCCCAGGCTCCTGGGGTCTGTGGAGCACGACAAGATCTCCCGGTCCTGTACCCAGGTGGTCCTTTACCTGGGGACAAAGCGGAGAGGAGGCGACCTGCTGTCTCCAGGTTTGACTGGGGATCTGAGCTGGTGGCCTAATTTTTGGCACTGCCCATGTGGGTCATGGCTGATAAAGCCCTGGGGGAGTAGGCACAGGCTGCCTTTGGGGTGATGAGCACCTCTCTTCGTCCAGCACGGAGCCAGCATGTGTGCTTCCTTGAGCCAGGGCATGCAGGAGCCCATGCCGATCTCAGCTCCTTTGCTGCAGTGGGGAAAAAACATAACACCTCTTAAAATCCTTGTAGGTCCCACCACCCGGTTGCTCTGAAGTTATTCTGAGCTCCAGTCTGTCGTTTTACAGAATTAAGGTGTCCGTTTGGATCCGTCTTCTGACATTTCTGTTTCTCTGCTTGCTCCTGCATTCCTCCCCCCTCTCCCTTTTCCGATCCTGGTTCCTTATGCTGAATTACGAGGGTTAAACCAGTGGCATTTTGCATCTGTTCCCTCTGACCAGTTCCGTCCGTGACCCTTGGATTTTTAATAACAGCAGAGATGATGGTCATTTAATGCAGCCCCCTGCCTGCAGCATAATCTTCATCAAGGTTTTCCTGTAGCCTCCCTCAGGCAGCTTATCTTGTTGCTTAATTGTCTTTATGCTTCCTCACAGCTTCCTATTTTAACTGTATCTCCCTCAAACTGCAGCCGCGTTTTGGTCCTGGCTCAGGAGTGACCCCCTTCCAGCTCGGTGTCTGTCAGCCCTGGCTGTGAAATTTGGGCTGGGCAAATTATTTTGGGTGAGTAGAGATGATAGAAAAGGGCATGTCTCACCATGAAAGATGAATCATTCCTTTGCCTTTTACTCCTTGTTGTAGTAACATTACTCCTGAGGAATTTTCTTGCTATTTATGTGATTGTCACATGTGATTCCATCAGAATTACAAAGGAATTCAGCACGAATTAGTGGCCACTTAACGTTGCAGAAGGCTGCGATGTAAATGTACTCCATGATCTCATCTACAACTCAGTTCTTAGCGGATGCTTCAAGGTAGATTTTTTTTTTCCTAAAGTGGCCATAAATTGCAACCAGTCATTGGACTCCTTCCAGTCCTACAGCAATTACTGGGCCAGTTCAGCTGAAGGGTTTGATCAGGTGTTTTACTAGCAGGATTTTATTTCACTAAATGAACATCTCCTAAAGAACTGGGGATGTAATATTTACACGTTAAAGTGCTGCTGTAATGGCACTGCATTTAACTTCACTAGGAGACCAGGAATCCCGTGGTAAAATGCCTGATAACTGCTGCATTTACCAGGGGAATGAATTTATAGCGGTTGAATTCCTCCAGCAGAACAAAGGGCTGCATTATGAAAGCACCCTCGTCACTCTGACAAAGGTTGGAGCCGGTCTTGTTTCTTCCTCCGGCAGAGGAAAGCGTTGCTTTGCGTCGCAGTGGTTGTTGCCTTGCCCGGCTGCTGGAAACATTTTGGGTGGCGGGGTGGGATGTTGTCCTTCTGTCTTGCCCCCCATGTGCTCTGTGTGACTTGGTCTAGCTTGGGGAATCCGGGAGAGGTTCTCCAAGGGAAGCGGTTGATGCAGGTGGGACTGAAATCACCCACGGCAGCTCCCATGCCACAGCTGCGTGCTCAAATCCACCCTCACGCCACCCATCCCCGTGCCCAGAGCTCAGGACAGCGCTGCGCCCCCTCTGCTGCTCGCCTGTGTTAGGTACCTCCGTATAAATAACCCAGGGTTAGCCACGCAGCTCCTCTCTCCCTCTATTTTCTTCCGCCGGTATTAATAGTAGCTAATTATTGCTTTTACTATTAGGTCATGTGTTGTAAATACACTAAATGCAGAACGCATCCCGCGCTTGCCGGCTCGTGTGTTAATGCCTATATTCTGCCTCGTAACATGCAGCCTAATTGGCTGCTGGTGCTGCACTGCCTGACACGCCGCTTTTTGGGATAATTGCTCCCAAAGTCTCAGCATTTCAATGTGGTCGGTATTATACCATCTAGCTAAAAATCGTTCCAAACAAACCCAACCTCAGCCCCAGCCCAGCTGGGGTGGTGTCGGAGCTTCCTGGCAGGAGCAGGGGGCTCTGTGCTGCCTCTCCCCCCCACCCCACGGCTCAGTGGGTGGGGGTTTTGGGGTGCCCCCACTGCCGTCGGTGCGCTGCCTTGCATCTGTGGGTGGCAGCAGGATGAGTCCCTGCCAGCCCGGTCACCAGTGAAGAATCTTTTTAATTATCCAAGTGGTGGTAAATGCCTGCTCTTATTGGTATGTGCATAAGCTGTAACTTTGCTAATTCTCATCTTTAATCTCTTTGGGCACAGCTGGGTGCCTGCGCTCCTCGGCGCTGCCTTTCCCCAGCGCCTGGAGGACGCGGGCTGCCTGCTCTGTGTGCCAGTGTAAACGAATCCCCCAGCAAAAGGGCTTCAGGCTTCTACCCCGAAAGCACTTGCGGGTTGTTTGTGAGCATAATGTCACGCCAGCCTCATGGGATGTGTGTGCCCTGTTCGGTTTTAAGCCGCGCAGTGCTGCAAGCCTCCCAGGTGCGACGTTAGTGCTGATTTTGCCTTTTTCTCCACTTCCCATCTGGGAGCTGGAGCAAAGCAGAGCCTGGCTTTGCCGTTTACAAGGAGACTGTCTCCTCTACCCAGTGTGCTGGTGGGTCCAGGAGAAATGCTCGCGTTCCTCGAGGGACCCCCTTCTCCTCTCAGGCCAGTAGTAGAGCTCCTTTGCGGAGGGAGAACCCAATGCCCTCAGTTCATCAGCAAGCGGCTGCGGTACCCAGGACGTGCACACTCAGCTGTGTTGCTGCAGAACAGTGAATCCTCCCTTTCACACTCTCGAGCAGAGCAGAACATATGTGCTGTTACCTCTTAATTCTTCTGTGGAGCATTAGGACTAATAAAACCTTCCAGGGCGTCTGATGGCAGAAGCAGCTGATGTTGTGTGCTAAGGAAAAAAAAGCTGGTTGGAAAAAAATAAAAAAATAAAAACAACATCCCCAGCATCTACTTCTTCCAGTAACGGTGAAAAAAATGTGTGACCCCTTCCCATGGCAGGTGACATGAGTTGCTTCGCTAATTGCATGGGGCCTGCATACCTGGGCAGTAAGGAGGGACTGGGGCACCGGCATACCCTTTAAATAAGATAACATTTAAACATCATTGCTTTCATGTTTGTCTCCTCGCTTCTAATTACTGAAGGCAGCTGACTTTAAAGCATAGGCCATTTCCTCCTCTTCCTGTAGCGGGGTCATAACAGCTTGTTTATAGACTACCGGGCTGGTTTGCTGCAACAGATTGTGACTTTAAATAGAAGGTTGCTAAGAGTGAGGTAAGGGCGGTGAGAGCATCGGGCTCGCTCAAAACAAGTCGCCTGGTATTTGGGGAGATGGGAGCGGCCAACAAAAGAGCATCGAGGGATGAGCCGTTGTCTTCAGCAGTTGCCATAAGATGTGTGTGAAGGTAGGTATGTCCTTTAACGAAGTGTGGTTGTGCCAGCTGTGTCCTGGGGAAACCTCTCCCTGTTTTTTTTTCCTGGAAGATCTCACGAGACGGCAACATTACTAGTTATTTATTCATCCTCAGCGAAATGCCAATAGCTCCTGTTTGGCGTTGGGCTGAATATCAAAAAAGTTGATTCATTGACTTAAAAACAAAATAAAACCTACACTGGACAAATGCTAGAAAACATGTGTTGGTAAAGAGGTGGACTGAGTGATGAACATATTTTCTATCTCTTGTATCTCTGACTCATACGGCCCTAGCTTAGTGCAGATTTTATTATCTTATCAAACAATTAATTACCTACATCCTTTAATTTCATATATATACAGTTGGAGATTGTTGTTTTTGTCTTCAAGTGCCTCTTATCCTCCCCAGTAGACCGTTGCTGCTAAATAGAAGGGATTATTTTCTTGGTGGCCATGCCAGATTTATTTATACTGCTAAGCCTGCTCTAGGAATTGGGGTGAAAAAGACTACCAGACTATCAAATTCAGCTTACCCCCTCGGATTTAGTCTCTGGCAAGGCTTCTGCTGAAGTCTTGGAAGGAAAAAATTCATTAGATGAACCTTAGCATGATTTTTCCGTGGCTTTGATTTTAATCAAAGCGCAGGCTGGAAATTGTTTTATCATTAGGATCTGTTGACTGAATGTCAATGTGAGGCGGTTACCCCCGCCTGCCCCAACTCGTGTACAGACGCATCCTCTGTGCTTAGGTAAATCCCAGGCCGGGAGTGTGGAACAGCAAAAAGGGCAGAAATTAGCCTCTAAGGCTTGCAAATGCACTGCAGTCTGATGTCTTTCTGCATTTCAAGGACCTAAGTTCAATTGCAGCACTGCTATTCTGCCCGTCCATAATGGGCTAGCTAATCAATTAAAACGGTCCCTTCTTAAACCGTTGCAGGAGGGAAGCGTGGTGCAGAAAAACTGCCCACAAGGTCCGCAGGCTGCGGGTAAAACACCGCAGCATTTTATCCCTAGATCTGCCGAATCAAGCCGGTGTGTTTTACCCAGGTTGCTGGGAGCACAAAGAGGAGAGACGCTGGTGGAGCTCTTTAGTAGGTTACCGAGCGGTGTTTGTGCATACGGCGCCGGAGCTCGTTCCCTCTGAAGACCAATTTACACAAGCCCCAGTGACTGCGGCGAGCCTTTAACTCCCAAACCTCGGGGCTGCAGCTCAGCATCCTTGCAGAAGATGCTGCTGGGACCGCAGGGAGCGCCGGAGGAGGGCTGGCCGCGTGCCGGCCCTGCTGTATGGAGGAAGGAGCCTGCCGGTATCGGAGCCGGCGTGCCTGTGCGTTCTGTTACGCTCGCTGATTAAATCCACCGCGGGTGTACGCGGTTGAATTTTAAAGAACCTCGCTTTCCAGGTCAGCGCAGTGACTAGCTCAGCCCCAACTTCGTTGTGAATGGGAAACAGAAAGGGAGCGGGAGGCTTTGCGTGTTCAAGGCTGATAGGGTCTGGTGCCTGCGCATCCTCGGGGCGAGCTAGCGGCCCCTTCCCAGCGACACGGGGCCAAAACCTGCTGCATGGCAGGCAGAGATTTTCATTACTGGCTGGAAGGAGAGGGTCAGCATGCCCTGCTGCCGGGACCAGTATAAACCAAGAGCAATCAGGCTGGAACTGGTGGGGGCAGAGGTGTCATGGGTGGCGTAGGAGCGACGCGACGCCAGATCCTGATGGCACGATGCCTGTGCGCTGCATCCAGCCTGCAGACCAGCTCTTCCCGCAGCAGAGGAAAGTAGGTCAGCGCCAGGTTCCCCGCCTGCCGGCACAGGCGCTGGATTACGCGCCCGCATCCCGCAGCGGGAGCGGCTGCGGTGTTTTTCCTCTGGGAAGGTGCATGGAGAAGCAATTCGGCACGGCGCTGGCTGGGGGCAATGCTGTGTTGGCTGCTGCCGCCCCGGTGCTCAGGGGGCTCGGAGCCCTGTCTGCCCCAAATATCGTGGGGGATGCTGCCCCATGCAGCAGGGTGGTGTTTTGGGAGGGCTCCCGGTGTGCTCTCAGTCTCTGCCCATCCCCTGAATGTCCGATCCTGTGCGTCTCTGTGCCTCGTCGTGGCCGTGAAGCTCCAGTTCTACTCGAATGATTACCCGACACGTTAATTGGGACTCCCGCTATGATTAAAAAGAAATTTCAGATTAAGCCCGCCATGCTGTGTAGCTCAGGAAGAAAACATCTCTTTATAAACACAGCAGGAATGCGGGGACTCCATTATTATTTTTTTTTCCTAACTTTGAAGAAAGTGTCTCTCGCCGCTGCTTTGACCACAAGGAGACAAGTGCGGCAGTCACTTGGCTACAGTCGAAGCTAAGCGGAAGGGATGCTAGCAGGGAGATAAAATTGCAGGGTGTTTTTCCTTTTTCTTTTTCTTCTTTTTTTTTTTTTTTTCTTAAATCCATTATGATTATCACATTATCTCTACGGACCTCAGATCCCGTCCATGTGGGTCTCTGCAGACTCAGGCAGAGCTCGGAGGAGCCTGCAGGCTGCGGGAGCCGCGCGGATGGGCGAGCCTGGTCGTGAGCATCCCTGGGGACCATCCTCATGTCAGCGCCACTCAGGTTTTGGTCCTGAGCTGCTGTTTTGATGGGGACAGCACCGACTGCCAGGTGAAGTGTTGGGAGGCCTCATACACTTTAAAACTACTTGCTCTATTTATTTTTGATGTGGACGGCTGTAACAGAGCTTGCAGTCAAAACCTAACCCTCCTCCACAAAACGCTGCCTTCAGCCAGGGAATATCCTCTATGAAACCTCGTATTCCTTCATGCATGAATCTTTTTGCCTTCTTACATGAATCTTTCTGCATGCAGGGTGTTAGGAGGGACCTGCCACGGACCCCAGGCAGCTGAGTTCGCTGCTAGCCAGGGGCACAGGGAACCTCCTGCATCATGGTGGGAGCTCAAAACCCAGGGCAAGAAACGCTGCAGGTCCTCAGGATCCTAGCCCTGCATTTACTGCGTGCTGGACTCACTGAATCGCCAGGCAAGGGCAGCACTGGATTATCCCCCGCGCCCCCTTCTTCCTTATAAACTCCCCTTCTGGTGTTCCAGCCGAAGCAGCATGAGGCGAGTAAACTCTGCTGCTCAAATGAGAGTGGATAAGCTCAGTTTACTTGCATTTATTCATGACTTCACCACTCCACTGGGGCCTGCAAAATCAGAGCCAAAAGGAACTGCAGCGAAAATTGGCCTACATGTGACGGCTTTAAATAATCTGCCCTTTTGCTCTAGTTCTGTGTTGAGATGTGCTGGAAGCCTGAGGAGCTGGGAGCCAGCTTGATGTAGGAGCTGCGTTTTGTTTTCTTGCTCTGGTGTTTGAAGCCGCCTTTGGTTTCCTGCACACAGAGGAACTCGGGGAAAGTTACGCAGCTGGGGAAACAAAAATCTGTTTAAGAATTCCCATGTTTGGTGCACGGCTTGAAATTATGGGAATCAGCACAGACAGTGGATTAGCTCTTAATTCCACAGACGTGAAAAATAAGGAAGAAAGCAAACAGAAATAAACTGATTAGCGCACGTTCCCAATATTGACACTCAGGAACAGGGCAGTGTGCGGGGCTAGAAAACACTCACTGGGAAGCTGGCAGGAGGACACCTCACATTAAAAACTGTCTTCTTACTTGTGCTTGCGTTGTGCAAATGGATGCAATTCCCAGGGGACCCCAGGGACGCCTGCACCAGCCGGAGGGGCCACGCGAGCCATCGGGGGGCCGGGCGCTGCCGGGCTGAGCGAGGCTCTGCTTCGGCACCCAGGCAGAAACGGGAGCGGATCTGTCTGCAAACCAGGTCACCGCTGCTCGTGCGCGTGTTCTCTTGGGCCCCCTTGAATCACATCACGATTCCTCTTCCCCCCCAACTCCCAGCAGCTGGGATTACTTTTCACGTGCTGTGCTCACATAATTGCATCCAATAATTTCTCAACTGCCTTTCCTTCATTCTTGAGTCACGTATGACCGCCTTTTCTTTTTTCTTTCCCCATTTATGTGGCTGCACGACCCCACCCCAGGCTGCACAAGTGCTCTCCTGCCTGCTTCTCCTGTGCTGTTGCCTCCTGTCTCACTTTTCCACCTTGGTTAGATGCACAAAGGAGGATGGACCTGCAGAGGAGGAGATGCTTTAAAGCAGGGATGCTGCTTGTGCTTACTATCAGAAAAAAAAAAAAAAAAAAAAAAAAAAAAAAAAAAAAAAAGACACAAAAAATCACCAAAAATCTCAGGGGCTGCTGCAGCCCTGAGCATGCTGGGGGTGCTCATGGTGTCCCCAAAGGGTCCTTTCCAATTTCACTCTGCAAAAACCCTGTTGCAGCCGTGCGATGAACGTGGTGGTCCGGGTGCCGCCGCACCAGCTCGTCGGGTCAGACTGTTAGCCTCCCGCGGTATATTTAGTTCAGGTTTAGCAGGGGCTCTGTGTGCGTGTGTTCTCCTGTCTCCTTCACTTTTGACGTGCTAAGTAGATGCAGGAAGGAGCCGAGAAGTCTGCCCCTGCCACGAGGATGCGGGAGCGGTGGCAGCCTGCGCTGCGTGGCGATGGGGTTGAGGTTTTGGTTGCTTGGTCCTTGGGATCCTTCAGCAGCCTACGCACTGAAAGTGTCACTCTGCTTTTCCTTTTTTAATACTATTATGTATTTTTTTAGAATGAGGTTAATGCATGAGTTAAAAACAACACAGACACAGAAAGGGCAGTTATGAGACAGTCGATCTGGAAGCGCTTCCTTAGAGAAGAACAGTGAGAAGCCAAAAACTACGACTCCTGGATAGCTCAGCTGTAGGGTGGGCAGAGGGAGCAGCTAGGAAAACTTTTTGCAGGGAGAGCAGTTTGCACACAGTATTGAGAAGCCAGGTCTGAGTCAGTGGGAGAAAAGAACACCATGAAGCCACAATGGTAGACGTGGAGCAGAGGCGTGTGGGGTACCAGTGGAGGTGCAGTGCCCAGCCCTGTGCCTCAGGCACCACAAGGGCTTGCAGATTTGCACAATCAAATCCATCTCTGGGGATGGCTGGGCATGGGATCTGCTCCTCTGGAAAATGAAGCGTGCAGACCTGAAAATGGAAACCTTTCTGGGTGAGACAGCAAACAGCTGAGAGAGTTTTGTTCTTCGGGAACGGCCTCAGAAACCTGCAGTCTGTCATATGAACAGCTTCATATTTTACTAGCAGAGTGTTTTTCTTTTGACCCTGTGTGGCAGAGCAGCCACAGAAGGCGGGGGAAAGCTTTCACTCATTTCCATCCTGTTTTGCTTTTTCTCCTTCTGTTAATTTTTTGCCTCCTAGGCAGGACGGGGTGAGCGGCTGCAGCCAGGCGGATGCTGGGCGCGGGCATCCTCCAGCACCATGCTGCCTTCCGCCTCCTCCCAGGGCCGAGTTTCCCCATCCAAATGAGATTCGTCACTTTAAACCCAGGATTTCGCTTCGTTCTTCAAATGGAAAACACAGGAGTCAAAGCCTTTGGCAGGTACTGCTGTGCTGGATAGGGCTTTGCAAGCAGGAGACCGCAAACAAGCAGAGAGAAGAGATGGAAAAGAGAAAGGAAATTCTGAGTAATTTTAGGAAGTCTTTCACCAAGCGGATGGCAAACAATGCGTGCCTGACCCTCTGCCTGTCTGCGGTACGAGGGCTCTGACAGCCAGCTTCCTGAGAGCGCAGTAAGCTGTTCATAAATCAAAAGCACCGAGACTATCAAATTTGTTTATTACTCGGGGTTGTGCCGCTCTGCTCAAGTTGAGTAGCTGTTTTGTTTCCTTTCTTCTAGCTGCGTTCCCGAAAAAGATTTGTTGGAACATAGCTGCACAGATCCCTTTATCCTTTTATTTTATTTTTATATATATTTTTTTCCCCCAGGATGATACAGAGAGCGCCCTGGTAGAGCTGGTGGTGTTAATGTTCTGCAGCAGGAGTGAAATAGCCTGGAGATGTGCAGTGCGACATCAGGGGCGTGTGCCCTAAATAGGAGGGTTAACCAGGGCTTATTCAGAAGGAAGGCAGTAATTGCAGCTTGTGTGAAGCAGTAATATTCTTTTGTGCATTATTTACCCAGGAACATCTGCTAATACATATACATTCTATGGTGCATGTAAACAACCTGCGCGGGAAGAGGATTAGGAGATTTATAAAAAATTAGAAGCAAGTTAAAAGGGCAATTAGAAGAGCAGAAAGAGATATTGAGCAGTGAATTAGAGAGGATATTTTAACACACAATCAGAGCTTCCAGAGACGTATCCAGAGCAGAGAGAAGGTAAAAGAGAAAATTGGTCAATTACGACATGATAGCAGGGAATTGGTGACATGGGAGAAGGTAATGGCTGATTTGTTAAACAGTTATTTTGATTCTGTTTTCACAAAGGAGGAAGAGGATGGAGGGCAGCTCTGGAAAGGACTCGGGCTGTGCAGATGAGGCAGGGAACAAGCCAAGGAGCCTGTGGAGAAACAAAGGCGTGTTTGCAGAGCGGCTGGACATAGGCAGAATTTCACCCCTGTTCATAGGGTGGGGGAAAAAATTGATTTTACTGGTGCTGAGATGGGTGGTGAGGGGCTGGTGATGTGGAGCTGGCTTTGGTCCTCTGGCCTCTGGTGGTAACTGGCTGCTTTTGAGCAGAGGCCAGGGACTGAGGTGGTCCTAGAGATGAAACTCCATCTGCCTTTGAGGGCTGTTCCTCCAGGAGAGGGGAGGATGAAGAATATTGACAGACAGACAGACAGACGGATAGGGACACAGAGGGGTGCTGCTTGTGGAACATCTTTTACATGGCTGTGGAGCTGGTTGGGCTCTCCAGTGATGCTAGTGTGACACCTCCCCCAAACCACAGTTATCTGTCTTTTTTTTTTTTTTTTTTTTTTTTTTTTTTTTTTTTTTCGTGTTTGTTGTTCTTCTCTTCCATCCCATACCCCCAACACGACAAGCAACACAAGCACATCTCTAATCACCGCTCTCATCTACAGCCTGGTGTCGGGGAGCTCATGTTTCACCAGGGCGAAAAGCAGATGGGAACTCGGGTGCAGCTGGGCAGATGAGAGCTGGCAGAAAGGAATTGTGTCAGGCTACGAGACCTCAAGGAGACAGTAAACTACGGAAAAGGGAAATATTCCTGGTCGTGCAATGGAAAATATGATCTTGGGAACTGTTTGTGGGGCTGGGCTTGAAACTGAGACAGGCAAAGCGTGGTGGAAAGCACCAGCAAAGTGAGACCCTAGGGGAGTTGCGCTTGATGGACCCCAAAAATTGTTACTTTGGCTTAAAAGAAATGTGAAGTGATGTTTTTGTTCTGCACTGCCCATCTGAAGCGGGGGGAGCGGGTCTCAGAGCAACTTTCTGGGGCAAAGGAAGCAAATTGGGAATGGTGACGTGGGGGCACATGGTAAGGTGTTGTCTGGGCAGCGGTGGAGAAGGTACCAGAAGCTGCAGAGGTGTGATGTCAGCTTAGCCTGGGGCACCAAGCATTTATTCTCAGCATCTGAGAGGTGCTTGGTTTTCATCCTGCCTGGGAGGACAAGAGGCGCAGTGTCATGTGCTTTGTGTTTTCAAAGCATGTAGGAAAAGCTCTGTATTAGCAATTACAGGATGAAACTGTGGAAAAGTGGTACAATGGATAGAAAATTGGCTCTGACTCAGGAAAGGGGATTCTGCAGCCGTGAGCGAGTTTCCAGAGGCACAGTGTGGGGTCTCTTCTGGGTTCTCTTTCTTTTTTTTTTTTTTTTTTTTTTTTTTTTTTTTTTTTTATGGAAAGGATTTGCATGAACAGCCCAAAGTCAGAGTGTTAAAACTCGCCGACACAACCAAATAGAAAAGGGGAAGCGGGCACACTGGAAGGGCCTCGTCTTGTCCCCAGCACAGCAAACAGAAAGGAAAGCAGTGCCTGACCACAGCCCAACAGGCAGCCTGTCTGCCCGGACCCAGGGAGGGGAATCGTTGTCCGGCAAAAGGTGTGCTTGCCATGGGAATCCCTTCTTTCCCCCTCACTATAAAGAGCTATGTGCAGGGCAGCACAGAGCAAGCTAAAAGCAAGGAGGGTTTGGGTTTGTGCCCGAGGAGAAGCGCATCCATCCACCTCCAGCCCGGCTCTGGCTCCGTGGTTATCCCCGTGTCCAAAGGGATGCACGCTTTGGGGTTGCAGGAGCGCTGCTTGGGAAAAGAGGGGATTTCTTCCAGCCTTGGAGCAACATGCAAAATGCATGAAGACATGCTGTATGAAAGGAGCGTGAGGCACGCATGAGAGCCAAGCAGTGCTGTGGTGGAGCCGCACCGTGCAGATGGGAAGGTAGCTGTTGAGGCTAAGTGTCAGAGCATGCCATAAAGATTTAGTTTAT
This sequence comes from Nettapus auritus, assembly GCA_011076525.1. Taxonomy (NCBI): domain Eukaryota; kingdom Metazoa; phylum Chordata; class Aves; order Anseriformes; family Anatidae; genus Nettapus; species Nettapus auritus. The sequence goes on from CM021783.1 coordinate 6,353,747, forward strand.
CCTCAAAGAGCTGTGGTTGTCGAGGAAGAATGGGCACAGGGAGGGGTGGCGGCAAAGGGAAGGCAGGAGGAACATCAGAAACCTGTAGTCTGTGTCAAGTGACACCTCCTATTTAGCAGTGTATCACGTCTCCCTTCTGGTTTTTAAACAGTAGCCTTTATTGCTAGGAGTTAGAGTGCTTGATTGACAAGGCCTGTAATACACCGTGGAGTTGCCTTTATTTTTCCTACATGTTAAAGGAAAAGATACTAAAAATACAATTATGGTTTTGAGCCAGGTGTAGTCTGTTCTAATATAATTCATCTCAAAGACTATCCATCGTGCCTGCTGCACCCAAATCATTTATAAAACATTAGCATCTCCTGTGCTGACATTTCACTCCTATATTACTGGAGTTATACAGAGACTTAAAAAAAAATTAATAAAGTGCTTCTCCTCTTCATTCTCCCTTTGAGAGCTTTGATTTCCAGAGTATGAAACGAAATAACCAACATAACAACATTCTCCACTTCTAAGGGACAGTGCCAGACTCATTCAGTTGCTATTGGTTATAGAGAGTAGGACGTGAGGGAGCTATTTCGGATCACGGATTATTTGTTCTGGCTGCATTGGACATCCCTTTAGTGGAGGTTTAGAGCCCTGTAGACAGAGAAGTTTGGATAGGAGTTGGAACAGAGAGGGCTTGATGAAGTAACTTCTACCTTCCTTCTCCCCGAGGCCCTCCTGCTGTTCCCCAGGAGCTGTATTCCCACCCGGAGCATCCCACCCGACTCGGGGTGCCATGCGAGGAGAGGGGCAGCGACACCGCTCCTCCCCAAGCACTGAGCTGCGCTGAATGAAGCATGGCAGGGGAAATTCCTCTTTTGCTTGGGAGATTCCCTCTGCATTTCCAGATCCCTCCAGGAGACCTGGTGCTGTGGAAATGCCCCCTCCCCACTTGGGATCATTTTAGGGGCACAGGGAGGGGGGTGTGGGCTTAACCATACGGCACCCACACTGTAAAATGGGACTTGTGCCTGGAGTCACTGGGAGCTGCATGCCAGAAAAGTGCCCCCCTCCCCAGCTGGGATACCGTAACAAAATGAAAAGCAGCCTTTTCTTGTCCAAGATCACTTTTATTTCCCTTGTTTTGTTAACCTCAGTGTCTGTTTTGTCTTGCATATCCACACCAACAGGGAATTAACACCAACTGCAGAATTCAGGCAGCACCCGTGGGCTGCACCGGGTGCCGCCAGCAGCTCTGCTGTGGCCGCAAAGCAGACCAGCAAGAACATCCCGACCGCCGAGCGCACCCTGAACACAGAGTGCATCCCGACCACCGAGTACATCTCAAACACCGAGCGCATCCCGACCACTGAGCATGTCCTGAACACCAAGAACATCCCAACCTGGCATCGGCTGCGGGGCTTAACTCAGGACAAGAGAAATGCACAGCCCTTCTTCCCATCCTTCAGCTGGCCACAACCCCTTCCCATGGCTTTCTTGGGCCTTTCTCTTTCCCACTGCAGACCAGAAACGCTGGGCACCGTGCTTGTCACAGGTCCTGCGCTCCTTGTGCTTTCCTACTTCTCTTGGCTCTCCCCATGGCCTGACCCATTCCTTTTAAGAAAAAAAAAATAAAACCTGCTCCTGACACTGTCAGGGCAACCTGCAGCCCACAACCCTGCTGCCTGAGTGAAAACCTTAGGCCAGCTATAAAGGTCCTCACGCAACTGACACCGCTGGAAGCCCCCAGCCCCTCACCGCCCTGGGGCTCGCAGCACTTTCCCGAGGCAGAGCTCTGTGGCTGTGTGCATCGGGACCGGGCGCTGCTAATCCACCTCCCTCTCCCCCCTTTTACAAATTAGGATGTAAGGGTGAGCTTTGGCTCTCTGTATATGGACTTTGTTGCATTGCATACTACCCCCCCAGACCCCTCCCAGAGTTTAGTGCTCTAAATTGCTAAGAACATTGGTCCCCCGCGCGCACTGAGGCTGCCGGATGGCTTTCAGCATCTGTAGGCACTGCTGCCGTTTGTGGTCTTGAGAAAAGGATATACTGTTCTGCTATAAATTCAACAATACAATCCTTAGTTCTGAAGATATAGTTTCCATATAGTTTATAAACATTATAAGACATACATATGGATAATTGAGGGGAAGGGGGCCTGTGCATTTGTTGGGTTTGCTTTTCAGATGTGTGAACACGGTTACAAAAAACGCACCTCCTTGCAGGTACTTCATTTCTTTAAGTTTGTTTTCTTTGTGTGTGTGTTTTATGTATTTTTTAATTATTCCACCTCTAACCAGTCTTTCCTTTGGTAGTTGGCTACTCCAAGCCCAGCAGGCAAGCCCTGTTCTGCTGTAATGCCTGAGATATTCAGGGTTTTGAGATTGTCTTCTAAGAGATTTCCAGCCAACTTTGGCCTGTGGGTTTGGAGCCAAAAGGGCTAAAACGTGGGAGAACCAATGTCCTTATTACATGAGAATAAGTGTCCTTGCACTCACTTTCAGAGAAACAGTGTAGGCTTAATTGGTGATCGTTTTTTACAGCAATTATGTTCCTTGCGGTAATTGGCGGGGTCACTCGGCGCACTCTCAAATTAACAGGATTTCACAAGTTTCCAGTTGTCCGGCTGACGTCGCCGGCAGGCTGGCCGCCGTCCCCGTTATCCGGATGTGTAAGGTTGGCTTTTTTTCTCCCGGTGCAGGGCTCGGCTGATGGTGACACCGCGCGACAACGCCTTTCAACCCGATCCTGCCGCCCGCGCCCGCTGCCGCCTGCGCCCACAGGCCGCCAGCCTTCCCTCGGCGGGGCCCCGATTCTCCACGTCCAAAAAAAGAAGAAGAAAAGAAACTCTGGTCCGTTGTAGGTGGGTGGCAGTGCAGATCCGCTCCGCCGCAGCCGGGCTCAGCGCATGACGGCTGCTAGCAGCAGCACAAAGACCAGGCGCGAGGCCTCGAGGCCTGCGCTGCCGGCCGCCTGCTGCACCCCGCTGGGGGCACGGATGGGCGTCCGCCGGGTGCACTTACCCTTGCGTCTCGGGGGGCCCGTGGGCATCACGCCGAAGCTGAATTTGTGCTGATAGTCAGGCACGTAGTCGTGGACCTCGTGCTCGCTTTTCCGCGGCCCCAGCGACACCGGCTTAAGGGTTCGGTTGCGGCTTTTGTGGCTCGTGCAGTTCTTGCCGGGGCGGCGCGAGCCCGGCCGGCTGTGCAAACCCTTCTCGGCCCCTCGCTCGCTGCCCTTCTCCTTAGAGGAGTGGTGGGGGTGGTGGGCTTTGGAGGCTCCTCTGTCCGCTGCCGAAAAAGTGTGTGTTTTGATCTGGTGGAGCGACTCCGAGCCCGAACAGTTCCTAAAGTCTTCGGCCCTCAGCACCTTTAGGTCCTTGCCGTGCATCCGCTCAGGGGACTCGCAGATGACGCTGGAGCTGGAGCCCCTGAAGCGGTGCAGCCACTCCCAGAGCGAGCGGGCTTTGCAGTCGCAGCTCCAGGGGTTCCCATTCAGCCTGAGGAACTCCAGGGCTCCCAGGTGGGCCAGGCAGTCCCCATGCAGCTCCGAGAGGCTGTTGTTGAAGAGGAACAGGGTGGTCAGTCGCCGGAGGTCGTGGAAAGCCCGCCTGTGAACCCACTGCAGCTGATTCTGATGGATGAGCAGCCTGTCCAGGTTTATTAGTCCCCTGAACGTGTTCTGATGGAGGCTCCAGAGCTTGTTTCCATGGAGAAAAAGATGGCTGAGGTTAACCAAGTCAACAAAAATATCGTCCTGAAGGAACTCGATGTGGTTGTCTTGCAAGTAAAGGTATTGCAGGTTGTGGAGGCCGCCGAATATCCCACTGGGGAGGGAGCTCAGCCCGCACTTGTACAGATACAAGGCATGGAGTTTCACCAGCCCTTGGAAAGTGTCTGCCGCCAAAGCCCTTAGGTAGCGGTTGTCCCCCAGGTCCAGCTCCTCAAGGTTGACAAACCCCTCGAAGGTGTTGGGGTCGATGAAGGTGATGTTGTTGGAGTAGATCCAGAGGGTGACCATGGAGGGGCTGAAGTGGCCCCGCAGCAGCAGGGTGATCTGGTTGTTCTGCAGGAAGATCCTCTCGCTGTCCTCGGGGATGCCCTCGGGGATGGTGACGAAGTTGTGGGCCTGGCAGCTGACAGTCATGGGTGAGGGGTAGCAGACGCAGTCGGTGGGGCAGCCCGCGGCCCCATGGACCTTCAGCCCCAGCAGCACCAGCAGCAGCTCCGCGAGGGCCCCTGTTCGGAGAGAGGGGAGAGCGGCATCAGGGGGGGCATCCCTCCTGCCGAAAACCGCGCCCGATTCACGCCGCTCACGATTGAACCACAGAAACGGCTGCGACCATGATGAGTGGGCTCACTGCACGCAGTGCTTTTTTGGACGGGATCTACGGAGAGCTTCCTCCCTCCTCGCGCCGCCTGCCTGAGTCACGCGCTGCCGGCCGAGCCGGGCAGATGACGCTTTCTCGGGGGAATCGTCGCTGGCAATGCACGCAGCACAGCCCGTGGCTGCAGGCAGGCGGGGCAGCCAGGGGGAAGCACAGCTGTGCCAGGGTGCGAAAGCAAGCAGGGACGTGAGGGAGATGCAAACCCATGGAGGTGTGCTCCTCTAATCCCTTTCTCAAATAGCCAGTGATTCTGGCACACAGCTGTTGTAAACCCCAGGGAATCACCCCAAAGTACATCTGTGCCATGCAGGTGCATGGCACGCCCCAGCCCTCCTGTGGGACAGGGCTGCTCTCCGTGCCCTCCCATAGCCATGGCTATGCCCTTCATGGCCCATTCAGCACCAGCCCCAACCAAGGGGCAATTCACAGGGGATGTGCTGTCAGCAGACAGTGGAAAAGGCTGAGAAGAGAGCTCGGTTTAGAATACAGTGCTCAAACATATTTCAAATAGGTGACCTGTGGCAAAGCTGATTGCATCTCTTAATGCTACATACAGGATGTGCCCGTGACCAGGGCGTGCTCGCTGCGGAGCACGAGAAGCGAGCAAGGCAGTAATCATCCCCTCCCTCGGCTCCGCTCGGAGCACAGGCTTTGCCGCCCAGTTCCCGGCACGCTCCCACTCCTCGCACCATGCCTGCTTTCAGGCTATTCCTTCTGCGCGGAGTGGCTTTTCAGACTCATTGCACCAGCCTGTCATTTCTCATTCAGATTTCCTCCTAGATCTGCTTTTCCTCTTACACACAAAATTTGCTCATGTCTAATGAATTCTGCCTCTGGACTTCACGGGAGAAAGGAGTAAAATGAGAGCGGCGTACAGCTGCCAGTGCCATCCTACCCCAGAGTCCCCGCACTGCGATTTGCTTGTAATAATCTGAAAAACAAGAGTGGAAGTGGAGTTCACCTCTAATTACTCCATGTCGTTACCACCAGATCGGCTGTGGTGCTGGACCCCTTGGGCTTTTACAGTCCCTCTTTTCAAGCGCCTACAGCTGAGTACGAGTGGGAGGCAAAAAGCCTCACTGGTTTTTTATTAATGTTGTTTGAAATATAACTCTCTCGTTGGCGTTGCCTTTTGCCTGGTACGGAGATCTATTACTGGGTAGCTAATAGCAGGTGACCTGTCCATCTGGGTTCATTCTTTCAGTGCAAATCTGTCACGTTTTTAGATAAACCAGGTTATTCAGGCTCTCATAAATTACCAGAGAGAGACAGTCGCCTCTGACCATACTGCTGTATTTTTTTTTTTTTCTAAGAGACAGCATTGTCAGCCAAAGTGTTGGACCAAGCCTGTGCTGGGATGGGGGCTTCCTGCAGGCTCTGCCCTGCAGCAACGAAGTGCCGGCTGCGGGAGGGATGGCTCATCCCTGCGTCGCTGCCAGAACAGGGCTGGAGCCAGGAGCGCTTAATTCGCGACAACTCCTACGGCTGTGTAGGGAAAGGAACATTCTCCAAGTCACCGCCGTGCCGTTTTGGCTTCGCTGGCGTGTGTTCACGATGAGAAAAGGGCCGTGCTGGTGGCTCGGGCCAGCTCCTCACGGGGTGCCGGCTGAGGCTGCCCCGAGCTCCCCGCTGAGCAGGAGCCCTCGCCACAGCTCCTGGCACGCAGCCTCGGGAACAGCAGCCCCCCGGGGATGTTCTGATTACCCGATCCCCAGATAAAAATCATCAGGACAAAGCCACAGTCGCAGATAGGTGCAGAAACACTTTCTGCTGTCTATTTTTTTTTTTCTTTTTACCCACGGATGTGCTTTGCTGAGGTGGGACAGCTTTATATTCCCCGCTTCACCTCAGTGACACCAAACTACAAAGAGTGGTGTAGCTCTTATGTTTATTAGTAAAATCCTGCCAGGCACAAGCACGGTGACGATCTCCCACATGCAGAGTCTGTTATTGCAAATACCAAATCACAAGGGTCTGAATCAATAAACCATCTCCCAGCTATGAGCAGCAGGTTGGAAGATTACATATTGCTTCCAAACGCCGGTTTTATGCGCTGTTCCGTGACACGATAGTTGCCAGGCTAACAGGATTACCGGCGGGAGGAGGAGCCGGGCAGGGATTGCGTAGCATCCCAAATTTCACGTCTAGGCAGTGATGACAGGCGGCTGGTAGCGATGCATGGTGATGGACCAAAGTGGCCTGGGTTTAAAACAGCGTTGAAAAAGAGCGTGGAGCTTCTCAGCGCCTGATGGCTCTGGAGGAGAAGGTCAGAGGAAGCTGAGCCCATCTCTTTCATCATCCGGTGATCCTGAGTTAATGGTTGAAGTTCCTCTGGAAAAGGAGATGACTCCTGCTGTCGGCGGTGGCAGTGAGATGGTCGTTTCTGGTGTGCTGCTGGCTCTGCTCTTCCCAAGAGTATGATGGTGGGGAGAAAAAAGAAAAGGCAGGGTTTTCTTTCTGCCTACACACTGCATCTCGGGGATAAAGAGAATGTGGAAACAGGAAAAGGAAGGATGCTTAGGAAAAGTCATAATTAGGTGGGCAAAGAAAGAAAAGAGGAAACCTCTTCAGTGGATGCGCTCAGGGCACGTGGTCTCATCAAGGATGAGTCTCTCCCAGCTCGTAAACCCTACTGATTGTCTCCTGCTGTGAGAAGCTGCTCCAGGATGGCTGGGTTTTGGTCGAAGTTTAGATATGGGGATGAGACCCCTAGAACCAAAGAGCCGAGCTGTCCACAGGGGGGCAATGGCCAAGGTGGCCGGGGGCATGTTGGTCTCTGTAGCCACCATCAGTGGGAGCATCCCAGTTGGGACAATGCCCCTGTCCTCTTTGTGCTTTGCTCCCCCAGAGTCCAATCCTGGCCGGCTCGCCATGCTCGCTATTGCTGGCTCAAACCTCCTGACTGCATCTTGTAAAGGTTGCGAGGCAGGTGGAGGGGCACCGGCAGGTGCCTCGGCGCTCACTGGGGAGGGCGAGCTTCAAAAGCGGCACGGAAAAATCCTGCAGAAACCTGCCAGCCAAGTGAATAGAAGCAAAGCACTGCTGACACGGATAAAACCAGCACGGGTGTGTTTATCTCCTGGCGCTCCCCCACTGCCACGCGCTGTGTCACCCGGCTCGCGGTGTCCTTCTGCATCCTCCTGCTCCTGGCTGAGGCTTTAGTGATGGGAATGAATTCATCGAGCTGTCCAAACCATTTCCCATGCAGCATCTCTCTAATTGGGCATTAATTAGGCATTAGTTAATGAATGCTTGAAATAATTTATCTTTGGATGTGTCCAGTTTGCAGTCTTACTTTTAACAGCATTATACTCATTATTAGATTAACATCATTATAAATGTTCTCCATTACCTGCTTGTTTCCATTGTCTTAGCCTTATTACTGAGAGTGAAAATCACTCCTCCCGAATGCATTATTGATGAGTAAGGACTTTCTATATGCAGCGCGGGATTAATTGTTATACAGAGTAATGCATTTAGCGTGAAGCCTCAATTTGTGCAAGAGCTGAAACAGCCAGAAGAATGCAGACGCCCGGAGACAGCACACTCGTCCAGACGCAGCAAACCTCCCCGTACCGCCCAGCCCTGCCCACCTTCCTCCCCACACCGGTGCCAGCACAGGAGGAGAGGAGAAAGGCTGGGTTGGTACCCGGGATCACGGGGGCAGCTTCCAGTGGCTGCGGCACATCCCTCATCACCACGGGGATGCTGGCCGTGGCTCAGCGCCACGTACAGCCTGTCCCCACCGCACCGCAGGGCTGTACCTGTGCCGGGTGTTTTCTTGCATTGTAAGTGTTTTAATGCTTTGCTGTGTCTCACAGGGCTGTAGCGGTTCATTTAGAGATGCAATGCTGTGTATTTTCATTAGGAGTCCTCAGCTAGGACGTGGGAGAAGAGATGCTCTGGCCCCAGCGCTGTCACCAGCACACACGGTGCCCCCGAGGTGCAGCTCTCGCCCGCTGGCTTTGCTCGCCGCTTTTCTCAGCACCACAGTCTCGCCTCTCCACACCGGCGAGCTATGTGGGTCACGGCCCGCCTGGTTCTCCGGCAGGATCTGGTCTCTGGGATGGAGCAGGTTGCTTCTCTCTCAAATCTCTCCTAAAACGCCATCTGCTTGGGGAGCCCTATCTTAGCTCCCGTCTACATGCGACTTGTTCGACTGCTCGCTGTGTCCATTACCGGTTCTACTCAGGCTGTTAGATTTATAAGCTCTTTAGAGCAAAGCCCTCGTCTTCTGGTTGCTGATTTATGGATCTTTACTGCCATAAAACACTATGTATAGCTGCTACATAATATAAATAATAATACTTAACCAGAGAAAGCTACAAGTGGGGACAAAGCATCTGGCTTCTGCTCACAGTCTGTGTTATCAAAAAGGCAGGAGCTTGCTCATCACTCACACTCTTCTGAGGCCAAATTCGCACCTGGTGTAACACCGCCCGTAGCTGTCAGCCAGCCACAGAGAGAGATCTTCCTGCCCCATTCACACCCCGTACCTACCAAAGGAGCCTTTCTAAATCAGCCCCGAGTGAACTGGGACACGCAGACGCAGCTGCGACCCCACGGGAAAATGTACTTTGAAACTTGGGAACGAACTTGGAATGGGATGTTCACACCACGGCAGAGAGAAACTGTTGTTTGAAAAGGAGCCTCGAATGGTCACAATTTCATATGCCAGCTGAAGGACGACAAAAGGCAAGGCCTGAGCAGAGACAGCCACTGGGTGCAAGCCAAGAGTGCAACTTCAGATCTGGGACGGTTTGACAAAGCAGTGTCAGACCCGTGGTTAGGAGCTGCCTATTTTTTCCCCCCTCTCTCCCTGCTCCCGTTGCGGCACAGAGGCTAAAATAAACAAGCCTGCCCTGACTGTCACGAAGGCCAAATTCCCCAGGGAGCAGCAGTTTGCTCTCAGATTCTGTGCAAAGCCGTCTCAGTGCCCGCCTCGCGCCCCACGCTGCTGGGGCATCCTCACCGCCTCCGCTCTCCACAGCACCAGCCGCCGGACACGGCACGAGGGCTGCCTTTTGAGCTGCAACCACCCATCCACCTTCATCTTTTATTTTTTATTTTTTTTTCCAAACGGTGTCATAAATAACTGACAGATCCCAGCTGTTTGGAGTTATGGTTTCTGATGGAGTGACAGCTGCTCCCAATCCCCCAGTCATCACCCCGGCAGTTCTGGAACATTTCAGCAACATAAAAATCATTGGAGATAATTTCGGTTTTGCATAATTTGGTTAGGCAAGCTGTGATTTAATGGCAATTATGACCTCCGAGGCAGAAGATGAGCTTGGAGGCTACCGGCTTCACACGACTTTAGCTGGGGGTGCGGCGTCAGGGATATTCCAGCGAGGAGGCACGGCGAGAAGAAACCCTCCCGCAGCAGCTGGAAACTGCATCCTTGTGCTGCCGAGTGGAGAGGCTGTTCCCGGAGGAAGACGCACGCAAGAAAATTTGGAGGGAATATTGCTAGGGAAAGCTTTGGGAAGGGGCTGCTGCCAGAAGATGTGTTGGGAGGTGTCTTTTAAAGGGAAAACCAGGGAGAGGCTTTAGTCTGGGAATGTTGCAGCACTTACATACCCTCTGTAACACCAGTACCTCTTGTACTAGTGGGTGCAGAGCTCCATTAGCCACCCTCACCCCCACTGATAGGGTTCTTCTTGTCCTGTGCTGCATTCCCTCAAATCCCTGCTGCTTTTTGGCCACCTCGGAGCCCCATGGTTTGCATTTCTCCAGCCGTATCTGAGTACAGTAAACCCTTCATCAGCCCAGCTGCATTGGGCGAGCAGTGGAGGATGGAGAAGCGTGCTCAGGAGCAATGAGGACATCACAGTGCTTCTGGCCAGGGGGTTCAGGAGGAGAAAGATGTTGCCTAAGAGCAGAAGCGTTGTCTGGAGCTGAGGAGGTCCAGCTATCGCCACCTCCATCACTGCTGTCAGGCAGCCTGTGCTGTGAGCCAAAGCTCAGGGCAGAGCTGGGAGCAGAGGCACCCCAAAATCAAGTCCTTTAGGATGTCGCAGGTTCGTTATACATTTGCTGACCCGGTGTCTGGAGCTATTCCCCTTCCTCCACCAAAGTCGAGGCCAAGGTCACCTGGAAGTTTCTGGATCATGGTCATTAACTCCTATTGCAGTTTGAAACCAGACCATAAATTTCATAGTGTAATAATGTAAAAATCAATAACTCTGTTTGAAACAATAGCTTTGTCTTCCATTTCAGCCGGGGCTGATCCCTCCCTGCGGACCGCGTCCCTCTGAATCACGCAGACAAAGAGAGGGACGAGGGTGGCGGGGCGGCTGCTCACCCGCCAGGTGTGCGGCCCCTGGGCTGCTGCAGATTCAATTAGTTCATTTATTCCTCTCTCGCAGTTAAACCCAAGGATGATTTAAAAGGGGGAAAAAAAAAAAAGAAGCTGGTTGCTGAGAAGGGAGCCTTTTATGCTCAGTCTCTTTGACATCCTGTCCGACACGGCGTCCCTTAGGCTTTCCGTGCCTGCAGAAGGGCTGTGCCAGCCAGGGATGCTCGAGCTCGTGCTGCTCTGCTCCCTCTGCCATCCACCATGGGCAGCGGAGCCAAACCAAGGCTCCCGGCAGGGGCTGCAGGAGCTCAAAAAATAAAAACCAAACCCAAATGTCCGCTCTTTTCCAGCTCTGGCTTTCTGGGCGAGGGAGGTCTGGCTTCGTTTGCTTTCTTATTTTCTGTTGTTTGCTGTAGCACCGACTCGAAATATACATCAAGAGGCAGGATTGTCTTTCACGTGTTGGTGGATGTGTGATCCTCAAAAACAAATTAGCACCGATTCACTTCTATATAGAGTGCAGCCATCAGGGAATCACTCCTGAATTCACAGCGAAGGAAAGCAATAATGCTTCCAGCACGCTAATCCTCTCCGAGAGCAGCCCCTGAACTCTCTCCCAGTGCTGGAGGCACCGCTGGAAATTACAATTGTAGTGAAAAAATAATAAATAAATACAGAAATTGGCAGGGTTTGTGCAGGTCCAGAGGATTTGTACCCTAATATGGAAGTCCCTGTTTAATTAGCACTCCTCTTGGCGGCTGCATCTCTTCCCCGCTCTGCTTGGGCTGAAGGAAAGGGGGAAGAGCAGAAGCCAGCGGTGGGAGCGGCTGTGGGATTGGAAGCTCGGATATAAAAACTTGTTTAATTTAAATGCTTACTTCAGGACGGATCTGTGCAGAAGCAGAGGGAATGTAGAGCGTGCTTCCCCCATGTAATCCACCCTACTTAACCCCGCTTTGCCGTGCTCCTCCCGCTGCAGCAATGCCCCCCGAGCACGGGGAGCGGATTCAGTTTGAGGCTCCGGTGCCACCACCAGGGCCCTGATGCCTTGGCACGGAAGGAAAACCACCACTTTTGTGGGAGAGTGGTCTAAATCCTGCTGCTGGAGATCTTTTTGTGCTCCCGTGTCTTGTCCCATCGGGCACAAACATCCTGCTTGGATATTCCTGGAGCTGATGCACAGGAGGGAAGCGGCATTTTTGGGTTTGTTGGTGGGTGATGGAGCTGTTGGGTCCTGCTGTGTTGGGAGATGTCACTAGAAACCATGACACTTCTGCTCCTCCAGGCTACAGGGATCCCACAGGCAAGGCTCCTGAAGGATCTTCAGCCCCGGTGCTGCCACCCTGACACCCTGCAGGATCAGGCCCCGGCGGCAGCACCAGCAGCCAAGAGCTGGGACAGGAATTGGCAGAGACCAGGGAGCTCTCTAGGTCCTTGAGAAGGGACTAATAATTCCAATTGCCCCCGAGGAGAGAGAAATAGAGGAGGATGACTTAAGCTTAGTGGATTGTCTGAGGCTCTCAGGGGATCATCAGATACTTCCACTCCCTTTTTGTCCTGAGGTGACAAGTTTTCTTTCCCATTCACAGAAATGCAAAATAGTTCATTCACAGGCATAATAAGGACGATATCCTTTGTAAAACAGCGGCTACCAAGCTCTCTGAGGTGCTTTACAGTGAAACAATTGCAGATGAAATGACAAAAACCACCCAAGATTAGCAGTAGTCAGCTCGTATCAAACTAATGCGTAGAGAAAGCAGATTCACCCGCTCCTTCCCCTTGCCAGCAGCTGGCTAGGACCTGCAGAAGCTTTCCTTAGGACTGGAAGTGCAGCCAGAAGAGAGAAAACATGAGATCTAGGAGCAAAGTGACAGCTGCCCCGCTCCCAGGCCCTCTCTCTGCTGCCCACTGCCCACTCCCCATCCATGACTGTGGGGCCTCGGGGATGTGCTGGATTTTCTGCAGGGCAGAGCCTCACCTGGACGTTGCCAAACAGAGGCACAAGGAGGCGAACGGCCCTTCTGCGGGGTTTTTATGATAGCATAGCTAATAGGGCGAGCAGCGTCCCTACAAACGCGTGATCCTGCCGAGGTCCCGACCTCAGCCGCGTCCTGTGCCACCGAGCTCCGCGAGCCAATTACGCACCGCATCGCGGCCGCTGCCTTTCATCCCTTTTCAGCCTTTTCTGCATTGCACATTTACTGCTTGTCCTTGCGTTTTGTGGAGGAGAGGGCAAATTGGAGCCCGCGATGCGCCTTCTTCCCCATTCAGCAGCACATAATCCTGCCTGCAGCAGGGGGGAAGGAGACTGGCAGGCGGGCATCAAAGCGGCCAGCTCTGTCACATTTTCTTGCCACAAAAATAAAGCCATTGCGTCATTTGGAGCTGGCCAGCCTCAGGTCTCTCTCTCCCAACCCCTAAAGGGGCACAACAGCTCCATTCCTGGGCCTTTGGTCCCCCCCTTGGGGTGAGGTGTGTGACACCGAAGCCATCCCCAGGGGACGTGGCGTGGCGGCGCTGGCTGTTCGAGACCCCTCCTGCTTTGCACTCAACTTTTTACCAGCACACAGAAAGCTCGTGAAAAGCAGAGCGATAAAAGCACGGCAGTGTGAATAGCCCCGCTGTGCCTCTGCCCATCATCCGGGCCGGATCCTGGCCTCACCGTTCCCCTGGCACACGTCACCCCGGGAGCAGGCTCGTTGGAGGTGCTGAGCACCCCCAGAGCCACGTGAACGCCCGCTATTGCCGCGTTAAAAGCTTCATAAAAATAACTTGTTAACGGGATGCATTGCCATCGCCGGCGGCTGGTGAGATCGCTGCCGATCTCTGCTCCTCGAACGCAGCAAGGCCGAGCAATTACGGGGTGGGGGCTGCGAGGTCTCGGTGTTCTAATTTCTATTAATTAGAGGCTGCGTGCCATCCTGTCACAGCAGGGAGGAGGGACTGGGGTGACAGTCAGTCCTCGCAGAGTCTGGGAGAGAAACCACAGCCGCTGAAGGCTGCTGAGAGGCAGCGCGTGCTTTGGGGATGGGGCAGGGAACCAAACAGGGAGGGTGATTTGGGGGCTTTGAAACTAAAGTCCCCTAAACGTGCACTGGGGAGCGCTGGCTCCAGTGATTTTGTACCTCCTTAGGGCCAAATGGAAAAACAAAGCTGATGGCTTGGCGTCCCCTGAGCCTGGCAAGGCTCCTGGTGGACACGCGGCAGGAACCTGCTGGCCAGGCAGTGGCTGCTGCTGTGGCTCGGAGGCCCTGCACGCCCCTCACATGACTTCAGCCCCTTTCCTTCAAGCTAATCAGAGCCTGTTTCTTGGTAAGCCGTTATAAATCCTGTTACGATCCCTTCTTTGCTAGGTAATAACGGTTACTGCGCGACGTACGGAGACCTGGGATCGGTGCAAAGCCATCCGTGGCGGCATGCATTCGCGCTAGCAATAGGACACCGCGTGCACGTCGGGCGTTAGAGCCTCTGCCATCCGTTTCCCCAAAGAGGAGGTGGATGTATCGGGGATGTAAGGAAAGAACCCGTAGCTGCAGCCCAAGAAGGAAGCGGCGGGGAGGGGCGAACATGTGCGTTGGCACGTGTGCACCATGGTGCCGGTGATACCGGAGCCTCTCCAGGAGCAGCCGCGCCTGCTGGAGACGGGCAGGCTGAGGCAGACAGCCTACAGCTCGCATTAGGAAGACCGCTGGGGAGAAATATCTCCGTCTGGAGACAAGGGGGCACAGCCGGCAAGCGAGAGCGTGCGCCCTGTCTATGCCGGGGAAGCAGCTGGGGCTGGGTGGGGGTGCTGTGGGCGCAGAGATGCCCGGTTTTTGGAGGTGCTGAGTCAGCAGAAGCAGCAGCTGAGGGGATGCGGGGTGGCCTCGTGTGCTGCTTCGTGCCTGCTTGCAGTGCAGTGTAAGGGTTTGCTCTGCATGCTGCCGACAGCCTCTGGAAGCAATCCTGCTCCCCGTGAGATGAGCAGACATCCCTTCTTCCCTCTCCCAGTTTGCCAGCATCCTCCTGGGACTGGGCAGGCTGCGCCAACCGGTCTAGGGGGGCTCAGCCTTTGGGAAATCAGCACTGCTCACTGATGCTGATGGCTCAGCCACAGTTTTCCTAAAATACACAGCCCTGCCCCCAAAGAGCCTCGCTGTGCTCCCAGGGCTGTCGGGTAGAGCTCGAGGGCTGCAGCCATGCTGGTGCCACCGTCACACCTGGCTGAGGGCTGGCGGTGCTGAGCCTTCCCCAGCACCATGGGGAAGAATTTGCGGCAGCAAGCGGCACGCCGGGATTTGGCAAGCCCTTTACCCTCAGCTTCCTCCCGTCGTGTTGCTTAAATACGCATTTTGCAAAGTTAAAACAAATTGCAAGCAGCAGAAATAGTTTTGTGCTCTTAAAAAACATGAAAAAAGAAACAGGAAAAAAAAAAGGAAAGAAAGGGAAGATCTTGGCACGAGGATAAAGGAAGGCGACTGAGATGCTCATTAAAACTGAGGGGCTCCAATTCCCCGTCCAAGTGGCCACATCTTCTCCAGAGGCTCCTGGAAGCTTTGAAATGCCTTGTCAGGCACAGCCTTTCATCCTACCTGATTCCGGCTAAATTCATGGACCCAGACATTTTCGCTGGAAACAGGGAAGAGGGAGCACCTCCATTCTGACTCCTCACTTCCCATCTGATCGCTGTTGATACGATTTATTCCTGTGACAGCATCTGCTGCTTTCATGCTCTTTTGTTCTGAAGTACAACTCGTCTTTGTTAGTCCCATTTTCGGGTCTTTCATCAGTTGAGGCACAACATAAAAGGCGTTTAAACACCCCTGCTCAGGAGGCAGGCGGGGGGAGCGGGGACTGATGGGTCCCCCTGCCCAGCCCTGCCACGCTGTCCCCACCTCCCGCTGAAATATTTGTAATATTTCAGAGCAATTCTACGAAATTCAAGTTTTCCAGGTGCAGCACTGTGCAGAGCTCTGGATCTGCATCTCCACCATGGGCTGCTCCCCAAAAACCCTCCCTGTGTGAGCACGGAGAGTGTAGCGTCCCCCTACAAGCAGCACCAGGGACTGCAGGATTTGGCCCTGCGATGCTCCCAGCCTGGTGCTTGGCTGAGCACCCTCCTGGCCTGCCCACCCCCCTGCTCCCACTTTGATTCCCCAGCAATATTTTCCCTCTGGTAACGGCTGAGCTCCCGTTCGCCTCGTCCCGGTGTGGTTACAAAGAAATTGCTGCAAAATTTTCTCATGCTGTCGCTCTCCCGGCGAGGGTGCAGAACAGCCACTTCTCCCCCGGGTGCTGTGCGGATTGCTGCTGCCCAGGATGCCTTTTCCAGCCACCCAGCACCTCTCCTTCCTTCCCTCCCTGCACGCCTCGCGTCCTTGCCGCCCTCATCCCCCAGCTCTGAGGAAAGCAATCTCAGATGGAAAGCCTGCTGCCTTTTATTGGGGTAAACTTTTGGGTTTCATTTAGTGCCTCGCTCTTCCCACTGAACCTTCTCATCGCAAGCCCTTTGCAAACTGTGACTTTTAACTCGTTGCTGGAGAGCAAACGTGGAGAACAAACATGCAGGATGGCGTCCCTCTGCTCCCCAACACATCCAGACCAAAACGAAGGTGCAGAGCACCAATGGGTAGCACCAAACCCATCATCGCCCCTATGGCCCTGATGCTGCTCTGAGGTCTCTCCAAGAGCTGAAAATGCTGAATTCCTGCTCTAGGAAAAAAAACCGCCTTGCTCCCGCAGACCCTTCGGAGGGAGCAGAACAGCCAGGCAGGATCTGGGCATCGCCCGAGCGCCCAGGCACAAATCAGCACATCGCGAGGTGGGGAGAAGGCGAGCGATCCCGACGGCTATCCGAGCGCTGTGCCTGCCTACTCCTTATTAAATTATGGTGCTCAAGTTCACCATCTGAGCCTCGCGCAGCGCGGACCGCAACCGGCAGAGAGGCGGATTACAGCCCCGTAATTCAATCACGGGGCACAGCCGATGTCGCAGGCGGCGAGAAGAGCTGTCGCTATCAATACCCAGCCCTCGGCAGCCTGCCCTGTCGGCTCCCGCCCGGCGATGAACGGAGACAACTTCATGGGGACTGGGCTTCCTAAAGCACCACCAAATGGCCGTGTGGCTCCGTTAGGGCGTCGGGATGGGATGAAACGGTGTTTGTTGGGGGGTTTGGGGATGGTGTGGCCGTGGTGGTGCAGGGAGCGGGGCGTGGGGGCAGAGAGAACATGTAGGGATAGATGGGAAGGGATAGGAAGGGGAAGGGGAAGGGGAAGGGATGATGCTCCTGGCCCTTCTGCCTTGCTGCAGGAGAGGGAGCAGGCGCCCCATTGTCTCCCAGCCCAGTTTTCCCAGCACAAAGAGAAAATGGGCCAGGAAGCTACAGTTTAAGAAGAGCCCAAGGTGGTTTTACATCAGTCCGAGAAGCAAGGAGGAAGGAGATGGAGTGCCGCTTCCCAACTGACACCATGAACCAGCGAGCGTGACTAAAACTTGGGGAGGGTTTGCATAATGGGGACGCACTTTTCTGCTGTACCAAGGTGTTCAGGTACCATGGTGATGCGCGCAGCATAAAAACTTTGACAGACACTTAGGGAGATAAGTGTGGAGGGACACAATCAATTGAGAAAGAAGAGAGAAGAGGAATGGGAAAGCGCTTGCTTTGCGTGAAAGCATTTACAAGGTCAACAATTAAGCGTGTGCCGCTGCGAGGTTTGGGCTGGGGAAGTGAGGGTGGCCCAGGAGCTGCTGGGGATGCTGGCAGGGATGGGAGCGAGTGTAAGGCTCCAGCTCTGGCCCTGTGGGCTGGGTTAGGTCCTGATACCAGCACCAGATCCAGCAGTAGTAGCTCAGGGCAGTGTGGCTGTGCTGGTTTCTGCCTCCACGGGAGTAAATTTGATGGTGCTGAAGAACAGTGCGAGGAAACGTGATGCAATGAAGTCACCAAGTGCCTCGTTCATGCAGAGCTGGGCTTTGCAGTGTGGCCTCTGGGCAGCCTCATGTCTGGAGGCCTTTGCTGCCCAATGAGGGGCTTTATGGAGCAGCCCTGTGGGGAGCTGGCTGGCCAGGGCTCGCCGCTTTCCCCTTCTCCATCCCTCGCCCCGCTGCCGCTGCTCCAAGGGGCCGGGGCTCCTCACACACCCGCAGGCACCCGGGGGCTTCGGCTCCTTCTTGCGGTTCCAGCCTTGAACCCGCCCGACTCGGCGAGTCCCGCTGCGGGTTTCTGAGCAAGAAAGAGATGCTGATTCCTTGAGAAACGAGGAGGCGAAATCCAATTGTGCACTATAGCGCATCTGCGGCTGCCATTAACCTGTCTGTGTACTTCTGCGGCTGTCCATTTCTCTCCGCTGACAGCCGGGACTGCCCGGAGCGCGCTCTGCCCGGACCGTAAAGGGATTTGTTTCTCCGTGCTGCAGTGGCACAGCGCAGAGCCGACAAACTGTGCCGCAGGCGCTTCCCCGGTGCTCTGCCCTGCTTCCAAAGCGGAGCACGAGCTCATCGCCCGCCCGGCCAGCCGGAGAGCCCCAGAATGGCTCAGCATGGCAGGACAAAGCTCCCACCGCCCCGCTGCCTTCTGGCCCCGAAGCATCCCCAAAACCCAAAACACGAGGCCAGACAAGAAAATGCTTATCAGGGTTCTGGGGGCGTCGTGGAAGCAGGCACCCAAAGGAGAGGCCGGGTCCTTGGTATGAGGCTCGTGGTGCTGTGGTCATCAGTGGTGCAGAGGCAAGAGCTGATGGAGAGCAGAGCTGGCAGCTCATTCTGGGGCTTGGAGTGCTCGCCGAAATGCAGCACTTGCTGTGGACAGCAAGGATGGACTGAGGCTGGGGGATCTGCACTGGTTCTGGGGAGGAATCATCGCAGGGAGGCAGCATCCCCAAGTGCACGGAGCATCCCTGTGCTCCCTCCTGGCTCCCCCAGGGGATTAAAAGGAGCTGATGTGATGGGGCGAGGGAGGAAGGGAAGGTGGGGAGCAGGGGGGGTGCGCAGCCGGTCGCATCGTCTTCCTGCATTCCAGCTTCATTTGCAGATTTATTAAATCGAGAGCCAATTTCGACATCATTTCTTTCAAGCAGCTCCACCTCGCAGGTGTGTGGAATTTATTTGAGATAAAGAAAACCATTACAGAGAGACAGCAATCTTCAAAGACCACCTCAGAGACCTGAGAGAAATAAAAACACTAGCCCGTGCAAATGCGCAATTAAGTTTCAAAATACTTGTGCTCCATGAAAAGCTCCGTCCCTGCAGAGAACAGGCCTTTAAGGCAATTTTCCCAAACCCTATTCAGCATTCACTCAAAAATGCCTTTTAAAAACAACGTGTGATTTTCCCTCTCTGCCTCGTTCCTCCTCCCCTTTGGCTCGCGCTCAGCCAGGTACGAGCGAGGCGGCTCCGCTCTGCGACGCGGTGGCTCTCTGTTTGGAGATGATGGAAAGCATTTTCAGGGCAGCACCAGACCCTGGAAGGGCTCAATTTGGGGCCGGGCTGCTCCATTTGGGAATTATCTGCACCCAAACTAGGGCTGGCAACCCAGGAATTTCATATTCTAGGTGAGAAAGGTGCAGTGCCCAGGGACTGCTCGCCTCCCGGTCCCAGCTGTCGGAGCCTCGCATCCCTTATTCCCAGGTCACTCTCTGCTCGGTGGTTAATTAAAAATGCATAATTAACCTGTGGAACGCACTGCCACGAGGTATTAGCGAGTCCAGGAGCTTAGCGGGATTCGGGGGAGGATTATATGTGTAAATGGATAATGAGAGCATCTGCTGCGACGTGAGCGGGGATAAGGCAGATTTAGGGCTCGCAGCCTGCTGTGCCGGGGTGCTGGCCCCAAGCTCTGACAGCTGTGGGTGCAGGAGGGGACCCATGGAGCTGGGTAAAGGTGGGAAGCCTCCGATCCCCCCTGAACGTGACAAAGGGACAACTGTGCCCATGCATGCCCGCTCTCTGGGAGGGAAGGAGATTTCGGGTGCATTTCCCCATGGAGAATGGCTCTGTGCTTTTGTCTTTAGTGTGGGCTGGATGCGGTGGCGATGCTCACAGTGCCACCAGGGATCCCTTGAACCTATGGGGCTGGTTGGGTCCCTAGAGCTGTCCCCGATTTTGGAGGACACCCCGTAACCTTCCTGTGTGCTCCCAGCTGCTCCTTGAGATCCAAGTGAGCGTCCAGCACCTGCAGCACCATCCTGCAAGCAGAACCCTGCTCGTGCACACGAAGAGCTTCAATGCTCCGAGGTTGTGGCACGCGAGCACAGACCAAGGATGGTGGCAGGTGACAAGATCAAGTCTTGGCAGAGCTGCTGGTGCAGCGTTTGCCTGGTTCTAGGGTGCACTGCCCATGCAAGGGGCTGTTCCTGGAGGTCTCCACTGCTGAAATACGGAGCTACATCCACCTGATTTGGGCTGGGACACTGGATCTGCTCCCCTTGGGTGTTACACTCATGGTAATTGGATGTGGTGTGCTCCTGTTCACCCTCTGGACACCGCAGGTACCCTCCCTCCTCGCTGCGCTCTGTAACATGTGGCAAAGACCGAGCTGCCTCCAAGAGCGCCTTTAAGCCCTCGCAGACAAGTCAGCGACTGCAGAACAAGCTCAGTGCTGATGGCGGAGTTATTAAATCCCCGTCCGCAATCCCCTCCGGATCCCAACCGCTGATCTTTTCCACGGCGTTAGCATTAACCAAGGCTTGCACAGCGCGTGGCACCTCGGGGTGCAGGAACACCCACCTCTGGGATGCCCAGGGGACATCCTCAGCCCTTCACCCAGCAGGATGGGGCACTGCTGGCTCCAGCTTCGCACCAGCTCGGAGCAAGGAAGCTCCCGCTGCTCCTTTGCAGCATTGTGGAGATGGCACCGCGTCCATGGGACTCGAGGCATTTCGGGTGCTCGTCCCCCTCCCCAAGGGCTGGCACTGCCCCCCGGGACGAGGCGGCCGCAGCGCGGCGTGCTCAGCCTGCCGAGCGCGGCGGGGCTGCGGGGCCGGGGTTAATCTCGTTGTCACACCTTCCCTCCTCTCGCTAACTCGGCGCGCTTTGACCCGCTGTGAAATTGTGGCCAACAGCACTGAATATTTTAAGAGCAGCAATGCAGTCATGGCCGCGCGCGGCGGAGCAGCAAAGCAGGCCGGGAGCTGGGCTGGGCCCCCCGCCTCCCCCCTTCCACCGCCAACCCATTAGCACAGTTCAGGGAAACCTAAAAAATTCAAAAGACACTGAAATATGCAGCATTTTTGCTCTCTCTGGAAAATGACGCGCTTCGCTTCCCAGATGCTCCGGAGCAGGCGGCTGTAAATAAGCGGCTTTATGGCATGGGGGGTGTTGCTGGTGGGGCTGGGGGAGAAGATTTATGTCCCGTTCCCCATCCTGTCCCTACGCTGCCAACGGTATCATGCCACTGGAGCACCAACAGACCTGTGCCCACTGATCCCCATCTCACCAGCACCTTGCGGAGGTGCCGGTGGCATTAAGGGACTTTGCCACCTGCTGTCCATGGCTCCTCTGGCTGCTTTCTGTCCCCTTTCCCCCCAGGACATCCCCGGTGTCCCCTCACTGTCTTCATCCTCCCCGTGCAGCCGGCGGGGGCGTGGGCGCTGCAGGACCTGGTGCAAACGCCTGGCCTCAGCACTTTTGGTATCTGGGGCGCCACAGAGCAGCAGCGGCGAGGAATTAAAAAATAATAATAACAAGACGTATTTGCATAAACCTCAGGAAAGAGGAGCTGGAGACAGCCCTGCCTTGACGAGGGGAGACCACAGGTAGCATAGGGGGTGAAGGGAGGAAGAGGAGGAAGAGGAGACCTCAACGTGCTCTTGGGACCCTGTGCCAAGGGAGCGCGGGCGCATGGCCTCCAGCCCCACAGAAGAGTGACACTGGGACACTTTTGCATTCCGGTCTTAAGAGGGCAGATTAATCGCCATGTGCTGGATCTGTCACACGCGGGGATATATATTCTTCTCGGAATTTACAAGTAGTTCTGTCTGAGAAATAAACAACCTCAGATAAAAATTACATTGTCACCATGCAGGTGTGATGGATGTCATGGACAAGCCCTTGGTGCATTGGTGCAGGGAGCCGCCGGCCCCAGGACGGCCGGGATATGTTGACGGGGCCCAGGGGACTTGGCAGGGAGCACGTCATCATCCAAAATCGCATCAGCCCTGGCTGCTGCATGGTGCCAAGGGAGCCAGTCCTTGGCACCGAGCCCGTACCCATCTCATCCCAGTCCCAAAGGCCAGAGGAAGGTGTCACAACCACCCAAGCCGTTCCCAAGCGGGGAAGATGCCCGAACCCTGGGAAGAAGTGATGCTGGTGATGTGTGGCCACGAGGAGCACCCAGAGACCGGCAGTGGGAAGGGTGCCCCCTCTTTCTGGGCTCTGTTTTGGGCCCCAGCTCCTTGCCATCACATCTCTGGAGCCCCCTGGCATGGCCATGCACAGCACAGAGTGGGGCAGGAGTCCCCAGCAGCCCCGGGACCCGGTCACAGGGAGGATGAATGCGATTTACACCAGGCCCCTTTCTGGTTTTGCTTCCCCTTCATCTTTATCTGCTTCCCGAGGCTGCCTTTGCTTTGGCGAGGCTGGTCACCGTATCACCGAGCGCATCTCCTGCCTGGGTCACCGCCGCTCCCCGCTCAGGGCTGAATGTTCACTTCTTTGTAGCTCAAATTGAAAGTTGTTTAAACCTGAGAGCGGCAGCAAAGCCACCAGCAGGGATCCTCAGCCATCGGACCCTGAGGAGCCAGGAGCCAAAACTGGCTGGGGACAGCAGGGTCCCCATGCGGCCACTGCCTCGTCCAGGCTGGGAGCCGCTGCCGCGACTGCCTGCGGACTGGTAATAAACACAGAGCAGCTGGTGGAGCCTCTGCCGAGCCAGTCCTCGGGATTTATCCACATTGCTGTGCCTTATCAGCCATGCTTTTCACAAGCACTTAAATTCAGGAGGAAAAGGAAAAAGTGAAATCAGATAGAAACGCAGGTCTGTTTGCTGTTTTCTCCAATGAAATGGTTCTGGGTAAACAGCAGACGCCTTTGATGAAATCCCAGCAGGCTTAAACAATAAAGCTGGTTACAAACTCAATCTGGCGCAGATATCAGATCTGAAATTGTTTCAAAAAACATGTCAACATTTTCTAATGCTGCTGCAAAACTTCCTCGGCACCTTGCCACAAGCCCGCAGCTGTGACGCAGGGCCCATGCCACCAGCCTGGACCTGGCCCCTGTTCCCCCCCGGTGCCTCTGCTCCCCTTCGCCTGCCCTGGGAGCCCCGGAGGGGAGGAGACGCTGAGCATCACCTCGGAGAGATGACGAGGTCCCCAGGGGAGCGGAGAGCACCTGCCAGCTTGTTTTCCACCTCTGACCACTTTGAAATCCAATCAGCGTCCCCAAGCCAGGCGTCTCCAGGGACGATGCTCCTCATCCAGGAGGATGAGCCTGGCGAGGTGGGCTCCTTGCAGCGGCACCCCGGCTCCATCACCAAGCACAACTGGCTTTTCCATGGAAAAAAAAAAATAAAAATAACAAACAAAAAACCAATTTGCACAGTGAAGGGGAGGGCAGACAAATGCTCCTCGCGGGGGCTTTGCCTCCAGCGAGGCACGTTTGTGCCCCTGCGGGACTGGAGCCCCAGCTGGAGCAGGTGTGGGCTGTGCCAGGCAGCCCAAGCCCCCGCCCCACGCGTTAATAATCCGAACAGGTCCCCGCTCCGCCGCGCACGGCCGGGCTTCGAAACCACTTAGGGATTCAGCGGGGGAGAGCAGAGCCGTGAGCGTGGCGGGGAGCAGGAGAGGAGCAGAGGGACGAGGGATGGAGCCGTGCTGCGGCGCAGATCTGGGGGTGCCCAGGCAGGGACGGGTGGTGTACGGCCGGGAACCACTGCTCCTTCACCCCACAGCTCCAGATTTGTGGCCCAGGGGCAAGGGGAGTGTGGTCCTGGGTGTAAATCAGGCACTGAGCCTGCCCCCAGCAGCAGCTTAGCAGCTTGGCAGGAGCCCGTTAGCAAATGTCCCTCAATTGGCTTTGGCACCAGAGCGGCAGCAGGTACGTGAATGGAGAGCACAGAGGGACAAGGCACATTGGTCACTGCTGGGGTCCCTGGGGGTGTCAGGGGACACGGGTCACTGGGACACTCAGGTGAGGGTAATGGGGCTGCTGAGGTGGCTCTGTGCCCGTCCCAAAGGTTTCAGGGCTCAGGGGATGGAGAGGAGCACGGCGGTGAGCCTGGAGCAACCCAAAGGGTGGCCTTGGGCAGCTGAGCGGGACGTCCCTGGGATGGGATGAGACTGGATAGGTCGGGATGGGCACAGCATTGTTGCCTGGGGGCAAGCACCTACGGGGCAGGTGGCAGTGAGGAGGATGATGAGGAGGAGGAGGCAGCATGTCCACTCACCACACCAGCAGCACAGCGCTTGGGCACCATTTAGGAAGCTGGTGCCAGCTCTGGGAGTGCCTGCAGTCCCCATGGGCTTTGTGCCCCCACCCCCAGGGAGCTGCTCCCTGTGTGCTGCCACATCCACCAGCTTCCAGCACCAAGCCCGGCCTCATCCTGCACCCCAAAGAAGCCCCCAACCCAGGACGATTGCCCAGCACTTCTCTCACCCCGTGGTGCAGGAGGGCAAGGGATGGGCAGCGGAGCCTTCCTCCCTCCAGGGAGCCCGAGAGGACAAACGGGAGAGGAAAAGCAGGGCAAGAGAAGGGCAAATTGGGGCGGGGGGCGCAGGGGGGGCGAGCCCCGGCTCCGGTGCAGTGCGGGTGGAGGACATGGAGGCCTGACCCCTCCGCCGAGGTTGCCTTCGCCATCGATCCCTGCTGCACTCAGGCTCATTACGGCCGGGGAGCTGCTGCGAGCGGCTGGCAGAGGAGACAGACGAGGGGAGGGGGGGAGAGAGCGCTCTCCGTGGCTCCCTGGATCGTATTAAATATTTACTTTGTTTTGTTTTGTTTTTTTCCCAGCTATATTGATCAGAGATGGGGAAGGGGGGTGCGCGCAGATGGTGGGAGGGGAAGAGCAGAGGCAGCGGCTGGGCTGCCAGGTGGGGACAGACCCTGCGGGCACGCCGCACCCATGGGTGCTGCTCCCCATCCCCACCCAAAGCACCCCCAAAGCACCCCCAGCTCGCTTCGAGGCCACCACCAGCACCAGGAGGGGCTGCAGTGGGGCAGCCCCCCCTCCCCAGCACACCCCAGCCCCATCACAAGGGGGGGGACGCTCGGCTCCATGGGGGTGCCCCCCTTGGTCCGGGCCCCCCGCGACCAGGCTGGGTCCAGCGGCCGCGGAGCCGGCGCTGTTTCTATTTCGAGAGGAGCTCTGCTGGAAAAGGAACAAAAGCGGAGGGGAAGCTATAAATAGCCTCCTCCTTCACACCAGCTCGCCTCCTCCGCCCCGCGCCCGCAGCAGCCTTTGGGGCCGCAGCTCCGGGATGGCACCGGGGGGTCCCCGCAGCCCCCGGCCCCCGCACGCCGGGAGGCGCAACGAGCCCGGCCTCGTGCAAACATCCCCTGGATAAAAAAAAAGAGAGAGAAAAAAAAAAAAGGAATCCCGAGGGAATAAAAGCGCCGGGGAAGATGTGCCGCCAAAGCAGAATCGGCTCGAACCTGGCTTCACCCAAGTTGCCCGGCTCAGCACCGCTCCGCACCCACAGCCACCCCGCGGGGCCGCATCCAGGCTCCTCTCGCCCCAGCCCTCCCGCGCCCTGGATGCTGCAGCTGGGAGCAGGGGAAAGCGGAGCCGGCTCGGGCAGACCTACTTTCAAGGCTTTAATCCTTTTTGCTTAAAGGATCTTTTTTTTTTTTTTTTTTTTTTTTTTTTTTTTTT
>CM021783.1:6405569-6513421 GCA_011076525.1 Nettapus auritus
CCCCCCCCCCCCCCCCCCCAGTTCCTCCCCGCACCGCACCGCCGCAGCCCCCGGCCCACCCCAAGCCGCACATCTGGGCGCCAGGGCTGTGCCCCCCCTTTATGCTCCCCCCCCCCTCCACCAGCGGCAAATCAGGGCCGGCTGAGCCCCCCCCAGCACCCCCCCGACGGCTCTTCCTTGTGGGGCACCCTTAAAAAAGCGGAGGCGGCGAGGGGGGGAAGCACGCCGAGGTATCCCACCGGGGGCCACCCTTCCTTCCAAGGCAGCATCGGAGGTGGCCGGGAGGGGGGACACACAGGGGGAGCACCCCCCTTTAAAAACAACCACATCACCCTCCAACCTCCTCCCCAAAACCCAGCCCGGCCGCCACCACGGGACGCCCCGTCGGGGCGGCCGCGCACCTGCACGGGGAGGAGCCGCGGGTCCTGTCCCCCCCCCCCCGTGTCCCCTCCTTCCCCTCCCGGTGCCCCCCCCCAGCCCCGACGGCGGGGGCGGAGAGCGGCGGGGGCCGCTAGGTGGCGCCCCACGAACGGAGCCGAGCCGCGGGCAGGGAGGCGCCGGGGGAGCCGCGGGGTGGGTGCCGTCGGGGCGCTGCGGCCGTTCCGTCGGGGCTCACCTGGTTTGGGTGATGGCAAGGGAAAAGGGGAGCCCGGGAGAGGACCCGGGGAGGGTTAACGGGGGTCGGGAGCCCCTCTGAGGGGGGTGGGGGGAGTTCACCTCGGTGGGTCCGGGTAAAGCGTGTGTCCCCCCCCATCCCCTTTGCGCCCCCGAGGAGCCCCGAAGGGGCGGCGGGAGCGGGCGGGAGGCGGCGCCGCGGTTCCTCCCGTTCCCGCCGGGGCGGTGGGGAAAAGAGGGCTCGGAGAAAGGAGGAGGAGGAGGAGGAGAAGAAGGAGGAGGAGGAGGAGGAGGGGGGGGCCCGGCTTTGGCGTGCCCCGCCCGGGGAGGGGAGGAGGAAACCTCCCGCCGTCCCTTTAACAGCCAGCGGCGCTGCGCGGAGTTCAGGCCGGGGTCAGGGGGAGTTCGCAGCCCGGGTTTCACCTCCGAGCTGGCGGCGCCGGGAGCCCCGAGGAGCCGCCGCCGCCGCCGCCGCCCGCTCCGAGGGGCGCACGGGCGGCCGGGAGCGCCGGGCATGGAGCGGCGGCGGCGGGTGGAGGGCAGCGCCCGGCGGCGCCCCCCCCGGGGCTGAGCCATGAGAGTCCACCGAGACCTCGGCTGGTTGGCGGAGGCCACCGGACGCCCAGGTAAAAAAAAAAAATAATAGAAGAGGAAAACGGCCCCGCTCGGCGGCACCCACCGCGGCGGGGAGAGAGGTGGGGGGGGGGACGACGGGGGGACCGGCACCGGAGGGGAGGCGGGGAGGGGAGGTCCCGTTCTCTCCCCCCCCACACCCTGTATCCCCCCAGCCCTCCGCCCCGCGCCCCCCTCTCCTCTCTCCCCAGCCGTCCCCCCGTTCACCTCGCGGGGCGGGGGGGAAAGGAAACGGGGGCGGGGGGCTCCGGGGGCACGGCCGGCCGCCTCCCGGGACCGGGGCGCATAAGAGCCGGGGAGGCGCCGCGGGGAGCCGGGGCAGCGGCGCGGTGCAGGTAACGGCGGGAGGCGGCCCCGGGGGGGCGGGCGGGCTCCTCTCCGCTTCTCCCCTCTGCTCGGGGGCTCCGTCCCGGGCCGTTTTCCCCCCCCACCCCTCACCTCCCTCCGTACCCCCCGTCCAGCTCGTCCGGTGGGGCCGGCAGGTGGGAGCGGGGGGCCGGGGCGCTGCCGGGGCGCGGCGCGGTGCTGGAAGCTGCCGCGGGTGATGTCACTTTCTCCAAAATGCCTCCGGGGGGTTTTAACCCCCCCTTGCCCCCCCCCCCCCCCCCCCGACCAGCGAGAAGCGAGCCCCGATATAAGCAGTGGCACGGGCGAGGCGGCGCGCAGAGTGGCCGGGACGCGGAGGCGAGACAGGGGCCGGGGCCGGGGCTGGGGTCGGGACCGAGCCCCCCCGACCCCCGAGGTGTTGGCCGAGCCCCCCCCTCCACGCGTGGGTCGAGCCCCCCGACGTGCCGGCCGAGCCCCCCGCGAGCCGCGGGCCGTACGCCCGAGCGGGGGGCGCGCGGGGCCGGCGGCGGAGAGCTGACGGGGGCCGTGTGTTGCAGGGCGGCGGGCGAGGAGCGCGATGCTGGACGCCATGGAGGTGCCGAGCCACTCGCGGCAGCTGCTGCTGCAGCTGAACACGCAGCGCACCAAGGGCTTCCTGTGCGACGTGATCATCGTGGTGCAGAACGCGCTCTTCCGCGCGCACAAGAACATCCTGGCGGCCAGCAGCGCCTACCTCAAGTCGCTGGTGGTGCACGACAACCTGCTCAACCTGGACCATGAGATGGTGAGCCCCGGCATCTTCCGCCTCATCCTCGACTTCATCTACACCGGCCGCCTGGCCGAGTGCGAGCCGGGAGGCGAGCAGAGCCTGGGCGCCGTGCTGGCCGCCGCCAGCTACCTCCAGATCCCCGGCCTGGTGGCGCTTTGCAAGAAGAAGCTGAAGCGCAGCGGCAAGTACTGCCACCTGCGCGGGGGCTACGCGCCCTACAAGTTGGGCCGGGGGCTGCGTGCCGCCACGCCGGTCATCCAGGCCTGCTACTCGGGGACGCCGCGGCCCGTGGACCTGCCGCCCGTGGAGCCGGCGGCGCCGCTCAACACGCAGTGCGGGGAGCTCTACGCCTCGGCCTCGCAGGGCACCCCCCTGCACCCCCACGGGCTGTGCCCGCCCGAGCGCCACTGCTCGCCGCCCTGCGGCCTCGACCTCTCCAAGAAGAGCCCCACCGGCCCCTCCGCCCAGCTCCTGCCCACCGACCGCCTGCTGCCCGGCGAGCCCCGCGAGCCCTCGCTGCCCCCACGGCACGACAGTCCCCCGGTCAGCGCCGGCCTCCTGGCCGGCCACCCCGCCTCCTACAAGGACTCGCCGCCGGGCGGAGAGCCGGGGGGGCACCCCCACGCCGCCGACCCCTTCCGCAGCACGCCGCCCTGCACCGAGCCCCCCCTGCCCCGCGGCGATGGGCGCGAGCTGATGTACCGCTGGATGAAGCACGAGCCCCTGGGCCCTTACCTGGACGAGGGGGAGGCGGAGAAGGAGCTGGAGCGGGAGGAAAAGGCCGAGTCGCCGCCCGCGGCGCCACAG
Source organism: Nettapus auritus (assembly GCA_011076525.1). NCBI lineage: Eukaryota > Metazoa > Chordata > Aves > Anseriformes > Anatidae > Nettapus > Nettapus auritus. The sequence goes on from CM021783.1 coordinate 6,408,721, forward strand.
CCCCGGTACCCCAGCGTGGAGAGCAACGACCTGGAGCCCGATAACAGCACGAGCGAGGACACGGGCAGCAGCGAGGGGCCCTCGCCCGGCGATGCGTTGGACCGCTACTGCAACCACCTGGGCTACGAGCCGGAGAGCCTGGGCGACAACCTGTACGTCTGCATCCCCTGCGGCAAGGGCTTCCCCAGCTCCGAGCAGCTCAACGCCCACGTGGAGGCCCACAACGAAGAGGAGCTGTATCACAAGGCAGCGGCGGAGCAGGCCGTGCCCTTCCTGGACAAGGGTGGCCCGGGGCTGGGTGACATCCTGCGGCCCTACCGCTGCTCGTCCTGCGACAAGTCCTACAAGGACCCAGCCACGTTGAGGCAGCACGAGAAGACGCACTGGCTGACGCGGCCGTACCCCTGCACCATCTGCGGCAAGAAGTTCACGCAGCGCGGCACCATGACCCGCCACATGCGCAGCCACCTCGGCCTCAAGCCCTTTGCCTGCGACGCCTGCGGGATGCGCTTCACGCGCCAGTACCGCCTGACCGAGCACATGCGCATCCACTCGGGCGAGAAGCCCTACGAGTGCCAGGTGTGCGGCGGGAAGTTCGCGCAGCAGCGCAACCTCATCAGCCACATGAAGATGCACGCGGCCGGCCCCGATGGCAAAGCCAAGCTGGACTTCCCCGACAGCGTCTACGCCATGGCCCGGCTCACCGCCGACCAGCTGGGGCTCAAGCAGGAGAAGGCGGCCGAGCTGCTCTCCCACACCTCGCACTTCCTCAGCGACCCCAAGGCCATGGAGAGCCTCTACCCGTTGGCCAAGTTCACGGCCGAGCACCTGGGGCTGAGCCAGGACAAGGCGGCCGAGGTGCTGGCGCAGGCTCCGCACCTCCACGCCGACGCCGCCCGGACCATAGAGCGCTACTCGCCTCCCTAGCGCCCGCCGGGGGCCGCAGCGGCCCGGCCGGGGGGCCCGAGGGGCTCCCTGTGCCCCTGCCTCCCCGCGCGGAGCTGGGGGGGCAGAGGTGGCGGGTGCTCGGCCCCCGTTGCTGCCGCCGGCCCCGGAGAACTCGCTCGTAGCAGAAGGTCCCATGAGAGCTGCCCCGGGCCGGCTGGATGGCGTGTCCTGCGAAGAGCGCCGGGCGCCCCAGCTCGCCTGGGAGCAGCCGATAATTCAGGGACTGCCCTCGTGGCTCGGCCGCCCCCCTCGCCGCCGCCGGACCCTGCGGCGGCTCCCGGGACTGGGGCGGGAGGCGAAGCACAAGCTGTGACGCCGGGCTGAGCCTCGAGGCTTTGGAGGACATGAGCCCGCTCCTTACCTCGGGGCCGTCCCCGTCTCTGCCCCCACGGGGTGAGGGGGACACCCTCGCAGCTCCCCGCATCGCCCCGGCCCTGCGGCGGGACCCGCCGGAGCTCGGCTCTGCTGCGACGGGACCCGGACTGTGCCGCCTCGACCGCCGCGGGCCCGTGAGTAGTTCATCCATCGCGGCCGGAGCGACGCCTCCGAGCTGCCGGCGGCCTCCGGGAGCGGCGAGCAAGGTGGGGAGGTGCGAGCCGGCCTCCCCCCGGGAGCTCGGGGACGGACTGACGGAGGGGCCCGGAGGGTTTCGCGGGGTGGGAGGGAAGGCGGCCGGGTGCGTGCCGTGGCTGCGGCCGGGCGACGCTCTTCGATGCGGCACTGACCTCCTGGCCCTGACCCCGCGGCTTGGCGGGCACCCTGCGTTTTTGGGAGGTGGGGCAGGGCCTGTCACAGACTGAGCCCCTGCGCCCTGCCCCAGTGGGCGCCTCGCCATCAGGGATGCCCGGGGCCCCGTGGGGCTGCGGGACCCGCGGGGACAACCGGGGAGCAGCCGTCCTGGGGGGCGCTTCGCCCTCGGGCCCAGCCCGGCGGCCGCTCACCTCTTTTTGCCAAAGATCCCCGTCCCCAGCGCAGCCGGGTCAGGTCGGGTTTGGGGGGGAGCCCGGGCCAGGAGTTTATGACAAAGACAAAGCGCTCGGGTTTGTCAGCTACGCGGACGTGGGCAGCGGAGGCGCGGGGCCGCGGGAAGGGGCAGGGGGAAGCCGGGAGCTGCATGGGGAGATCCGAGCATGGCCCCGGGGAGGGAGGCGCGGAGCTGCCCTGGGCTGGGCTGCACTGACAGGGGGTCGAGCCCCCGCGGGGCACCCCTGCTGCCCCAGCACCCCTCTTGTGCCTTCTGTTTGGTGCCCCCCTCCGAGTCCGGACCCCCCTCTACCCCTGGCCCGGGCCTCGACCCCTCTGCCTGGGGCTAATGTGAAGCTTCTCCCCTCCCCGCGCCCCCTCCTCTCCTTTGCACACGAGGCCCCGGGGCAGTGACCGGCCCCAGCCTCGCAGCCACTGTGCCTTAGCCTGCGCTGGCTGCTCCTGCCCGTGGCGCACCCCTCGCATCCCCCCCAGGTTTCTGTTCCCAGCTGGGGACGGGCAGGGGGAGCCTGGTTGGGTCCCTGCCGGGCTGCCCGGGTCCCCCTGGGGCTCGCCAGCACCCGGCTGGAGCTGCCGTGGGGCTCCCGTGCCCCGTTCAGGGGCCAAGCACCGGCAGCAGCTGCACCCAAAGCACAGCTGGAAGCGCCCAGCGGGGTCTGTATCACGTCCGATTTGTACACGGGCTCCTCGCCCTTTTTTCTATAGTCGAAACGGAACGAGCAATAAAGTGACATTAACACGCAAAGCCTCGCGTCCTTCTCTGCCGCCTGGGGCTGGGGACCCGGGAGGTACCCATGGAGCTGCCCTACAGTGGGAGGCACAGGTTGTGCCAGGGTGGCTGGCGTGGAGCTGCAGTGCCATGGGAGGGAGGCGAGGGGCTCTGCTGCATGCCCCATGTGCCCAGAGCTCCCTCGGTTCACGGGGGTGGCCACCAGGGCAGGACAGGACTCGACAGACAGCCACCACCATCCTTGCGAGCAGGGACACGTCCCGCTGCCATCCCCTCCCCAGTGCCCCCCGCTGTCCCCCCTGCCCCAAATCCCTGCCGCAACTTGCCCGAGAGCGAATGAGACACGAGGCTGCACAGACAAGTGTTTAATACTAAAACTGATTAAAACCAACTTGACAAAATCACCCAAACGCGGCCGCCTCCCCGAGAAACGGGCTCCCCACGGGGAGCGGGGCGGCAGCCTGGCACGGCTGGCCCCGGCACGCTCAGGCTCCGCTCGCCGTCACGCTGGCCTCGCTGCGCAGCGTCCCAGGGCACGGGGTGGGCGTCCGGCGGGGCTGCGCGTCCCTCCGAGCCGCTCACACCCCGGACCGGCCTCGCAGAGTGAAACACTGTTAGAAAAAAACCTTTCAAACACACTCAGCTTTGAGAAGAAGGCGAAGTCTGCGCGTTGCGCACCCCAGCGCGGCGCTGAGCGCAGGTGTGGGCTGGCCCCCCGGCAGAGCCGTCGCCCACGTACATGGAGCGGGGCCGTGGTGCTCGCGTTCGCTGCTGCCCACAGCCGCTCCGTGCGCCCTCCCGCAGGCACAAGCGTCTGCACTGCTCGGGGACCCCAAAGTCTTGCACAGGTTCTGAGCTGAGCCCAGGTCGGGGCATTCGTATGGTACAGGTGAAGGAGCACAAATCCTGCTCGCCCGCGGTGCTGCCCCACCAGGATCACCGCCGAGGCTCTGACCCCGCTTTGGTCCTCGCCACGGGGCCAGGCAGCCGGCACGGGGTGACAGCGGGCTTCCTGCTCGAACGTGCTCCACACCAGGTCCGAGCCACCCACGCAGGAAAGGAAAATGTCGGGCTCGGTCCTGCTGCTTCCTCTGCCACCTTTGACGCTTCCCTCCCACGGCCGTGGTGGCCCTGGGGGGTCAGTCCCACCCTCCGCTGATGGGACCGGGGCTTGGACAGAGCCTCGGGGGTGCCAGTTCATGGGAAAACGTTCCCTTGTGGCTTCTGGGTCTGCAGTGCCACGGTGGTGGTGACAACGTGGCTCCGAGGGGCTCGGCAGCACCCCGATCCACCTGGTGCGGGATGGACCTGCAGGTGCAGAGCCCTGTGACAAGGTGTCCGTGTCCCTCCGGGGCTCGGGGTGACCTGAGAGGGGACCCCACAGGTGGCCTTGGGGCCAGGCACTACCCAGGTGTTTGGGATGGGACCTGCCATGGGACCCGCCACGCAGCCCGTCCTGGGGTCCTCGGGGACTCGGAGGGGTTTCGTTGGGCTCACGCTGAGATTTAGGCTGAAAATGCGTCTGCAGGGAGCGGTGTGGGGACACGGGGCTCGGGGGAGGGACAGGTAATGGGGGGGTGGGAGGGGAGCAGGACAAAAAGCAGCTGGGGGGGGGGGCGTCGGAGGTGTTCAAAGGCTTCCTCCCCATAAAGCGGGCAGGGCACACACCTGAAACAAAACTCTAGGGACGGCTGAAATGCAACTCAGGAAGCAAACCCTTCACCAGAGACAGGACGAGCACCTCTGCAGGCAGCGTCCCCGTACGCGGGGTGGGGACGGGGGACATGGTGCTGCTGGGGACGTGCAGGACAAAGAGGGACGGGACGATGGGGCAGGGACGATGGCGAGAGCGGGGCACCCTTGAAGTCCGTGGCACCCCCGCAGGGCGCAGGCAGGGCTGTGGCACCCCGGGGAGCCTCGCCCGTGGGGCTGAGCGACACCGAGCGCTCCCAAAGTCTGCGCCGTCGCGTCCCCCGGGTCGCTGCCCTCCAAACCCGAAGCGACGCCGACCCCACGGCTCAAGCTCTCTGCAACCAAGCAAACCGAAGCAAAAGGCTGGCGATCCGGCACCGGCTGACCCGAAGCTTCCCTCGGACGGCAGCAGGGCTCTCCGGCTCTGCTCCAGCACCGCCCGAAAAGCCGGCGGGCAGGACCCTCAGCGTCCCAGCCTTCGCGTGAACCATCCACGGCCGTGACCTTCCCAGCTTGCCTGCCCCCGGGGCGGGGGGAGACCCTTCGCAGCACGGCCATTCCGGGGTGGGTTGAAGACGTGGCGTTTTATTGTTCGTTGCGGGCTGGAAGGCGGCGGTGGAACGTGGTGAGGGCTGCCTCCGGAGCCGGGCTCCCAGCGCAGCACGCTGCGTTACTCACTCAGGGGGCTCTGGACCCCCTCCCCTCGGCCCCCCTTCAGCCCTCCTGGGCCCACTTGAGGAAGGTGGGGATGTCCCGCACCGGCACGTTGCGGGTCAGCGCTTTGACTCGCAGGTTCCGATCGTCCGTCAGCAGGACCACTTCGCGGAGCAAACGGATGGGATCGTCTGGGGGGGGGAAAAACACAGAGCGGGGTGAAGCCCGGACCCGATCCGCCCCAGCCCAACGCCACAGGGACCCCACACCGTGCCAAAATGGGGCCTGAGCTCCCCAAAAAACCCAGCTGCCCGGTGGGACGCGGTGCTCCCAGCTCCCCGGCACGGCTCGGAGACAACATTTCATCTCCGAGGCCTTCTTCTCCCCCCTGCTCCGGCTCGGGGCCAGTTTGTGAGCTCTGCCCCAGCCCGCTCGGTGCGGCTGCCCGTGGCAGGGAACGGGAGGTGCCTTGGGCTGACCCAGGCCAGGAAGACGGGCTGCGACCCCGGCTCCAGCAGGAAGCTGGTGCTGTTATTCTGGCGATCTCATTACGAGATCTAAAGCGAACCCTGATTTTTCGAGGCGCTTTTCCCAGTAAGCCACCGACACACCGAAGGCGTTTCTGGCGGAGGCGCAGACAGGCAGAAAGAGCTGAAGCCTGAGAAATAACTGGAGGGATCTTGCCCCCAGATGGATGAGCTGCCCCGCACGCAACGCGCCGGGCTGGGGATGTGGGAGCTCCGCTTACGTGTGTGCGAAGCAGGGGAAGCATATGGGGTATGTGTAAGCAGCTGGGTCCTGTGACCAGAGGACTGTTCCTATGAGCACAGGAAACACAGTGCCTCCGAGCCAGGACTGGAATGGAAAAAACAGAGTTTATGGGAGCCCAACATGGACCCAGATTGGCTGTGCCGGGAGCGGCAGGCCGAGGGGAAGGGAAGGTTCGGGCTGCGACGGCAGTGTCGGGGCTGGGGTGGAGGGAGGAAGGGATCGCGGGGTGGTGGTGGGGAGCCGGGGGCTCGGGCGGCCATGCGGGAGGGCAGGGCTGGGGCCGAGGGCTGCTGAAAGCAGGATCGGGGAGGTTTTGTGCGGACACTTTAAGAAATGTGTAACAATAAACATCCTCTGCTCCGAGCTGGTGACGCGCCTCCTTGTTACAAACCAGAGGCTGTCAGCTTGTCAGGCCCCATTCGCCATAATCCACATGATTTCAAAATTCAGCATCATTTGCACATAAACATTTGGTGACGGTTTCTCTGTGAATCTGACAAGTTAAGCTGCTAAGAATTCGCACTGACAAATGCGGGTTGATTTCTTGGGCAGCTGCTGATCTAATTCCCATCCCCACCGCCCTGGCAGCGGCCCTGGGGCCGTCTGGTCCCAGCGCACGCCGCCGATGCCAAGTGGGCGCCAGGAGGAAAACGGCTCCGGCCAGGAGGCACCGGGGCTCGCAGGGAGGAGCCCTCGCTGCCTCCTGCAGCAGCCCTGCCTCGTGTCCCCCTCGCAGCCTCGTGTCCCGTGCCCAGGTGCAGCACAGGGTGGCAGGAGGTGGCCCTGCGCTGGAGCTGCCTCTGCTCTGCTCGCCCTGGGAGAACCAGGAGAAAGCAAAAGGCGGCTGATAAGTGGTTTAACGGGCCTGATGCACGCTCTGGGGGGCTAATGGTTGTGCTGGTCCACCGTAAGGGCTGCTGGCAGCGTGAAATGGGGTCTGGGGGTGTTTGGAGGGGGCCTCTCAGGGCTGGGGAGTCCCAAAAGGTGCACGCAGAGGTGAGCATGTGGAAATGCAGGAGGAGAGCCACAGCCTGGGGCTGAGCGGAGGCAGGAGGTGACACCTTGGTGCTGAAAGAGGCAAAATGCGGGAGGGATAATAAGCTCCAGGGGCCACCAAAGAGAAAGAAGTGAAGTCTGTGGGCTGCAGCAGAGAGGGACAAGGAGGGTGTGAGGGTGTTCTACCTTTGTTAGAGGGCATGAAGTCCTTGGCCTTGTCGTTGCAATAGTGGAGGCAGCAGGACAGAATCAGGTCATCGTTGTTTCCCTGGAAGAAAAGGGCAGCGTTACCCCCGGCAGCAAAAAAAAACCCGCAGCCCCACCACCCTCGTTTCCACACTGCCCTGGAGATGGTGTCGCAGGGCTGCTCCGAGCCCTAACACAGCCTGCGAAGGGACAGGGCTGCCCTCTGGCTGCTCAGAGCACGCTAAGCCCAGGGATGGGGTCCCCGGTCCCCCCCGAGGAGGACAAAAACCCTCCAGAGCCCCGCAGCGTGCGCTGGCAGCCCTGCTTTGCTGTCCCCATCCCCCTGGGGCCGCGACGCCCCTCACCTGCTGCCCGGTAGTGTCCTCGCTGCGGAAGGAGATGGACTCGAGCTCGTTGCCCCGGCTGGTCAGAGCCCTCAGGCAGTTGTCTCGGCTCTCAAACCTCTCCTCCAGGAACTCGATGGACTTCCTGGCTCTCTCCTGCACTTGGCGGGCATAGCCTGCGGCCCGGTGCTCCATCTCCGGGCCCTTGGCCAGGCCATCCAGCTCGTTTATCACTTCAAACAGGAAGAGGAGGTACAGTCACTAAGGGACAAGGTGCTCTCGTGACCCGCCGCAGAAGCACGCCACTTGCCAAGGCCTCGGGGCCGGGGCACTGGGAGCTGGCTCAGGAAATCTGGGTTCAGCTGCCGCAGCGTCCCCATGCTCCCGGGCTTGGCTGCGGCTCTGGAAAAGCTTCGCTGCCTTCCACCTCCACACATCACCTGGCTCGGCCCCGAAAACGCAGGGACCTCCGTGCCCCCCACCCGACTGACGGCACCTCTGCGCCTGTCCGGGGGTGTCACGGAACTCCCTGCGTCCCCGGGGGGACCCTGAGCACGGTGCTGCCATACCTCCTGCCCCGTGGCACGCCGCCTGGCTCCGTGCCTCCTCCCGGCTCCCCTCTCAGGCTCAGAAAGCTGCCGCCCCCCTTCAGCACGTGGGAGCGGGGTCACACGTGGGAGCAGGCGGCTCCCACTCAGTCCCCGTTTCCCTGACGAGCCCTGGCCCTATTTTCACACCTGAAGCCGGGCCGCCCGCAGGGGAGCCGCTCCCTTCAACGCCTCCCCCATCTGGGGCTGATACAGGGCTCGCAGATCTGTCCCGACACATGCTGCCGGAGACGAGCCTGGGACCGGGCGGCTTCCCAACCCCGTTCGGCTCAACCGGAGCCTGCCGAGTCCTGGAGCCTCCTTGTCCCTCTGCCAAGCAGCAGGAACACCAGCCTCCCCGGCACCCCGAGCCCAGCAGAGCCCCGAGGGACGATGGCAGAGCTCCGGGAGGATGGCACCCTCCTAAACCAGGGCTGCTGGAAGGGCTGCCCCATCGAGCGGGATGAGGCCGTGCACGCAGCGGCGTGTCCGGATGAGCTCACGAGCACCCTCGCACGCGTTCGTGCACGGGGGTGCGTGTGCGCGAGGCCGGGCGCGAGAGAGCTGGTGCGCACGTGTGCGCGAGGGAGCCTCCGCGCTGTGTGTGTGTGTGTGTGTGTGTTTGAGCCATGGCTTCATTTCTGAAGATTGTTTCCGAGCTTGGAGCCAAGTCCTGAGTTCAAGTGGGAACTATGCATTCCTTGGGGGTTCGGGGAGAGAGAGCTCGGGGTCTGAGGCCTCTCCCCAGTGCTGTGAATCACTGCCCGGGGAGCCTGCGTGATCGCTCTGTTCCATGGTGAGACTGGCACTCACTGTCTGGGTATTCAAATTAAAGCTGCATGGGAGCTGCTCCGCTCCTCGCTCTCGGCCGACTCCTCTTGCTACCGCTCGCAGCGACCTGGTGCTGCCATTTCCACACAATGCACGGCTGGCTGAGGGGTGGGGGGAGCTGTGCAAGAACGGAACATCAAACAGGAAAAGCTGGTATTCCCTCCCGAAATCTGCCTTCCTGCTTCCAAGCTAAACAGGCTTCAAAGGGGAGGCTTGTTTGTGCTTCTGCACCAGGCCTGGCTTCTCCATGGCGGGGTCAGCCTCGAGGAGCACGGAGCAGGTTAAAGAGCAAGAGAAACAAACCCAAGGCAAAGCTGCACGCTTAACCCCTTGCTGCATCCCCAGGAAGAGACGGTGCCGAGGGCAAGGGCATGGCGATGCGACGTGGCACCACGGCCTCTGCCCCCAGTGGCCGCGGCTCCTCGGCTTATCCAAGCCAGGTTGGGCCGGCCCAGTCCTCATTTTGCAGGTCCGGGGCGGCAGCACCTCGTGCAGGGAGGGCATTGGGGGCTTTCAGCCCTCCCGCAGCCCCCGCTCGCTGCCCGGGGTTGGGCTGAACAAGCCTCACGTGAAGCGGGCGGGAGCAGCGGGGAGGCAGGGCCAGGGCTCCGGGGAAGGTGCCAGCATTCCCAGGTGTTAGCTCGCTCCGCAGCCCCGGGGGCTGCACGGGCTCCGCCGGGGTGGCTGCCTTCCTTCCCTACAAAACGCCCTGGCACCGCCGCGCCAAGCCACGGAGCCCCTTGACCCCACCCAGGGGTCTCGTCCCCAGCCCCAGGAGTCCTTCCCGAGCCAGGCCCCACGGGAAGGGCAACCCTTCGGTGCTGGCTGTAGGGCCGGCAGGGCTAGGAGTCGAGGAGGAAACCCCATAAAGGCTCGGAGGGCAGGGGATCAGCAGGATGCCTGCCTGCTGGAGGTGCCCCCGGGGCTGGGGCTGGGCTGGGGGCTGTGCGAGGCTCACCCCTGCTCCGTCCCCAACCTCTCCTTCTGTCCCCAACCTCTCCTTCTGTCCTCAACCTCTCCCTCTGTCCCCAACCTCTCTTGTCCCCAACCTCTCCTTCTGTCCCCGACGTCCCCTAAAGGCCAGGCTGGCACCGGGGCGCAGCCGGCCGCGGTGCGGCACTGGCCGGAGGAACACTACCTCGAGCCCAGAGCGCGATCAAACAATCAGAGCAAAGGCATCTCACCAAATCCTCCCGCCACCCTGGGAGACCACCCAGCAGCACAGCCGTTATCTGCCAGGGTGAGTGTTTACCAATAACGGGAACCAGCTTGCTGTTTTACTGTGAGCTTTATAAGGATAAAAAGAAGGGCTGGGCTTGAGCAGCTCGGAGACGCCGGGACACAGGCCGGCCATTTGCTCGGGCTGCCTAAGCCCCAGCTCAGCTGGGATAAGCTATCTGCTTTGATTGTTTAACAATTCCTCCTCCTTGCTCCTTCCAAAACTCCTTCCAAATCCCGTTTAACACCCACACGCCTCTCCCGGTCCCCGGCACCCCTCAACGCACCACGGGGAGCCCGGGGAGTGCTGCGGGCAGCAAGGGGGCAGGCAGGGAGCAGCGTGGCACGGGGAGAAGGAGCGCTGGCTGCTGCTGGGACGAAACACGGCTCCAGCCAGCAAATATAACAGCAGGCAAAAGCAAAGGGCTCGTGCCCAGGCCCTGCACCGATAGGGAGAGCTCGGCTGCGGACCACACAGGCTCTACGGGCACGTGGGGCAGCACACAGGGAGCTGGCATGGGGGGACGGCCTGTGCCGGGGGAGAGGGAAGCCCACCCGCCTTGCGCTGGCCGCGCTCACCGATCAGGGGCACCACCAGGATGAATTTCCTGCAGTCCAGCAGCGTCACCAAGCTGCCGAGGTGGTCGATGAAGCCGTTGGTGTCCGGCACCAGGAAGACGGGTCTGATCTCCAGCTCCATCTGCCTCATTTGACTCTGGTCTTTCAGCACAGCCTGGAGGAGAGGGACAGATGATGAGTAAGAAGGACGTCAGCCCCGGGAGCCACGGCCACCGAGAGCACAAGACAGGCCTGGCTGGCGCGTGTGCCTCCCGCAGCAAGGGTGTTGTGTGCACGAGGCTGTGTCCGTGCCACCCGCACACCTCAAGCGCTCCTGCACACGAGTGGGATGGCGAAAGCCACCCCCAGAGCACCCTCGTAGGACCACAGCCCTGTCCAGGCACCGGGGCAGGCTGGCTGGAGCAGAAATGGTGCCGTCTGTAGGGCTGGCAGCGGTCAGGGTTATCTGCCACGATGCCAGGAGCCCTGCCCCGACACAAAAGGAGGCTGGAGGAAGGGGGTGTTTGTACTCCTGATGGAAACAGCTCAAGGTGACACGATCGCCAGCGACAACAAACTAATTTGGGACGCACGAGTCGTGCCAGCAGCATCCCAACACAAGGACCCTGAGCAGGAAAGGTCTGCGGGGAGCATCTCGCCGCGTCCCACCAGGTCCCGCACGTGCTGTGCCTTTTCTGGCAACATCCAGCTGGGAAACCAGGTGGGGTCCAGCCCTGAAAACCCCCAGAGCTGTCCTTGACGGAGCCCCACGCGCCCTCCGGAGACCAGAGGTGCTCACAGACGTGGGGAGGGTCTGGACCCGGACCTTCGGATGAGGCCTTTTGCCAGGCCGGGCCCGAAGAGCTCACGTATTCCTCTTGACGCTATCGAAGCACTTGGGCTCTTTAGTAAGCTTAAAAAACTCAGGATGCTATTCTAGTGCTTCCTCCGCTTAAAAATAGCTTCCCTGAACTCGCTGATGTTTGTTGCCTCTAATAGGAACCGCTCGGCCATGGAGCACGGCAGCACTGCCGGGGAACAGAACCACCCGGCAAGCCCTTGTGAAACCGGGCTTGCACCCACACGGAGAGCCCCGGGGCTAGGAGGGGAAGCCCAGCCTTACCCAGCCCCTTGTGCCGACCCCCCGGAGTTATGGGGTTTGGGGTCTGAACCTTCCCGCAGCCATGCCAAAGCCCCAGAGGAACCCTGGAACGAGGAGCTGCAGGGGCCAGCAGCGGCCGTGGAAATAAGTGGGTTTTAATCCAAGGGTTGTCATCTGGCTTTAAATCAAGATGCTTTGGTGCTGCCACCACCCCCCAGCGCCTCACACCCTCCTGGCCACCGCTCCCAGCGGCCAGAAAGGGCCAAAAGCGAGCGGGGGGCACCGGGGGGCAGCTGGGTCCACGTGCTGGGTGCTCTGCCTTTGCCAGCCTTGGGGAAACGGCGAGGCGGGGAGGTGTTTGAGCTCCTGGGTGCCACGGGAGGACGCGTGGAGAGGGGACAACGTGACAGCAGCCAGGGCACGGAGCTGCCCCTGCGTCCTCGCAGCAAGGAGGGTGTCAGGTGGGCTTCTGCCCAAGGTTTGGGAGCGCAGGGATGAGATGTTTGGTCGTGGGCAGCACCAAGCCCTGCTCTGCGGGGATGGAGAGGGGCACGTCCCTCGTCAGCCAGTGAGTTCAAGCAGGAAGGGTGTGCAAAGCCACGTGTCCCGGCAGCCGGCCCGAGAAGGGCATCGACGATCCAAAAAAGCAACGTGGGGACCCTGCCTGCGCCCCGACGCAGACCCCAGCCCCACGCAGGCGGCCGGGGGAGCGCGGTGCGGGAAGCTCACCTACCCGGCAGGCCGGGGTCACGCAGGTGACGGCGGCGCCGGGTCCCTCGTGGGTGGCATCTGCCCCCGGCGGCTCTCGCGGGCCGTACCCGGCCGATTCCTGGCAGCTGCGAGCGATGCCTGTGCCGGCCGTCACGTCCCATTCCGCTCCCCGGGCCGCCCGGTGAGAGAAGGACACAGGATGCGCCGGGAGTGAAAGAGCGAGGTCGGCGGGGAGCGTGCCAAGTCCCCTCGCACAGCTCCGGGCCGCTCGGGGAGCCAGAGGGAAACTCGCCTTTGCAGGGTTCAGAGGCCGGCAGCGAGATTTATTTTTGTTTGTGTGAGTAAAAGGCTGCAGAAGCCTCTGGCCAAGGGGCTTTGGGGGGGGGGGGGGGAAGGAGAGGAGTGGCCTGTGATTCATACAGGCTCCGGCTGGCCTCGAGCCAGAGATGAAAGGGAGCCCATGTGCAGGACGGGGAGCGAGCGCCGCGTTTAACCCTTCCGCTGGCCCGCGGGGCACGGCCGCTGCCCCCCGGCGAGGATGAGGGGGCGCGGGGATGGGCTGGGGATGCCCGCATCCAGGCCGGGCTCTGTGCCATGAGCCGACGGCGCCGACCGACAACACCGGTCCCGTCGTGCCTCGTTGTCCCCCGTGCTAGAAGGGGAGGGTGGCCCGAGTGGCTCGGTGGGTGGTGGGGTCCGGGAGACCCTCGGGGGCTGAGCTGGTGCAGCCTCACCCCGGTGCAAGCACTTCAGGACAGGCAGATTTTAGCTTCATCGGGGCTGAACGCACTCCCTGGCTCCGTGGCAGAGGGAACCAGTGGGGCTGGCACCCGGCGGGGGACCCGTGGGGCCAGCAGCTCGCTGCTCTTCTCTTGGCTAGCCAGTTTTCCTTCTCCTGGCCACTGCAGCCCCCAAATCTGCTCCCCCCATCCTGGCCACGGCTCCCTGCTCAGGGGCTTCTCCCAGGAGCTCGGCGGGAGCCGGAGGCAGCTCCCCCAGCTGCCCCAGCTGGTGGCAGCACTGAGATCCCACACTCCTGCGCGCACAGTCCCAAATTCCCAGCTCATCCATCAGCTGGGATCACCTGGGGGATTCCCCGGAAGCCTGGCCGGAGGGATGCCACTTTGGGAAGGGGACAGGTCTTTATGAAGCCACCAGGCTGCATTTTTCTGCTGCTGGCACGGCGGAGAGACGTCCGCCACGAGCGCGGCGCTGGGATCCCGCAGCCCGGCGGGGAAAAGCCAGGAGCCAGAGCCCCGCGGAGCTGCGTGCCCTGCCACCTCCGGGACGGGTCAATACGGGCGACACCGCCCCGCCAGGACGGATGGGCTGTCACCATCCTGCTGCCACCCATTCGCCCTGACCCTATGAGAGCCACCCTCCATCCGCGGGACACCCCGGTACCGCCGCTGCCCGCTCCGTCCCCGCGCGTCCTCGGCGGCGCGCGGGGTCGGGAGGCGAGTTTTCCAGGGCTGAGAACAAACAACGCCTCCCTCGCCTCCGCTCGAGGGTTTCCTCCTTCCAAGGTTCGTCCGCAGCGTCTTCCTCAGGAGTAAACGTGCCCCGTGCCTGGTAGCAAGCCGGGGCCGCCGCCGTGGCGGAGCCGCCGTGGGTGGGTGTGCGTCTTCCGCAGCCGGCAGGCACCCGCTCCCAGGCAGGTGCGTGTCAGCGCGTGTGCACCCGCGGCATTGTTCCTGCGCCCAGACGAGAGCGTGAATGGGATGCGGCTATATTTAGCCCGTTACTCACACCACCGCCACAAAGGAGCGGCTGCATCTTAAGGGGGCGGCCGTTCCGTGGGCTCAGAAGGGACAGGAGCGCGGCTATTTTGGGAAGACATGTCATAATTGGCCGCCCGGTCGAGCCGCTTCTGTAATGCTGAGTGAAACAATAGCAGCATCCAGAGGAAGAGCCTGTTATGTTTCAGGTGGGATGTTTTCAACCGCTCAGGAAACTCGGCCGCTCCCAGCGCGCAGCGGCGGCACAAAGGACGGGGGGCTCCGAACAGCGCGCACCGAGGGCCGGGCCAAGCGCCGGGGGCGGACGGGGGCACGGCCCTGCCACCTCCCCGCTCCACCTGCCTGCCCTGAAAATACTCGGGGAGCACCCGGGGAGGCGGCCGGGCCTTCGGCTCGCTGCTGTCACCTGCCCGTGGCACGGGGCTCCGTGCCAGAACGGATGAGGGTAAGGGCAGGACGGAGGCGGCGGAGCCAGGGAGCAGCAGCCACCCCACAAAGGGCTGCCCCTCGCCACCGGGATGCAGCAGACCGTGACCTAAAGCCGCTCTGCCCTACCTGGCCCCGCTCAGCGTGATGGTTTTGGGGTGCTGGCTTGTGCAGGGGAACCGAGCTCTGCTGCTCTCCCTGCAGCTGGTGCCAGCAAGGCACCCCCGTTTGTTATTTCCTCTGCCTGGACCTGTGCTTCCCCCCCAGCAACAGTCCTGTGCACGCCCGAACCAGGGCAGCCAAGGAAGCACAACGAAGCCCAAATCGCCCTCGAGGCTGGTGTAAGCGTGACCGCAGCGATGGTCGTGGCTGGGAGCTGCAGCACGGAGCGGGGCTGTCCTGCCCGGTGCTGCGCAGGGCTCCCGGGACAGGCGGGGAGCGGGGGAGCTCCACCAGCAGCACAGCTGGGCACCAAGAGGAAGGAAGGTAGAGCACGAAAACTGCCAGGAGAAGGCAGGGATTTAGCTGAGAGCTCTGCAGGGCTCGGGTGAGGCCACGACACCACGCTCTGCTTGGGCATGTCAAACCCTGCCATGGGACGGGAGCGGGGGAAGCTCGTGCATGGGAACGTTGGAACTGAGAAAGAAGACGGTGGCCGAGGGATGAAGGCTTTACCCTGAAGCTTGGGTCACCGCCTGTGCTGTCACAGAGGGCAGGAGGCAGCCGAGGTGCCCGGGCTTTCTATAGCCACGTACCCATCAAGGCGCAGGCACGGCCACGGGGACGTGCCTGGAGGTAGAACAGGAGCTGCAGCTGCTCAGCTCCAGCAAGCACGTGGGGCTGCGCTCGTCCCCGGGGTCACGGGCAGGGGGCTTGGAGAGCAGCCGACGTGTGAAAACGGAAGAGAAGCAATGAACTGGAGAAACGGGATGAAACCAGAAGGCTGGAGGTCCCAGGATGCACAAAACCCCTTGGGAAGATCGGGGAGCCGCGGGTCGAGGCAGGGAAACTCGGGGGGGTGCGGGGTCGGTAGCGGGGCCGGCACACACACGTTGTGCTCCGCGCTGTTCCCAGCCAGCCGGGCTGATTTGAGCGAAGCCCCGAGGACTTCTCCTCCTCCCCGCGCTCTCGGGCTCCGAGTGCACCTCAGCTCTCAGCTGTGCAGCCCCCGAAGCTGCCCACACCCTCGTTCTGACCTCTCTCCGCCCGGCTCGGGAGGAAGGGAGGAGCGGGCCAGGCAGAAAGCCCCCGACACGCCAGGCGGCCCCCACGCTCCCCGCAGAAGGGGCAGCGGCCGTCCCGGGGGGGCCCCGCCGCAGCTGGGCCGGTGGCCGGGGCTGGGACGTGCGCGGCGCTGCCCTCCCCGAACGCCCCGACCACGTGCGGCTCCTCTTGGCCGTGCCTGGATGCGGCGGTGGGAAGCGGGGAATTGACTTACACCTCCCGCTTACCGAGCCGAAGGGGGGTGGGGGGGGGGGGAGGCTTCGGGCAGCTTTTAATTTACAGCCCATCCTCTCCCCATCTCGCGCTCTGGGCTTTCTTCCTCATCGCATTAAAAGGGAGCCGGGTACCTGCCAGCAACGCGGGGACCGCCTCCTCCCTCCCGGGGCGATTTCAAGACCCTTCGCCTCGACGCGAATTTCTCGAAATTCGAACGAGAAAAAAAAAAAAAAAAAGAGAGAAAAAGAAAAAGGTTGGGGTGGGTTTGGAAAAGTGAAGCGCAGTGGTTCTGGGCCCGGCGCCAGCAGCCGGAGGGTACACATGTGCGCGCTCTCCCAGTAGGGCCTTCAGCAGCCCTGTTTTACAACCACCTCGGCACACACTGCAGAGTTCACGCATATGGCCAGACAGATGTGTCTGGCTTACGTTCAAGGCTGGAAAATGAAGAATTATGGAAGTGAAGGGCCCTGGGCATTAGAGAGGGCGGAGGTGAGGGGGAGGGGAGCCAGGGAGAATTTTTTCCTCTGCTGAGAAATCCTCATCTGGGCGGCGAGGCTGGAGGAAGAGGGGCTGCGAGCGAGCGAGGAGCCAAGAGCCATGCATGTGAGCTCGCTCTTAAAGCTACAGCAAGCACCGCCGGGCAGCTGCGACCAGTGAGACCAGTTTAAATCGCCGGTTCCCACTGGGAAACGCGCTCGGGTTAGGTCAGGACCGGGACAGGATCACCTGCGTCCCGTCTGTTTGTCCCCATCACGATGGCAACGCTGCGCTCTGGCCCGGCAGCCGTTTGTCCCGCCGCTGGCTCCCACGTGGGCTCGGCCGTCCACGTCCCACCCGCTCCCCGTGCCCCGTAGCACGAAGCAGCTGCCTTCCAGCACAGCCCCGATGCCACCAAAGCTCTGTCCCAGCCCGGGGACAGCTCGCTGCCTGGCACGTGCTGCGTGGAGGAGCGGTGTCCGGCTCCTCCAGGGCTCCCGGAGCCCAGCACGTGGCTGTGGAAGGGCAGATCCCACCCCGGGTGGCTCAGCAACGCCATTTCAGCCCTGTCCCCTGAAGGCAGAGCTGCCTGCTGCCGGGTCTCACCCACAGGGCACCTACAGGAAGCTCGCGGTGCCGTGAGACGTCCCGGGAAGGCACTCTTCCCCGAGCAGGGCAGGGAAATGGCACAGTGAGACGGGATCGGCCCCCGCGCAGCAGCAAAGCAGCTCCCCGGCGGATCAGGGGCTGCGGCCGCACGTCCCAGCCTACCTGAATCTTGTCCTGCCGCCGCTGCTGCTCTGCTACTTTCCTGGCCAGCGCCTGCTTCTTGGCTCTGAGCTCCCTGATGTCCAGCTCTCCTCCGCTGCCTTCAGCCTCTGAGTCATCTTCAAATGCTTCAATCCTCACATCATCTTCCTTCTTCCAGGAAGCGCAGAAAGACAAAAAACAGGCGAGATGTCATCGTCAGGGACGCCGGTGGCAGGGGTTGCTGCTTCCCCCCCCTCCCCGGAGACAGATCCCTGCCCAGCGCGGCTCACCCCCACTTGCTGGTGGGAGACTGCTGCTAAATGTTTAAGAGAAAGAACCCAGATAAAGAAATCGTGGACATGCTGGGGGCGACAAGGTGAGACACGAGAGTGGGGCAGGGATGCCAGCCACAGGGCAGGGGCAACCCTGGGTTGATATCAAACCGTGCTGAGCCTTGGAAAACTCTTCCCACGGCCCCGGGTGAGTCACGGATGCTGCAGAGGCTTCAGTTCTGCAAAGCGGGGAGCGTGGCATTCCCCTGCCTCTCTGCTCCGCCGGGCTGTGGAGGTTGCACGTCCCTCCAGAGGAGGCTCTTTGTGCCCACCTGCACCGCGCCGCTGCCCCAAAACCGCTGCCTTGTCACAGGCCATCGTCTCGACGGGAAACTCAGAGCACAGGAGACCGAAGAGCCCATCCATCCTCTGTTCTGACCTCAGCACAGGCAGGAGAAGTTCCTGCACCCACCCCGAAACTCCCTGGAGCTGGAGCAGATGCTTCAGAAGGAGACAGTCCTGGTTTTAAACCCCCGCGTGATGGAGAACCCACTGCGTCTCGGGGTCAGCCGTCGCCGTGGTTAATTACTGCCTCCGTTAATGTCTGCGTCCGACTCCTCAGCCCACCTTTGTGGGGCTGCCTCTGGCCAGGAGCCTCGGCTGTGCCGAGCCGAGGGGTCGCAGGAGCACTTGGAGACCTCGGGGTGCCCTCGCCCTGCCCTGGGCACGCTGCTGTCCCCGCCAGGAGGTCTCCAGAGTTCCCAGTTTGCTTGTGCTACTGGAACTGGAGACCCCAGGATGGGCGGTATGGGGGATCAGCCACGACCCAGGTCCCTCCCCCAGCTTTGTTGTTCCCCCAGAAAGGTCCCTGCCTGCGCCCCCCTGCCTGTTCCCCAGCTCGGGGCCCACCAGCACACGCGTGCTGCCCACGAGCCCAGCTCTGCCGCTCACCCCGACAGCTCCCTCAGCCCCCAGGCTCCCCTTTTCCCCCTGTGCATCCACCGTGAGCCTTCCCAAACCCTGCAGCACCGATTTTCCCTGCCCTGCACGAAAACAACGGGGCTGGGAAGAGCTCCCAGGGCAGCTCTGAGCCCAGAGGGTCTGCGGGGGAAGGCTCCTGCCATGGGAGCCACGGGAAGGAGGAAGGCAGAGCCCCCGGGCTCACTTCCCTCTCCGGGACAGCCTGGACCACAGAGGATGGGGGATGCTGCGAGAGGGATGGAGCCGTGCCGGGGCCTCGGGAACAGATCCGCTGCGGTGTTTGGGGTCAGGCTCTGCTTGCCCAGGCTCAGGGCTGGCCGCGCTGGCAAGCCGGGAGCTGCTTTGCACCGCGGCCCCGAGGAGGAAGCTCCGGGGTTACGCAAGGAGCACGCACCGAGCTTCCCACAGCCGGGCGAGAGGCAGCCCCCCTCCTCCCCGTGGTTACACGGCAGGAATCGGGGGGGGCGAGCCTAAAATGAGTGTTTCGGAGAGCAGCACCGTCCTGTCGTGGCACGGGGTGGGACCTGAAGATCCCAAGAGATCACACGGTCAGCGGTGTCAGCCCGAAACCCTCCCCGCAACCTGCAGAAGAGGGGTCTGGGTCTCCCACCTTGCAGTCTGTTGCCACCCAGAGTGCTGCTTTGAGCCCTAGGCAAATAAAAGAACCGAAAATCCATCCTGTGCTCTGCTAAAATCCATCCTGTGCTCAGCTGGAGCCATCCTGTGCTCAGCTGGAGCCATCCACAGGGATGTGGGAAGACGAGGAGGGTGCTGAGCCCTCTCCTGCTGGGGGCTCCCCCGGCTGCCAGCCCTGGGGGGGACGCACAGCACGGACCATGGGGACTGGGGTTGGACCCGATGACCTGGGGGACAGACCCGATGATCTCTCGAGGTCCCTTCCAACCCCTACGAACTGATTTTGCGACCACCCAGCGCCGGCAGGGGCGATTCCCCCCCCCTGGCCCCGTGCGGAGGAGCGGGGGCGCGGGGAGCCGGGTGGCTCTGCCCCCTCTGCGCCGTTCCCCCGGCTTTTCAAAGTGCGAGATGAAACAGAAAAGCAAAGAGTCGACCTGCAGAGCGGCTGGCAGAGCCCTTAAAACACACACACACACACACACACACACACGGAGCCTGGAGCGAAGCGAGGCCTACAGGAACAAGCAAGGGCAGAAAAACAAGAGGCGAATTCCTTAATCACATCAGGATGTGAGAGGCAGGGGAGGGACGGGGCGCCAATGTCAGCTCTTCCTGTACGTGTGCTGGAGGCTGGAGCTCGGGCCGCAAGCAGCTCCACGGCCATAAACCCCATCCCGAGGCCGAACCCCGACACCCCCTCGCCCGGCAGCCCCCCGGTCCCCACGCTGCAAGGTTTTAAACCTCCCCCCTCGTGTCTTTCGCCCCCCCCCGAATTAAAAAGCAGCATCTGGAACTCATAGCGCCGGGCGAGATAGAGGCACGTGGGTTGGGCTGGCAGGAAAGGGCACGAGCAAAGCACACTCAGGAGACCGGGGCCGTGCACTGTTTGCTCTCCACACCCCCCCCCAGAGCTCCCCCCATAAAACGCACACGCAGCCCCGGCGGCTATAAATAGTGGGAGCTGCAGGGCAGGCAGGGGCTGGGCCCCACAGGGGTGATTCTTCCTTCGCCGAGGCGCGCTCTTCCCGCACGGTACCTGATCTTCCAGTTGTTTTCCCTCTTGGCTTCCCATTTCCTTTCCCATGGCGTCTGGGACGGGTGCCACTGACACATATTTTCCACCCTTGAATGCCAGCAAAGGCTCTTCTTGTCCACAAAGGGCTTCCAGGAAATACTTCAGAACTGTGACCCTCTTGCAGTCGGCTGCAATAACCTACGGGGTTGGAGGGCGAGGGGGTTGGGGAGAGGGAAAAGGAAAACAAAGTCAGTGCAAAGGGGAGGCAGGGAGACGCTGGGGGCCGCAGGGCCCGGCGGCACGCGGGTGGCACCGTGGGGACGTGTGGGGTTCCCCTCTGGTTTTCAAACGGGGATGGAAGGGATTTACCCAAGCCTCCAGCCCAGCGTCCCTGGGGGAAAACGAGGCCGGTGAGCACGAGGTCAGCACGTCCCGAGCCCGCCGGGTGCTGCCTGGCCCTCTGCACGCAACCCGGAGCCACCAGCCCCTGCCCGGCCCCATTGGGACGGGGAAAGTCCTGGTGCAGGGTGAGGGCTGAGTGATGTGGCTGGTCCGGGCTGTTCGGTGTCGGCTCTGTGGCCAGAATCCCCCCCCTGAAAGCAGCGGGGCTGGGAGGGATGCAGGTGTGAGAGCACGTCACCAAGGCCAGATCCCCATCCCCGGCTCCGGCCTGACCCCGTCCCGCGGGGCCGGTCCCTGGGACCAACTGGGGAGCCCTTGTCAGGGAGGCTGGGATGGATCTGGCCAGAAGGAAACTCAATAGCCCAGGTAATTATCCCTTTATGAGGCTCTCAAATGGAGTTTCCAGAGCCCGGCAGCCCGGTGCCTCCGTGGCCCCCGTCCTGCAGGGCCTCTGCCTGCGCCCCCGGCGGGATCCCGATGGCCGCGGGGCTCCGCACCTGCAGCTTTCCCCTCTGGAGCTCTCCTCCGAGCGGTGTCAGCGACGGGGAGAAGCAGCAACGACACAGAGAAATTCAGCAAACGGGGGGCTTAAAGCACCACCCGCTCCGGAGAGTGAGCCCACGTTCGTGCCCGAGTTCCTCCTGCCCCCAAAACCGCTCTGGTTCCGCTCTGCCCACCCGCAGCACAGCTCTGAGACCTCACCCCAAAAGCTCCCCGAGGCCTCCCGGGCTGGGAGAGCCAGGACACGGCACGAGGGTGCTGGCAGCACCGGGCACGGACGGGGGACGTGGCTGGGGACACGGACGGGGACATGGATGGGGACATGGACGGGGCCGGGCGGCAGCGAGCAGGGGCCTGGCAGCGGCACATGGCGCAGCCCCGCTGCACCAGGCTGCCGTGAGAGGAAACTTCTGCTCTTCCACAAGGCTGCCAGTTTCCTCTCTGCGGGCTAATTTTAACCGCCGTGTCGCTGCAGTGCGTGTCAAAAACCTGACCCCGCTCTGACCTGCAACCTCCCACCCCGGCTGCCGCCCGCGCGAGGCACCCTTACGTGAGGGCAGCCGGAGACGGCGCTGCTTGGGGGTGCCCCCCTGGGGCCCTGAGCACCCCCAAACCTCGCTGATTTGGTGAGGGGAAGGAGCAGCCCCCTTTTCACCCCGGGAGGCAGGCGCTGCTGCCGAGAGGTGTAGGTGCAGGGTGATTGCAATGCTGGCGTATCTCAAGGAGCGAGGGATCCGTAACCACTGGCACTGCTCCTACAAAGGGTGCCCTGTGGGATGGAGAGGGGCAAAGAGCAAAGGACAAGGCGATGCGGGCTCAGCAGCCCTGGGAATGGGGCTGGGTGTCCCTTCTGGACGGGTCCTTGGCTGCTTGGGATGCCCAGCCTGGAGCAAGCCCGGCAACCAGCCCAGAAGGAACGTTCCTGTCCTGGCTCTCCTTTAGGAACGATTCTGCGAAGGGGAAAGTCAGAAGGAAAGCGAACGAGAGCGGAGGGGGAATGGCTGTCATGGGAAACGTCCCCCTGAGAGAGCTGCCGGCCGCAGCGACCCGGGGGAAGTGGTGGAAACCTCCCAGCCTGGTTCACCCACAGCTCGATGGGCTAATGCTGCTGGGTCCTCACAGCACCCGGCCTGACTCACCCGAGGCAGCTCAGCCCTGGGATTTTCCAGCCCTGGTACGTGCAGTTCCCGTGTGCCTGGGCTGCTCCGGGAGCCCTGGAAGCGGCAGCAGGGCTGCGAGCAGCCTGTGCTCGACAGCAGCAGCGAACGGGGTGCAGGAGAGGCTGGCTAGGGGGGGAGGAGACAAGCACCCCGTCCTGACACCATTCCCGAGGGACTTCTCCAGAAATAAAAGCAATCACGTCTAGTTTAGGGCCCAGGAGGTTTTCCCTAAGCCTGCAGGGCCGGGTGCCGGCACAGCTGCCCCGCAGCCATCTCCGCGCAGCACAGGCTGAAATCTGGGCTGTCAGAGCCTCCCAGACGGGGAGCCGTCAAGAGGATTGCAGAAAAGCCCCCGTCACCCACGGCTGGGTCCGGGGACGAGGGCAGGTGGGTTCATTTCTTCCTCCCCTGCAAAAGAAAGGACCGGGAAACTCCCGAGTGCCTGCCAAGCCGGCGCAGCCCCGGCGCTTAAATTCAGCTCATCTGCTGCGGAGAAAAGAGCCCAACCGAAGGCCCATGACATAATGCCACAGTAACTTGTCTCATGAACACATTTTTCCAGCCCACATGAATGAAAAACAGGGAACGAGCTCCGCACATCCCCGTCACGTGCAGCCCGGGGCCTGCGCCCTGCCTGCCGAGGCCGTGCCAGAGGCGTTCCCGGAGCCAGGCTGGCCGCGGCACGGGGCTGCCCGGCCTCGAGGTGCTGGGAAACGAGTGACCTGTGCCTGGCACCCGGGTCTCAAGAGTGGCAGCTTGGAGCCTCGCGTGACACGCGGCAAGCCGCAAGGCAGAAACTTCCCGTTTCGGGGTGGAAACGCGAGTGCCCGCAGCAGCGGCGGCGTGCCCGGGGACGCGGGGACGGCTGCGGAGGTGCCGGCGGCTCACGGGGCTGCTCCTCGCTGCCAGCTCGGAGAGCAGCAGAGGTGCTGAGGCTCCAGGATCCGTGCCTGCCCTCCCAAAAGGCAAAGTCGAGTATGAAAGCAAATCGTGTTGACGCGTTGGGTGATGCAGGCGCGGACACCCCGGCGCGGCGGGGGAACGGAGCCGCCCCGCGCGCCCTTCCCCCTGCGAGCGTGCAGCGAGACAGCAGGAACCGAAAGCCTGGCTTCGAGTCGTCGCCGGGTATTAAAATAGGCCTGACACGCACACAGCCGCTCGCAAAGGAAAACTGAAACTGAGAATTGCTGAAGTGGTCTGGTGCCCTCGTGTGTGACCCGGGCTCAGTTCCCTTGCGGCAAGAGCGACTCGGGCAGCGATCGCGGAGCCCCCGGCTGCCGCGGTGCCTGATGGGGACGCGTGGGACCTCGCGGGGTGGCTCGGGCTGCAGCAGCCCCGCTTGCGAGCCTTGATCTCGTCGGGCCGGGCCCAGAGATGAGAGGTTTCTAATCTAGCCCTAGATCAGACCCGCTAACCGCCAGCTCAGCGCCAGCCACCCGCAGAGGGCTGGTGGCTGCGAGGGCACGCTGAGGAGGAGGAGGCTCGTTAGCGCTGCCTGCCAAGTCCTAGGTCGTACATTAACATCCTAATCATTGCCTGGGACACAGCGGGACGCACATTAACACACCCTAACTGCCTGCGAAGACCCACTGGGCTGCACATTAGCTGCACCAGCTGCCGCGTTTTCAGCGCCGCTTCGCGGTTCCAGCGCTATCGGGACGCGCTCGCTGCCGCCTGCGGACCTTGGCGAGGCCGGGACTGGTGTCCCCAGCAGGGCAAGGGGCCTCCCGCTGATCCCCTCTGTTTTTTTCCCCCAAGCATGCTGAAAGGAAAGCCTGCCCGAGTGCTGCGTGATGCTGTTTGATAAGATGAAGCCAGAGCTGGTGCTGACGCAGGGGGTGGCGCGGAGGAGACGCAGCGCACGTCTTGCTGGGATCCGAGGGTCCCAGCACCGTGCCCAGGGGGATAAAAGCACCTGGGGCCGGCAGGGTGACACCGCCACAAACCAGCCCTGCTCCCACCCCAGGTCAGAGGAGGGTCGCCCTGTCACCCCCAGCACCCGCAGCGGCCGTCCCCGCGGCTCAGCACCTCCCTGCAGCCGGGCGAACGGCTGTCACACCCGCCGCCGCCTTCACTCAGCTTTTACAACTTGTTAATTTTACGCAGCGTCCTAAAGAGCAAATAACTGCGAGGCAGGAATGCAGCCTCCTTCGGCTGCTCCGAGGAGCCTGCGGCGGCCCAGCCAGCTGGCCCGGGGAGCCGCGCTCAGCCGGGGGACCTGCCACCTCCAGGAGGGGCTGACTCGGGCCACGGAGGGCTGCCCCCGTCCCGCATGCTATGAGGCATGAAGCACGCTGGCAGCTTCTCTTGGGGAAATTTTGGACTCAAACGCAGCGGAGGAAGCGGCGCTGGAGAAGGGTTTTTGCTCGGAGGCCGCGCTGCCACCCCCGGCTCGGCACTGCGGTGTGCGAGGGGGAGACACGAGCACGTCCCCGCAGCTGGAGTCAGGAGGGGAAAGGGACATGAGGAGCTTGAGTCATAGCACAGAGAGATCCCATCCCGGATTCCGAGCTGGGAATGGGACACGGCTGGGAGTCGGAGCCAAGCTCAAGCACGACCCAGCGTGGGGACAACGCTGCTTTTTTGCCGCGTTGCCTTAAACGCAGCTTGGTGGGAGCGGGGCAGCTGCTCTGGGCTTAAAACAACTGAGCCCCGAACAACCCAAACCACGCGGTGTTGGCACGAGCCAGGTGAAACACCTGCAGTGCCCCTGCTGAACCGCCCCGAGGCCGGGGCTAAATGCTTCCCGGCACCCTGAGCCTCCTTCTCCCCCTGAGCCTCCCCAGGGAGCAGCTCGGAGGCACAGAGGGCAGCGAAGCGAGCTGCAGGAGCTAAGAGGGAAGAGCTGGGTTTGCTGTCATCCTGCTGGGTTCACAGCTCACCGTCCCATGCAAAAGCTGGGCTGGGTTTAACCCCGGCTTATCCCAGCCCCGCGTCTCTGGGCTTGTTCCACTGTCGGGACGTGGCCGAGGAGTCCCTCGCCCTGCCCAGCCCCAGACTCAGGCCACCTGGGTAGGACCAAAGCATCTGCCACGGCTGGGCAGAAGCGCTCACAGCTGGTTCCCAACCCTGGTTTCTGCAGCTGAGGGCCGGCTTCAGCCACAGCTTCTCTCAGAGACGCTTCTGACGTTGCCCAACCCCGCAAGCAGGCTGGGAGGACGCAGCTCCCATGCGCACACCCCGGTGCATGACCTGGAGCACAACCGCGGCGCTGCCATCCCGCCCCAGCACAGCAGCGAGGCGCTTCCGAAGGTGCCCGGGGAGGATGGGGAAGCTCGGAGGTACCTTGCTCCTTCCATCACCGTTGCTGGAGGAGCACTTTTTTTGCAAAGCAGTGGCTCCTCGAAGAGAAAGCCCAGACCACAGCCTGGCCAAATCCCTCTCCCAGCAGCCCTGCCTTGCCGAGCACAGCTCCAGCCTTTGCGCGGACTCAGGGGAGTCAAGGGAGCAGCAGGGCCCTCAGCCCGGTGAGCGCTTCCATCTTTCCAGCCCTGGAAAGCTGCATGGAAAAGGGGCCAAGTGCCCATCACGAGGGCTTGCTGGGCTAAGACCGGCCTTGCTTGTGCCAGGCAGCGATGCAGAGAAGCAGCATGGATGATACGAAGGCGCAGAGCCGGGGAGAAGAGATCTGGGCGGAGGTATCCAATGTTTGGTGCCGGAGATCAGTTATGGCTGGAGTAGCCCATACAGACTGCTGCCATGTCCTCAAACTGCACCCAGGTGCTGGTACTTGGCAGCTGTAGGAGATGAAGGAGATGAAGGAGACCCAACAGTGACGTTGGGAAGCTGCGGGCACATCTGGGGATTGGAGCCTGCTCTCAACAACCAGAGGAGGGGAGCCCTGCATGGGTGTGCCAGGCCAGCAGCGCTCCCCAGAGCTGCCGTCTACCAGGGGCCAGTTCTCTCCCCCCGACTGGCACCTGGTGGTTGTGGGGCAGGAACACAGATTGAATTTGTATTCATCTAAGCCCAGAGAAAGGTAAAACTCCAACCAGGACACCCGCACTGCCACAGGTCCTGCTCTGAGCCCCTCAAACCCTTTGTGCAGTGGCACAGCCTGGCACCGTCCTGCAGCACCTCTCCAGGCTCCTCTCCAATCTTCCCTCCTCGGTTCTGCCTTGCCATGGGGCTGGGGAGAGCTGTGCACCCCAAAACACACCTGAGGGTACTGCAGAACCTCGTCACCAGCAGTTCCTGCCAGAAAAAGCCAGCACCAAAGCAGCTGCTCTGGCTGGAAAGCCATCGTCCAGCCTCGTGCTCCCGTGCCCGGGGTGACCGGAGCGCTGGCTGGGACGGCCGCCGGCACCGGCTGCTGCTCTGAAGCGTGAGGAGCTTCCCAGCTCCACAGAGGAAAGTTGCTGATGGCTTCCAAACCCAGCTTTTGGCTTTGCCTGACGTTTGGAAAGACTCACCCTGATGTTTTATTCACCTGTTAACGCGCCGAGGAATCGTTTTGTCCGCTCCTCTCGCCAGCTCCTCTCCAGGGAGCAGCGGCGCTCGCGGTACGGGGACAGCCTGCAGCTGGGTGGTGGGCACGTTGAGGGCTACCCCGACAGCTTGCTCCCACTGTTTGGTGGCAAACTGAGAGAGGAGCACGACTTCAGCCTGGGGGAAACGTCCCTGGGAAGACGATGGGGATACAGGAGGTCTCTGCAGTGACGCAGGGCTTTGTCCGGTCGGCGAGCGTGGCTCCTGGCTGGGATCTCCTTGTGCTCCGGCAGCACAGCGAGGGCTGGGAGCTTCCCCGCATCGCAGGATGCTGCCTCTGCTAGCAGGCTGCAGGGATTTCCATGGCAGAAAGCACTCCCGCAACCCACAGCCGAGCTGCCCCTGCACAGCACCGCTCGGGGCGGGGAAAACCGCCTCCCCCGGCTGTGGATCACCTGGGGCATTTCTGCCCTCCGTGAGCACGGGACCACACATTTCAGCTGCCAGGCAGGAGAGCGAGGGACTGAAAAATCCCAGCTCTCAAGTAGGCCCATGAAAGAGGCAGACAAGTCCAGGAGAAAGTGCAAGTGACAGCCACGGACTCCCTGTTACAGCCAGCGCCCCCAGCCCGCAGCACATCCCCCGGCTCCCCAGGGGAAAAGGAGAAAAATTCAAGCAGAGCGGTGCCAAGACAAGACGGAGGGAGCCCACTCTGCTCCTCCCTTGCAGATCCTACACAGAACGCTAACTGGGGAAGCCAAGCCCCTGGAAATCTGCCCCCAAACCATGGTCCCAGGCTGGGGAAGGAGGAAGGCGAGATCCGTGTCCTCGCCGGAGCCAACGTGGCACCAACATCGGCGCTCTCGGGGCAGGGGCTGCTCTCCCTGCTGCAAGAGCCTCCGATCTTTTCCTTTTCAGGGACTGGGGGAATTTATTTCCTCTGCCATTTCGGAGGATGCCTGCCTTGCCAGAGATTGTTTTGCAGAGTTAAGAAAGATAAGAAAGTGGTTAGCAGGCTCTTCGGTGGAGGAAGGGAGGATTGCTTAGTAAGGGAAAGGGGACTGCTCCGCTCCGCGCCGCCACGCGCTGCCCTTCCTCTGCGGCTGCCCCTCGCCTCCGCCCCTGGAGCTTCCCGGGTACCCGTGGGGCCACGCTGGGACCAGGAGAGCTGTCCCTCGCCAGAACTAAAATCCAGCCCTGCTGGCATCTGGGAAACGAGGCTGATGAACGCTCAGACCAACATTGAGACTGCACACCTCAGCGGCGCCCTCCGAGAGCCCTTTTCCAGGGTACGCGGAAAAACACGCCGCGCACGGCTGAGCGAGGGGAGCTGCTGAAACCTCCCCGCTTCAGAAGGCACCTCCCGAGCACGGAGGACGCCCTGACGTCCCTGCCCAGCAGCGGGGCTGGCCCGGCACGGGGAGGTGCAGCACAGCCCCCCCGGAGCCCGCAGCCGCCCTCGCTCCCCTCGGGATGGAGGCGTCGTGCACCGAGGCGGGACGGAGCGAGCGGTGCGCTCTCGCCGGTACCACGAGCAGTTTCGCAAGGACTTCCCCCCGGAGATGACTGCCCCGTGATGTGACCCACAACTCGGCGATTGCTGTCCCACGGGACAGGACCCCCGTGGCCGGGGGGGGGGTAGCAGAGGAGGTGGGAAGTGGGGCGGTGGAAGGGTTACGACACAGAGCGCAGGAGCAGGGGCTGTTGCGCAACGAGAACCAAAAAATAAAGAGACAAACCCTTCCATCGCCCACCTTCCTCACCTCCATCATCCACCTCTCGCCCCTCCAACGTGCCTAAGGGCAGCGAGGAAAACATCCCATTAGCCCGGGACCCCCGGGGCACGGTGGATTTCCACCCAGGGCGGTTCAAAAGCCCCGCACCAACCTGCCGTCCGACCTCGGCGGCGTGAAGGAGCGGCGAGGTGAGAGCTGGAATATTCTGCCTCGTCCAGGCAGGGCTGGCCGGGAAGCTGTTCCCGTGAGTTTACACAGCTTATACGTTCTCCATGCAGTTCCTGGACGCCTTCCACTGCAGATGAGAGTTTTATGTCGAATTTTAAGTTTGACCACAAATATTTAAACTTCCTTGGACCACAAATGCTCTATCTTCTTTGCGGTTTAGCTGGCACCAAAGGAGCATTTACAGATCGCTGTGTGTCTGTCTGTCATTTAAATATCTCGCGGAGGTGCCAAAGGCTTCAGAAGCGGAGGGGCTCCTCGGGCAGACCCCACAGCTCGCCCTCTCTGGCCCCCGGTGCTCGGCACAGGCGCGGAGAGGTGCGGAGGCCGAGGGCACGGGCTGAGCCGTCGCCTGCTCCGTTCCCTTCGCTTTTCAGAGAACGCCCCCCCGAGATCCCACTGCGACTTCCACAGCTCCTTGCCCCGGCTGATACTTGAAGCGGGATGAAAGCCTTTGGAATTTTCTCCTCTCCTTTTAGGAAACTCGGGATTTCGGAGTCCGCGGGAGGCTGCTTGAACGAGAACCGCTCGAACCCCCCTCGAGCTGCCCAGCTCCCACCTGGCCGCTGCTCGCTGCCTCGCCGCCGGGGTTTTCACTTCCTCAAAGGCGAGCGATTCTCAGAGGGTCACGATCCGGACCTGCTGAACTGGGATCCCGCTCTAGGGAAACTGGTTACAGTGGTTACGTCTCCGCGGCTGAACGGTGCCGAATAGAGGAAAGGCCGTTCAGCCAAACGCAACCGGAGAAGCACCACGGGGGGCTCTCCCAAGCACCCTGCCCCAAGGGAACTCAGCGCTGCCTTTTTTGTGCTGGAGGAGGGCGCAGAGGGCTGAGGATGTCCGAGCTCAGAGCCGGGCATGTGGCAGCGTTGGGGGACGAGGCGGCCCCGAATCCGAGTTAACGTGTTATTCCACCAGGTTGTGTGTGTTTCATTTCCTTCAGACTTTTCACGTCTAGGATGTAAATTGGACGCTTGCCTCGCTAATTCTGGGGGAACTTTTAAACGCCGAGCAGCGTGGCACGCGCTGCTCCTGCAAGGCTGCTTGCGTCCCCCAAGGGACCCGAGCTGTGGCAGCGCTCGGGGGCTCTCCCCAGCCGTGGCACACGTCCTGCCATCCTCGTCCAGTAGCCACAGGGCAATCGTGTGCCTGGGGCACGTCGGAGGAACCAGCTACCTGAGTCTGAGTAGCAGGACGGGGATGGGAAAGCTCCTCTCCATGAGCCAGGAGTCAGCAGGACGCTGCCCGCTCCAGGCTGTGCCGCTTGTGCTGTGGTCCCCAGGCACCGCTGGGGAGCTCGGGGCACTTTGGCTCCCCGTGAACAAGAAGTGGCTTTGGCAACTGCAAGAAAAGCAACTTTTTGTTGAAATAACGAGCAGGGGAAAGCCACGGGAAGGGGCAGCTCACGGGGCCGGGGCAGGCCGGCGTGCTGCCGCCCGCAGGGAGGAGCTCCTCCGACTGCTTGGCCGGGCTGCAGCCGAATTCCCTGGAAAAGAGAGGGTGGGGAGATGGGAGGCGACGCCGTGACACCAGCCCAGTGCCACCGCAGCTCGGTCGGCTGTGACACCGCAGCCCCAGCGGCGCTGGCAGCGCTGGCACCTCCACCCGCCGCAAGAACCACACGGGCAGCGCGCTCCCAGCGGCCCGGGCAGGGCGGAGAGCGGCTCGCACCGCTGCCAGCAGCCACTTCAGGGAGGGACAGACGCCTCGGCGTTTTGCTTTACGGGGAAATGCTGCCACTTAGGGGACTCCCGGTGACGTTAGGGGGAGCTGGGTGCCCGAGCGCCCACGTCCTCTTCGCCCAGGGGCTGCTCCGAGCGAGCCCACCGGAGGAAACCCCACGCGCGGAGCCGAGCTCCGGCCCTCGTGGATCCTGCACTAAGGACGAGCAGCGAGCCCAGCGCCGCTTCTTATAGCGAATGCTCGGCTCTTTTGGCACGTGGTTCATGGCCGAGGCTCCGAGGAGCTCGCTTCCAGCCGGCTGCAAACACACCTAGGGAAGGGAGCGAGGGGCTGGGAGCGCGGCTGCGAGCGGGGAACCGTCCGCTCGCTGCGTCTTTGTTTTCTCCAGAGCTCCTCCTCCCGGGACTGGGATGCTGAGCGCAGAGCAGGGCCCCTGCCCTGAAACGGAGGAGCTGAACCAGAACAATAGGGTGGGGACTCTGGATGGGCCCCGACGAGTGGGGTGGGCTGGAGCGGGGGCACCGATCCATTCTTTTGACTTCATTCACACTTACAGCTGCGCTAGAGACATTTCCTGAAAGCACAGTAGGAAGAGAGGGGTATTCGCTCACTCCACCCTCCATCTAACACTGTCCTCGCGATCCAGCCGTGCACGGAGAGCCAATTCTGGCCTTTGGCAGCGCTGCAGGCCAGACATTACGAGCACTGGTGTGAACAGAGCAGGTCCCCACCCGATGAGCAGCGCACAGACTTGGAGAGGAGACGAGGGGTGCTGCTCGGCCAGAAACAAGTAACGCGGGGAAACGCCGAGCGCTCCAGCGGGTCCGAGGTAGCCCTAAAGCTCGCGAGGAGGTGTCGGCAGCGGGGCCGGAGAGGTCGGTTTGGGGATGAGAGGTGCAGCAGAGGAACAAGGCAGAGCTCCTGGGAGCAGGACGACGCGTGCCACGAGGCTCCCCGCGCTCCGTGATCCCGCGTGCGGAGCCTGAAAAACAACTTTTTTTTTCTTTTTTGCTTAAAAACCAAAAAGCAGCCGCCCTCCTCCTTCAGACCCGCGGTTACTCAGCCTGGCTCTGCCGCGGAGCCGGGGCTGTGCCGGCGGCACCGCGCACCTGGGGCCGCGACACCTCCCCGCGTGCCCGCCACGTGAGCTCACGGCGGCCGAGGGAACTGTTTGCAGCTCCACGCCTCCAACTCCAACCATTTTTGGCGAATCCCCGAAATAATGATGATAATAATAATAAAAAAAATATTGGAGGCGATATATATATATTTTTTTTCAAATGGGAAAAGTGTTTCTTTCCTTCTCCCATAACACAAACCCAGCAAACACGAAAAACATGAACCCAAACCAAAGCTCAGACATCACATCTGGGGAGAGACCGAGCATGGAAAATTTTAATCCAAAGGTTAATGTTTGGGAAGCTCCGAGTGTGTGAAAAGAGGGGTTAGATGGGTGCTGCTCCGCGACTCGAACAGTTGTTGCCGCCAAGTGGCGGCTTTCAAACGGTGCCTGCCTGCCCCAGCCCGGGCTCTCGGGGTCACAAGCTAAAATAGAAAACAACTGAACTCATCACGAGCAAACAAACAGCGAGTCACATCAGATGCTGGAAAAGCCAAGCGAGGAGGGAGCCAGCAGCACGGAAAGCGGTTGGGGCTCCGCGGCTGGGAACAGCCTCCCGACCTGCCCCGGTGGCTCACACCGAGCCTCTCCTCCCTCCTCCCGTCCTGAGCTCTCCTGCACCACGTCCCCAGCTTCAGGCTGACGAAGTGCTTGGCTGTCACCAGCCCTGTGCCACCCCGGCCCCGTGTGTCGCCTCCGTCTCCTCCGCTCGCCCTCCTGGGGCTGTTGCATCTCGGGGATTTTCCCCCCAGCAGCCCGAACCCTCGCCTTGTCACCAACAACCAGCTCCTGTCCAAGCACGGGGTGCTCTGCTCTTTGCCCACACCCTGTCACTGCCAGTGGCTTCTCTGCCACCCCGGGGCATTGTCCCTGCTGCCGTCCTGGTCACTTTTGCCGAGCCCCTTGAGCTGCCGGGCTCCCACAGCCCTGCTCTCGCCCGCACATCTGCCCTCCGCCTTGTCGCCTCGTGCCCTCGTCTTCACCACTTCCTGCCTTCCAAATGCCTTTGTCTTCATCTGCTGCGTTCCTTTATGCCCTTTCCAGGCTCCTTCCCACCACCAGAAGCCTCTCCCCGCAACTATTCCAGAACAGCACCCTGAGCTCCTTTGTTCGGGACGGGGCCATGCCTGTAGGATCGCCGCGTCTGCTCGCGGGGCCGTATCAGCGCACACAATAGCACCAAAGCTCCAGAATTACAGCACCGAGTCCTCCCACGCTTAACTAAACACGAAGAGAAGGGACCATATGTCTGCGAACGCGGCCTCGTCAGGTGGGTGCCGGCTCCCCGGGGGTGGGAAGGGAAGGGAAGGCACGGCACCGCCGGCGTGAGAGCATCCGGAGGAGCAGCGCCGCTCGCTGCGCCGTATTTACAGCAGCCACGGGGAGGTTTCCTGGGATCAGCCGGGGCAGAGCTGCTCCCTGAGGTAGCAGAGAGGCTACCACAGCCCTCCTGGCCGTGGGTTCCTCTCTTCAGCGCATATCTGGCAGGAGAAGAGCTGTGCTGCTCCTCCCATTGCGTGCCCAGCACCCTCGTTTTGTTGCACCCAGCCCTGGTGCATCAGCCCAGGGAGGCAGCAAGCTGGAGTCTCTCCGGGATACACGGAGACGAGCTCCGTGCCGAGCTCCTCGTTGGGCTGTGCACCAGTGGAGAGGTCTGCCAGCATACCTGGTCACCTCAGCCGGCAGCCACCGGCACCTCCTGTAGGTCTCCAGACCTCCAGGCTCGTTCCCGGATGGGTGCCTCCTGCAGCCGCACGAAGGTTTGGTTTTCGGTACGAGGCTGATGGAGACGCACCAAAAACGACCGTGTCCTAACGCAGAGGGAGCAGGGCGACGTGTCCCAGGGCTGGGTGCTGGTGCTGAGCGGAGACGTGATAAGGGAGGCTCTGGAGGGACGGCGGGGTTGGGCCGCAGGGATGCTAAACGTGAGAGCTGCTCACGGCGTCAGGTGGGGAGCACGGCCAGAGGGGAGAGGGAGAACAGGGAGTTGGTAGCAAATAATCTTGGCGAAAGGGGGAAAAAAAAAAAAACAGAAAATAGTGCAGGAAAATCTAAGTGCTCATTTACCAAGCCATTGGCTAACCCAGCGCCAGGTCAGTTTGTGTGCAGGAGCCCTGACACAGGACCCAAGAACCCAGCGCCTCTCCTGCAGCTCCACAGTTACTCTTCTGCCTGTGAGAAGAGACCTGAACCTGCTCGTTTCTACAGAGATAAAACGGAGAGAAGAGAAGCGAGGCTGAAAGAAGCTCTCGGGATCACTGCAGACACCGCACGTTTCTCTAAGTTTGCCCAGAAAAAGGGCCCTGAGAAGAAGCCGAAGCACCTCTGCTCGGGTGCGGAGGGGCTGTGGCAGCAGCACTGATGGCAACGACACCAAGAGACCCCGAGGAGCCGGGGAAGCGTGGCAGGGTTCCCCTGCAAAGGCAGGGGAGGTGCGGGATGAGAGACGGGAGCAGAAGTGGCTGGCAAAGGCAGGGCTCAGCCTGGGCTCCCCCCGGGCTCCCGCTCGCCGCGGCGTGTGCGAGCACGCTGAGCGCAGCCCCGGCAAAGGCCGGCAGCCCACGGACACCGCAGCTCCGCGCTCCTCAGCCCTCCAGCCAAAGGGGGGAAAATGTAATCAGAGCAGCAATTTCTATTAGCGAGAATAGAAAGCCTTGGAACCTCTGGGCTGTCTCTTGACAACTAATTAATTACCAGGTAGCATCCCCTTGAAGCTGCCAGCGCAGCGCGCGCAAGTTGCAGCACGATTTCGGGAGAGCGCTGAACTCTGCAACAAACCCGAGAATTTCACTTCATCTCCCGCCACCATCTGAGATCCTTGGGGGAACGGGAAGGGGTGGCAGGAGGCGAGCTCCCGAAGCCATCTGGGATCATCGTTAACTCGTTCGCTCGTGGCCTCTCCGCAACAAAACGCCGACCGCGCTGCGAGCCGCGGCTTCGAGCCGCTCTCGGTCGCAGGTCCCCCGAGTGCTCCTCTGCCGATTCCTGCGCCAGGTTGCCCACGTCCTGGCAGCCTGTCCCCCGAGGCTCCTCGCTCGGGCTGTCAGGGCAGCCGGCCTTTGAAACTACGAAGAGCAGAGAGTGGATTTCAAAAGGCTTGAGGTGGTGCGCTCTTCGCTAACAGCTACAAGAAGGGTTTGAGCGAAGTAGGTGAACAAAGCCGAGAAAAAGAGAAGGGCAAAAGGACAGGGACGGAGCAGCTGCTGCTGACAAAACTCGTACAGGAAACCACAGAAAAACCCCACAGGGGCAGAAGGTGCCACATCTGAGCCCAAGGCACCGACAGCCCTGGGCTCGAGCTCACTTACTGCAGTGCCACGCGGGGCTGGTCCCTCGCTGAGCCCCACTTCTCCCTGTCCTCGCCCCCGCACCCCCTCCAGCTCCCTGGCTGGGCTGGCTCAGCACGGTGTGAGCACGAGCTACACACTGCCGGAGGAACGGGGTCTCCCTGCTTCGGGGAACCAAACTGCCGTAAACCTCATAACCTCCTCCTCTCTCTGAGCTCGGGGCTGAGGGCTCAAAACTTCAGACTCTGGGCTCAAAACTCAAAACCTCGGGTCGCTCCCAGCAGGAGGGGGGGCAGAGGCTCCCCAGGCTGCAGGGGTCACAGCAGTGAATGCCTCTAACCACTGCCGTGGGCCACGCCGTGTCCGGACACCTCACACCAAGCAGGGACATCTCACACCAAGCTAATGTCGAGCGGGCAGGCAGCTCGAGATGTGGGACCTGCTGGAGGCTGCTGACACCGGGCAGGAGATGATTAAATTAAACACAAGACCACAAGGTCTGAGAAAGGGGACAAGGCAGTGACATTTGGGGACAGTCATCCTAAGGAAGTTAGGATTTCTCAGGCTCCAGAGACACGAGGAGAAGGAGCTGCTGTTCAGCTTGGCAGGCGTGAACCCAAGCGTGTGCTCACCCCGTAGCCCTCGGAGGGGCCACGTCCCTGTGGGACGGGAGGAACGGCCAGCAGCACCCTGAGCAGCACACGGGGACGGTGCCGTGTCGCAGGACTGCCTTCAGGAGGCATTTTTCAAGAGCAAACCCTTCTGCCACCCTGCTCAAGACACCTGCGGGAGCCAGGCTGCGGGTGGGTGGCCCAATCCTGCTCTTGGGACCAGAGCCCCCCCCACGGGATCCTTCCTTCGGCACCAGGACAGCCACAGGTCATCTCGCTCAGGTGCACGCGTTTCAGGCTGAGCCAAAACATTTCTTTTTTTCAGCCTCACTTGATGTAAGTCCAAAAAAACGGAGATGACATCAAAGAGCCCGGTGAGCAGATCCCCTCCAGAAACACGGGGGGACTTGACCTCCCCGGTACAAACGCGGTTCCCCCGCAGACTTCCTGGGAACAGCTGAAGCAGCCCCGCACTTCAAAACGCAGCCCGCACATCACAGGGCTGGGGAGGAGCTCGCTGCCGGCCCAGGTTTGTCGACACCCGTTTCAAAGGCCAGGCAGGATCGCACACAGGAACGGTCCCAGCCCCGGGGGACGGAATGATCTCTGTCCCCAGTGATCTTTGTCCCCAGTGATCTTCATCCCCGGGACAGGGGATGTAAAGCAGGGAGGTGCAAGAGCTGTCAGGGAGGGCACGCAGCGCTAGGAGGAGAGGGGGAAGGTTCGGGTGATGGAGAGCTTTACCCCTCCTGGACGTGGCCAGTGTCTTGTTTCCCGTGAGTCACCAAGAGGAAAAGCCCTTCAGGATTTCGGCAGCGATGGAGGAGCTTGTCTTCTTCCGAGAGATGGCAGCTGCTGGTTCCGGCCCCGGGTCTGCCACGGGCTGGGGTGCGAGGGCAGCTCCCGAGGGACGGAGGGACCCCCACGAGCAGGGGATGCGCTGCGCCCTGCAGAAACTGGAGCCGGCGTGCCAGGACGAGAGGGAAACGTGGGGAGAGGGAGGGTTAAGGACCGGGGCACACTCCGGGAGATACACAATGTTAAGTATGAGGGCAAAGGAAATGAAAGCTGGAAACTCAAACACAGTCAAGAATCCAACCCCAGCCTGGGCAGGAAGTTTACACTCTGCTTCTAAATATACATGTTTTTAAATCAACAAGCCTTCGGGTTCCTCCGCCGCCTCGCTGCGCAGGAGAACTAGCGGGATGAAGGCGGTGCCAAGCCCTGCCTAGCCGGGTTTGCCGGGACAAGGTGACGAGGTGGGACCCCCGACACATCCCTGCACCCTGGCCCCAAGGGGCTCTGCGGAGATCCCCCAGCACCGTGCCCGGGACCACGAGGAGGCGAGGAAGCGACAACCTGCGAGCACGAGTCGGACGCGGTGCCTCTTTCCTTCCTGCTCTCCGGCCACCGCGCTGGGGCTCAGCAGTCGGATAGTCACATATTTTTTTAATTTGATATAATTATCTCCTCGAAATTACTGTACACAGCCTCTTGGGATCTAAAGCAATTAAGTGAAGATAAATTTCTTTCATGGAGCAAGCTGTCAAAGGATGAAGCAATTTCATTCCCCATTTGAAGTGGAAGCTTTGGGTCATGCATGGTTTATTTGAAACAATGCCATCACCTAAAGCTGCTGATCTTATCTGTCTCCCTCTGTCTCTCCATTTCAAACTGCTGAAGATGTGCAGCGTGGCACTGCCTGAAGTGATGACATCTGGCGGCAGGCCAGCTGCAGAAACGAGCCGCTCCTCCCCGAGCCCGAGTGCAAGAGGCCAAGCATTCCTATTAAAAAGGGGGAAACCGAGGTGAAAGCTGGGGAGAGCTGCAAAGCGGGACTCCTGCCCGAGGGAACGCGAGGCCCGCGGGATGCAGCCGGGGAGAGGTGCCTGCGGGAAGGGGCGGCGCTGCCCGAGGGTGGACGGGAGCAGGTAGAGCATCCCGGAGGGGTGACGGCCCACCAAGCTTCCTCTTCGGCATCGGGGTACCCCGAGGTTACCTGAAAGCAGGCCCCGAGGGTTTTAGGTAAATAAGGAGCGATTCAGTTTGTGTGAGGAGAGGTTCGTGCACTGGCGGGACGGAAATTATATCCCCGCAGCACACACGCGCTAAGTCTCTCCGAAGTTCCAGCAAATTCTCTCCTCTCCTCACATTTCACCAGCCCAAGATGTTTCGTTCCGGACAAAAAAACACATAAAACAACTCATTTAAATAAGCCGTTCTCCCAGGCGGCGGGTTTTTATCCTGAAAAGGGTGACCAGAGATGCTGCGGAGCTCGGAGTGGCCACCGTGTGCTCAGGTCCTGCCACGGGAGGAAGGGTGTCCAGACCCCCCCGGACACACGCATCCACCAAGCCAAGCTTTGCATCCATAAGTATCCTAGGGGCGCCACTCTTCATGAACTACTTTCCCCTACTGGGAACAAAAAGGCTGAGGACATCACAAAAAATGGAATGAAGGGGTCCAGAAGTCCTCCCAGACCCCTCCTGCAGCCTCCAGAAATGCTGATCCAGGGGGGCAGTTCCCCGGGCAGAGGCCAGCAGCACGCCGTGACCTCTGGCACCTTCTCCTTCCAGCATTTCCACCTCGCTGCCCACTTCCCTGTTCAACCTGTGCCTGTGGTGGCACAACCCAACGCACCCGCGGAGATTCGCTCCCTAAAAAACGTTGCTGGGACAAAAAGGAGCTACCAGGATGCGTTGGCAGTGGGTACGAGTTTGGGAAGGTGAGTTACGAGAGGAAACCCAAGTTCCAGCAGGGACTTCAGCACCCAAAGCCATGGACCAGACCCTTGGTGGAGTGGCAAACTCCTTCTTCGATTCATAGCCATCAATCTCCTTCCTTCAACGACGAGTGCTATCACAGGCATTGTATCACCTACACTTAAATACAAACCCAAACCAAAACTAAAAACTAACTAAAAAAATTTAACTCCAGCTCAGAAGCTGAGCAGACCAGGCGCACGCAGTAATTTCAACAAAATAACTAGAAATATATCTTACTCTCTCTATTCATATATGAACTTAGCAAGTATTTGTTACTTGGCAGATAAACTGCTTCATGTGAAATGCCAGTGTGCAAAATACCTTGGTAAATTTTGTTCATTTCAAAAAATTATGAGATTTACCTTAAAGCAAATAAAGGCAAATGTGCTACAGGGAAAAATAAATTATCTGGATTAATTACCCAGCATTTTAACATCCCACACACACAGTTAGACCAACTTACTAAGGTAAGGTTGGGAAGAACTGAAGTGCTTCCCCGTGACCCTTCGCTCAGTGCCCCCCCGAGGGACCTGGGGTTGAGGCGCTGGCCCCGAGTTCTGGGTACCGGGGGCTTGTTCTCATCCTGCAGCTAAGGCTTCCTGTGGGACCCGGGTCAGTCCCCCGGCCTCGTGTACCTCTGTTGCCAATCTCTGAGGAGGAAATTGCTTTTCCTTATGGCACAACGCGTTGTGGGGATACGTTCATTAATGCCTGGGAAGCGCCTCGGCTTCAATGACAGCATGGAAAGAAAGAGATAAACGGGAGCGCGGCGCTGCCTTCTCCTTCTGGCTGGGCATGGGGCACCACAATGACACCACGGGGCTGCGGCTCCAGCACTTGGGGCCTTGGGCTCGCTCTCCGTCCTTGGCCAGGCTCGGCCCAGCACCGGGCCACGGCTTCGGCATCTGCAAAAACAACGCGAGGTCCGGCGGCGTGCAGAGCGGTGGCGAGCAGGCCGCGAGCTCAATGACAGAGGTCACCTTCCGTCTCCCGTAGAGACAGAGTAGATCCCCATCTGGTATTTGGGCTGACCGCTCCCTGCATTCCACCCAGTCGGCCGCTCTGGCACGTTTCCCAGGATGCGGATCTTTCTTATTCAGGATAACAATGAGGGGTTATTAATTGGGCCTTTTTTCAGGTTTCCTGAGGTCCTTCCAGTGGCCGCGCTGGTGGATACCGCAGCCGTCCTCTTCTTCAGAGGGAGGTTTTCAGCGTTCCTCTTGGAGAAGACAAAGCAGAAGCAGTGCCACCACACAGGGCCTCCCTCCGAAGCTATGGCATAAACAATCACGCTGAGGACTGAGCTGAGTGACCCAGTGCCATGTCAGAGTGGTCCACCAGGCAAAACACGAGGCAAAGAGGCAACCCCGAGTCCCAGGGCCCTCCGACATGAGCAGAAGCACCACATGAAGCCTTGCAGCACCGCAAAGATTGCCTCAGGCGAGGCCACGCTTCGTGCCCGGGGAACGGCTTGGCCAGCCGGAGCAGCCTTTCCATTTCCTCAGGGTTTCTCTGGGTAGCAATAAGAGATGGCTCATTGGGAGGAGATCCAGCATTAATGGTGTTTTAATGAGGCCTTTCAATATACTTACAGACTAATCAGCAAATTCCAAGAGGTCTCAACTCTAATATGTCATTCTGAGTGCACTACAGGCACGGTCAATACCTCTTTTATGGCTGTGGCCGTGTGCTGTCTGGGCCTGAAGTCCTGCCAAGCTGAGGCAGGCTCCGTGCCGTCAGGGTGCCCGGAGCGGGGCCGTTACCTGCCCAGCACCCGAAGGAACCGAAGGCTGCACGTGGCCTGCACCCAGCTGGGGCCTCGCGGGCCGGCTCCTGCCAGGAGGTGCCGGTGAGCAGGCTCGGTGTCCTGACCCCTCTCTTCCCAGGTCGCTCGGCCACCTCCGTCTGATGCCAGCTCCGGGAACACGTGGTCGGCGAGCTCCTTGAATAGGACGTTTCCCGTTTCCCAAGAGCCCACGGCGAACTTCTGGAGGCAGCTCTTAGGACAAAAGGGCCCAACACAAAGAAGTTTTCCATCTCATTACATAAACCTGGCCCGAGGATGACTAAAGCGAGGATGTTCAACAACAAATGTCATCTGATCCGCACGGAAAGATCCAACGCCGACCGAAACCGGCCACGGGACGAGCCTGATTTATTCTGTCAGCCTGTGCCTTGAACTGCTCATCG
The DNA here is from genome assembly GCA_011076525.1 of Nettapus auritus. Classification (NCBI taxonomy): domain Eukaryota; kingdom Metazoa; phylum Chordata; class Aves; order Anseriformes; family Anatidae; genus Nettapus; species Nettapus auritus. Next base: position 6,448,877 of record CM021783.1, read on the forward strand.
CATCGCGCTTCCAGCAAACGCTCTGAGAAAGCCTTTTGCTGACACCGGAGCCAAGCTGTGCAGCCCTGGCAGAGGAAGCACACATGTTGGTACACATGCACGGCTCACGCCCGGCCCGCCTGCCTCCCTCCGAGCTCAAGAGCACGAGGAGCCCGGAGGAGAGGCAGGGCTGGGTCTCAGCCTGGGGAAAGGCAGGGATGGAAGCACCGTGTGCCGCTTGGGCAAACGCCCCGCGGCTTCCCTACACACCGAGGCATTGCCAGCTCCCTCCGGCGAGAGAAAAGGCGTCTGAGGGGCAGGAGAGGTTGTTTCCAGCAGCTGCCGGTTCTTTCCTTCCCGCTCGCCCTGCGAGAGTCGGGGCTGCCTGGAAGCAGCACCTCGTACTTCCCTCTGCGCCCTGTCCAGACCACAAAGCCACCATCGCGTCTGCTGACGGAGACGTTCAGAGAACGTGCCTAGCTGGGTCTTAACACCTCGGCAGGTGGCTCCTCACCTCCCGGTGAGGCTGCAGTTCTCACGCTACGGCTGGGGGGGCAAAACAGCAGGAGGGCTCTGGGTCTGCAGAGGGGGGGCTGGACTGGACGTACCCGTAGGCATCCTGCCTGCCTTGTGCGCTACGGGACCTGTTAATGCTCAGCTCGAGCATTTAATGCCTTCAGCCCCGTTTCCCCAGCAGCAGTTGTCCTCGGCCTGAGCAGTCTCCGCGCCTGGGACAAGAAGCGGTGAAAAGCCCCAGAGACCGCAGTGCACAGGATACAGCGCGGATTAAAATCTGGTCAACAGAGGTCTTAAAATGTCAGCGTAAACACGCGGGCAGTCCTGGCGGGGCCCACGGGGAAGCTCGCTTGGGCTTAACAATAGGCTCGGTGACCTGGACAAAGAGAACCTCTGCTGATAACGCTGCAGATTAGCCCCTGGCTCCTGCTCTCCCCATCTTTGAGGAGCACAATTCGCCGACGCAGAGTACTCAGGCTGCTCGGTCACCTAGCCAGCACCATGTGTTTAACACAGCCAAAACCCAACGTGATGCCTCCAGGAGCAGAGGCTGCGGGTTGCAGGAGGGAGCCACACGCTGAGTCCGGGTAGCCACGGCTCAGGAGCACCATGAGAACAGCTCATGGTACCCCAAACACGCCTGCAGGCCTCCCACTGCACCTATTTGCCTTCTGGAAGGAGAATGGGAGCAAGGGGGCTGGGGACACGTCCTCGTACGGGGTGAGGGCAGCAGCAGAGGGCTTCCCAGCCCATGGCACCGTTCGATCAGTGGAAACCGAAACGAAATGACCTCAGAGCGACTGAAACCGGCTCCTGCGGCAGCTCGATGGGTTCTCAGCCTCCCGAAAGCGAGGCTTGGTGCTTTCTGCAAGATCTGCTCCTGTTCCCTCGGCCAGTTCCCCGTGGTTGCCCGAGGGAGAAGAAGCAGAGATGCTCAACCAGCAGCTGGGAGCTCCGGGGGCTCTCCTGCTGCCACCCGGCACCCGGGGCTCTCCGGCGTCAGCCTCCCCGCTCCCAGGGCTGCCGCACGCCGCCGTGGGGCTTTCTTTTTGAATTGGGGCTTTCTGACCTGCCCGTTCTCCGCAGGAGCTCCCCGCTGTTCAAAGCAGCTCGCTGACAGACGGGCAGGTGTGCCGGTGACAGCGGCCACCTCCCCGAAGCCGGCGGGGGAGAGAGCGGCCCCCCAGCCGCAGCCCCAGGCAGGGCACGGGGGAGTACCGCGAGCCCAGCTGCGACATTTCCTTTCACCTCTACCTGTACAGCTGTTTCCTACAGGGCTGCAGCCCTCGAGTGAGATGCGTGAGGCTTCTGTAGGTGCTTGGGAACAAGACGGAACAGAAAACCGCTTCACACCTGGCCCCGAAATTACAGCACGCTGGAGCGGGGCCAGCATCAGCTGGCAGAGTACCAGTTGCGACGGACATCAATTACGGGGCCTGTCATCCTCAGACTGCAGGCTTTGCTTTCTGCAATCTGCAGCGCTCCCTAAGCCTTCAGCAGCACCGGCGCTGGAGTTTTCCAGATGGGATCATTTCCCTCAGATTCCACTCGCTAGATTTATTGCAGCCTTGTTTTCTGTTTTTTTGTTGTTTTTTTTTTTCCCCCCCCCCCCCCCCCTAAGAGCCTGAACTCTTATTCCACATTGCGCATTTCTCCAGGGCTGTATTCAGCGTCCTCGCGCTTGTTTGCAGCGCGTTCCCTTCACCTTCAGCTGGAGAAAGACGGCTTTAAAAAAAAAACACGCTCAGAAATCTTGCTGCTTAAAGAGCCATCAGCAAGCCGGCCCCAGCGCCGAGCGACCGCACCGTGCCCTGCACGGCTCCGGCGGATGCAGCAGCAGTCACTGGGGCAGCACTTTTCTATAAAGGCACGTTTAAAAAAGCAACAGCCAGCACAACAGGCACCCAAACACCCTCCACTGCCACCCCGGTGCGGCGTCACGGATGCTGCTCAACATCCTTAAGGATGCGGCTCCGGGCAGTGCTAGGGATGGACGAGGAGTTCTAGCAGGTGACGTTCCTGGTGGCACCGAACCCTCTCCTCCGTCACCCCTTCCAGCCCCTCATTTAGCCTAATTGCCCTTTAGAATCCGAAGTGCAAGGGGAGGCTGAGGCCGGGCTGGAGCTCAGACCCTGCTCACGGTGTCAACGTCGCTGACCGCGCCGCCTCGGGGCCGCTAGTCTGGGAGCCGAGGCAGGCAGGAGTGGAAGGAGCTTGTCAAGGATGACTCCTCCTCGGATTCTCCTGCTCGGGGCTCTCTGCTCACGGTTTCCCTTTTCCTCTCTGGACCAAGCTCCGGGCTGGAAGCTGTCGCTCTCATGGGCTGAGCGCGTTCTCCTGCCAGCTGGAGGGGAGATGCTCGAAGGCTATGGAATGGGAATATGGAAAGGCTGCTGAGCAAACAGCCACATTTGCTCACTGGGGTTTTCTCTCCGCTTATGAGGAGTTTGTGCTCTGAGCCCTGGTCTCGCTGCCTCTCCCCTTGCCTCGCAGAAAGCCCTCCAAAAACCAGCCACATCCCAGGAGGCGATCGGCCTTGGAAAGGACAAACCTCCTGGTTTTCGGAGGCAGGACAGAGCCCGGCCGCTCCGGTCGCTGCTCACTCTGGACTTTGAAACCTGGAGCTCCCTTTCCAAGAAGCCTCAGACGTTACTACACATTGCCAAGAGATATCTTACAGTCTGAAGAAGACCAAAATACTGTAAATAAGTAAGCGAGTGACAAGGCAGGACTAATTTTAGCCCGAGCCTACTAGGAAAGGATCCTGAACGGCTAACTCAAAGGCTGTTTGCTCACCAAACGGTGGGGAACTGGAGCGAAGGCAAAGCACGAACCATCCACCTGGGCTGGGGAGAACACAGGAAAGAGCTTTGTGTTTCCCGAGGAGGAAAGCTTGGCTGCGGGGCCATCTGCACTGACAGGTGAGTGGTGCAAAGAGCAGGAGGCAAGAACTCGTGCGACAAGAACCACGCCAAGCGCAGAAAGCTGACCGGTTTCGCCCCGGAGCTGCCCAGGACCCAGCGCCCAGGGCTGGTACAGCACCATACCGCCCGCTGTTTTCAGAGCCTCCCAACCCAGGGCTTTGGTTCGGCCGCTGAGACGAGGCAGGGCTCGGGCTAGCAGAGCGCTGAGCGTCTGACACAGCCCACTCCACACACGAGCGTACACACGAGGGGGGAAAAAAAAAAGACGAAGGGCCTTTCTGTTTCAGGGGAGGGAACCACAGTGACTAGCCCTATAAGCATATGTATTAATCATGCACCGTCTGGTTTTAATCCACACACTGCTGATCCTGCGTCTCACTGTATTGTTATCAGGGGAAGGAGTATTTCTCCTCAATCTTATTCACCAGCCAAAAGCCTGAAAATGCAAAAAACACATTTGTGAAGTGCCTTCCCAAGGACCCCGGGCCCCGGACCTGGTGAGCTGGGGCTGCTGCCTTTTTATTGGCGTTTAAAAACCTTTTATTAACGTGTGTCAGGGCTGGGGGAGGAGAGAGAGGCTCGGATTTCAGGACCCCCCATGCAGAGAGGTTTATTGTGGGAAGGGACATTAACACTTTCTCCTCCGTGTCTCCCTGGCCGGGACACGTGGCACAGCGTGCCCTGCGGGGTGCAGGGGTGCCGGGGAGGTCTCAGGGGGATGCCAAGCCCAGGTGGAGCTTGCAGGGATGCACACAAGGAGCACTGACAAGGACAAGGACCTCCCTGCTCCGCAGCCCTCCTCCAGCCTCACCACCAGCTCCACAGCATGGGATGCTCCCGAGACAGCAGCAGGAGAGCTGAGGAAAGCAGGACATGCCCCAGCTTCCCGAGAACGTGGCCGTTAGGGCAGAAGAACATCCCCCCACGCAACTCAGACGCAGCACCACCAGGATTCGCTTGAACCTCGACGCAACCCGCGTGTTTTCCATTAAGGGCCCCCTTCAGCAGCACCACGCAGCGCCTGGCGAACCCCCGGCCGTCCCCTTCCCTCTCCCTGCGGCCCCGCTCAGCCCCGCCGCTGCTCCCTGCTCTCGCCCCGGGGTCCAAACCCTGGCTGAGCCGGAGGTCTTTTACCCCGGGCTCCCATCCCTGGCAGCGTTTCCTTCGGCTGCGAGCGCTGCAGACGGTCTGACAGCCCAGGCACCAGGCTGCATAGTTTGCTGTTGACTGGTACGTTCGGTGGTGTTCCATCACACAAGCTGCAGTGGCTATCTGCCCAACATACGCCCAGGAAAACATCACCAAGTTATGTTCACCCCGGAGCCAGCTTTTGTTGGTTAGAGCTTCAATGACAGTGCAGGAGACGATGGGAAGCTCGAAGCATCGCACTGGCTCCAGCAGGAATCCTGACACACAGCTTCATGGCAACGAACGGAGTCAGAACATTTTCACTCAAAATAAGAGCCAGGCCAAATGCTCAGAAACTTGCTGAGAAACTCTGGCTGAATTCTGCACTCCATCTGCTAAATGGGTCACGGAAAACAAAAAGCAGGGGGAAGCGCAGTGTTTGTCCTTCAGAGCTCACAAAACAACCATCCTCTTGGTGGAGCCAATAACCCAACACCATTTTAAGCCCGATGCACTCCAGCCTTCCCTATAAACAGCTTCCCTTCCCCTGAATTTCTCCAAAATTCATTAAGAAACTATAATTTAAAGGCACGGGGTAACCATTTGGAGCATCAGCACGCAAAGTGAAATATTATCCTTGCTGCAAAGAGTGGACGGGCTCCTCCCAGCCATGCGAGCGATAGGAAAGGCATCACAGCGAGCTTCCCAGAGCCACTGTGGCGTACCAAAATCCTCCCCCCAGCTCACGAGAAATTCACAGGGTGCCGTACAAAGAGCTGTGCGCAGTCTGTGTGTCTCCAGCAAAGACCTGCCATGAACACAGGCTTGAAAACTGGGCCAAGCCTGAGAGCAGGAAAGCCACCGGGTGCAGAATAACTTGCTAAACAGCAGGGAAAAATCGGTATGGAAAAGGGAGCTCTTCCTGCACAGAAATAGCAATTCTCACCTCTTGCTGCTTCGACAATCAGCAGCCAAGGAGCACACAAACGGGAAGGGTCCTGCAACACGACTGCATGTGGTTTGTGCCAGAGCTGTGCCACCGCAGTGCCTGCTCGGGGACACCGCTCACCTCGTGCCACCGTGCTCAATTTGTCGGGCTCTGCACACTGAAAGGAGGGCAGGGAGCAGAACGGGGGACTCGGGACTGCACTTACTGATCCTCCGGGTAAGCTGAACTGGGGATTTCTTTGTAGGAAAGTGCCCTGGGGTATGCTGCTCACGGTCACTCGTGAAAGGCGCACTGGTTCACGCCCCAGCCACACCTTCCCGATTCGTTCTGTGCTGCCTTCCACAACACGCCGCTTCTGCGCTGGCCAATAACTCACTTCGTTAACAGGGCAGAAAGAGAAGATCTGTGGAGCACGGCCGTCACCTGACTGCAATCACCCAGCTGCTGCCACTCCGGGCCCTTTCCACGCTATGACTGAATCACACAAAACGGGGCAGGGAGGTCCGGAGAGGTCACTTTGTCTCCTTTTCCAAGGCAGCTCGCTCCACCCAAGCTGTACCTAAGAGAGCCGCCCGGCCTGCTTTTAAAAGTCTCTTAACGCTGAAGAGATTCTGCAGAAGCACTGAGGAGCCTGCTTTTGAGTGCTTAAATACCCTCAGGTATGAAGCCTTTCCTCCAGTCTAATCTTCATCTATTTTGCTGCAATTTATGCCCATTCCTTCCTGCGTTTTTCAGCATGGAGCTGGAGGACAGCTTGTTCTCCTCCCCTCCACGACAGCTTTTTCTGCGTTTTCCCCGAATTTCCTCTAGCCTACAACGCCCCGGCTCTTCCAGTTCCTTCTTGGAAGTTGGGCATCTGAGTTCTCTGCTCTGTCCCACCAGTCCCCCTTCGTCCCCTCTGATGCCCTTTGCAGAGTGAGCATGCACGGCTGCTGGTCACCAGCTGCATTCCCAGTAAAAAAAGTCAGAACTGGATCAAGAAAGGCCCTGCAGAACCTGCAGCTTCTGCTCAGCACGTCCCGGTGCTGCTGGTGGCCTCCTCTCCACCTGGGTGTGATGTGCACGGTGCTCAGGCAGAGCCAGCACTCAGCACCGCACACCGAGGGGCTCCAGGACTTGCACAAACAGGAGCTGACAGCCCGGCGTGCCGGGTGGGATCGCTGCTCCAAGGTCAGCTACGTGCAAACCAAACACAACCCGCTGGGGAGGTGGAAATAAAAAAGATTGGCACGGACGGGACATCCAAGCCTGGCTCCTTCTCTCTGGGATGTGAGGAGGGAAGGCAGGGCTGAGCTGGCACCAGCACACCCGATAACCCTGCAGGGTGGCCTCTGCTGTGCTGTGATGGGCACCAGCTCTGTGACACGAGGGTGACGGCGAGCCAAGAGGGTGACGGAACCGCTCTGCAGCCCAGGTGCGGCTGCAGGACAGAGGTGCTTCTCCTCTTCTACGCACGTGAGCGCAAGTGCCTGGCAGGGCAGGTAGATGGCACTCCGAATAAACCGGTGTGTGGTTAGAGGAGTCTGGTCACGGGGAATAACAGCCCCCTCTGCGTGTTACGGGGCACCAGGACCACGTTACGGGGCACCAGCCCACGTTACGGGGCACCAGACCAGGCTCAGTGCTGGGGTTGTTGCTGCTGGGGAAGGAGTCCCTGTGTAGGGAGCTGGGAAAGGGACCGTGCCCAGCAGAGCCCCCCCATGGCCAGCAGCAAATGTGCTTGCTTGGGGCATGTTTGCTATTTTAACCCCTTCAAATAAAGCCTTGAAAATCCTTTTTTACCCTGGACTGAAGTGCTTCCCCCAGCTGGGAGAGCTTTCAGCTGTCCTGCATCCCCGTGCTCCCCGGGCAGTGCTGTGAGCAGGGGCAGGGCGGACAGAGAAGCCAAAGAGAACTTGGCACCTCCCGGGTCCCTGGGTGACAAAGGTCCCCAGATTCTCACAGTCACTTCAGGAAAACGCCAAGAAGAAGTGGCACGGGGGGGACGTGGCTGCCCCCGCCACACGCAGGCTCTCCGCAGAACCCGGTCCCCGCGGCTCCACTTCTCCTCCTAGCGCAGCGCCCGCCCCGCTCAGCACCGCTGGTGCTGCTGCGCTTCTGCCTCCGAGCAGGAAACCGTGGAGAGCCGCTCTCATCCTGCCGTGCCTCCGAGGGCGTGCAAAACAAATGCCATTGTGCCTCCTCCATCCCCCCATCAGGTTCAGGCACGTTAGCCGAAGGCAGCCCCCGGGTCCCTTCTGGCCAGGTGGTGGCAGGGAGCAGACCCAAAACCCCACATCAACAAGGGAACTGATTTCATTATTCTAAAAACAAACAGCCCAAGGAAAGTTCAGGCTAGAATGGGCTCCTAGAGCAAAGAAAGGAAAATAAGAGAGCGGGGCAGTGGGGAATGCTTCATATTCCTAAAAGCCTTTTGTACGTTAACACATGGTGTCTGCTTCTCTCTAGTCACCTATTTATCACTCTCCTCTTTAGAGAAGGAAAAAAGTCCTGGCTGCCTTCCTAAGGCAGAGTTTTGTGGCCGGGGGGAGGGGGAGGGTGCTTTAAGCATGATGCAAACCATTTGGAGTGCACCGAGAGCACTGCCAACACAAGCTGCACTATTTAAACAAGTGAGGAAATGATCGTATATACAACATGCCAGCGAGCACACACACACCAGAGGAAGTCGAGAGGGGTTTTCATGACACAGAGCTGGATGTCAGCGGCTGAAAGGTCGATATTTTCCCTTAACACCCTTCTCAATGACTTAATCGTGTTCCGTTTGCACAGAAAACTTCCCAAGAATAAAAGTCTGGAGGAATCGAGGGGGGATGTTTGGCCTACTGCTGACCTTGTCCGAGGTCCTCTCCACGTAGCAGGGCTCCTGGGGGGCGACCAGCAGGGGAACGAAGCCCGAGAGCAGCCGATCCTCTTCCAGGCTGAGCAGGGCAAGGTCGTCATCTGGGTCCTTGTACAGGGGCACCTCCGACTGATTCACCGTGGTCAGTACGTTGCAGAAGTCAGCCAGCGTCGCCCACACATCTACTGAGACCCTGGGAGAACGAGGAGAGACGTGAGCAATTCGGGGCTGGAATGCGTTGGGAGTTGCCTGCAACGCTGCAGCGAATACCAGAGAGGTGAGATGAGGCGACGCACGCCACCCCGCGCCCCGAGCCGCTGCCGACGTGCCCCGCGGGGAGGGCTCCGGACACAGCTGCACTGGCACCGAACCCGGGAGGGCTTTTAACCCTCACCGCCAGCCAGCCCGCGCCCACCCCGAGCCTTCCAGCTCCTCCGATGGGGAACGGCACCGGGCAGGATCCGGCCCCAGCCCGCCGCCCTGCCCGGCTCTGCCCGCCGCGGGGCCAGCGCGTGCACCCGCGGAGAGCCCCTAGCAGCCCTGGAAGGAACCCGGCTCGTTCCAGATGGGAGAAATGCTGCTCGTTGCTCAATCTCCAAGCGTGCTGGGAAGGCAGGACCTGTTTCCTGTGCTGCTGCAGGGGTGAAGGCAGCGCCCGGGGGGCTGCAGCCCAGCCCAGGCGCCCTCTCCTTCACCCGGCTCTACCTGCTGCCAACACGAGCTGCAGCCACGCGCTGAGGCAGAGACATTTTTAGCTGAAGCTCAGCCTCGTGGGGTTAGCTCCTGTTCTGCTTCTGGCCACGGCTTCAGCACTGGTGGATGACCGGCACAGCCGCCTCCAGCACCTCACCGGCCTCGTGGCACCCACGTGCAGGGAGTGGGGCGCCAGCACAGGGCCATGGGCAGCCCTGGGGTGCTCTGTGCACGTCCCCAGGACATGTCCCTGTGCCTGGACACGTCCCCATGGCACATCCCCATGTCTGGGCACGTCTCCATCACACATCCCCATGTCTGTACACGTCCCCACAGCACATCCCCATGCCTGTGCACGTCCCCATCACTATCCCCATGACACAGACAACGAGCACATCCCAGGATGGCCCAGAGCAACAAGCAACAACCACAGGGCACCGCATCCAGCCGGGCTGCCTCGTCCCGCACCGCTCACTCCTTTTCAAACCACTTACGTAGTGGGGTTTTTTAGCCGATCAACTGGGAAAAAAAGCAGGGAAGAGAGGAAACCGGGGCTGATCTGCTCCTGGTGTCCACGAGGAGCTGCCCCTTCGCCCCGCGGCGGAGCAGCCAGCGGCACCCGGGGGTGCAGCAGTGACCAGGGCGGCCCGAGGCAGGCGCGGGCTGGAGAGAGGCCCCCTGCTCTTTGAACTGCTCCAGGTGGACAGAGTCTGCGCTCGGTTATTTACGGGAATCAATGTACCAGGAAAGCGCACTGAAATGAAACATCTTGTTTTCAAGAGCGTCCTGGGAGCCAGGCAGAACGAGCGGCCATTAATCAAAGCCCGGCACGTAATCAGCACACATGTAACGCAGAGTCGCCCACGTCCCGAAGCCAGCCCCGGCCAGCGCGCCGCAGAGGAGAAGAGGTCCTTCAAAGCCCTCCGCGCACAGACACCGGGAGCTGGGTTCATTCACAAAGCTCCATCGCTTGGCTCAGCCAGGTCTGGCTGTCAGAAATGTTTAAATATGGAAAAAAATAAACAGTTGCAACACGTTTTTTTTTTTTTCTCTTTTTTTTTTCGGAGGGATCTGTCCGAGGCCCTTTGTGATGTAATGGGAAACGCTGCGTTTGTGCTACCAGCTGGAAAATAAACAGAGCTGCGAGGGTTAAAAGGAACTGAACTTTCCACGACCCCTATCTGCAAAAAGAAGAAAATAATAAGAGGAATGATCCACTGCCCCACAGCCCTGATAGTTTATCCTCCGGCCCGGGGCTGCAGAGACAAGCACCGGATGCGATAGGGCTGCTCTGGGCCACCTCCAAGGCGAGCTCTGCCCAGGGGAGATGCGCAGGGGCAGGGAGGCTCAGCCGTCCCTCGGCGCCCTGCTGGCAGCGGGGCCGTGCTGCCTGAGCCCGGTCACATCGCGCCAAAGAGGCCCCGAAGGAGCCGCCGAGGCTTCGGGCAGCGCTGCGAGGGAGGGACGGGGAGGAAGGAACGCGCCACGGAGCCGGGGACAGGCAGCCGTGCTGGGGATGCTCCCAGGTGGCTAAGAGAGCCAGGTGCACGGGGTGGAGGAGAAAGGAAAGGAACGAGGTCAAGGAACGGGGCTGCAGGCAGGGATGGGGAGAACCAGCGAGGGAGGGAGGCTGAGGGCGGCAGCAGGATGCGGGGCAGGGCAGGGACACAGAACCGGGCACGCTTCAGAGCCAACGGTGGTGGCGGGGAGAAGGAACGGCACAAGGAAGGCTCAGGGAGCCCTCTGAAGCCATGGGGCTCGGCACATTACACTGCCAGCTCGCAGCCCCCTCGGGCAGCCCCAGCCCCCTGAGCAAGAGAGCGGTCCCTGTCACTTTACCCTCCTCATCCCCGGCTCCCCACAGCGCCTCGCCACATCTGTCACTTGCACTGGCCGTGTTGGGTTTCCACCCCGGGCTTCCTTCAGTCAGACCGCAGGCTGCGTGCGCCAGCTCCCCGGGCAGCGCCAACATCGCAGGAGTTGGCGTTTCTGCTCTGCTTTTCTCCTACGACTCGGAGGTAACACAGAGAGTGGGTCCGACAGTTTTCTACCTTCCTTTTCGGCACGGTTCCCCCTCTGCCGTGCGCCTCCCGGCACCACCACGACCACCTCCTGGCTGCCACCCACCGGCGAGGGCTCCCGGCGGGTCACCAGCCCTGGGCAGCCCGGTCAGGAGCCCTCTCCCCGCTGCCCCTTCCTAGGACGCCGTGGCCAGGCGCTTCTGGCTTATGTCACCCCGCCGAACCCCCGCAGGCCCAGCTGCCTGGAAGGGCTCCGTCTGCGCGGTGCCACGGCCTCGGCGTCCCTCCATGGAGGGAGGTGCTGAATTTCTGACCCCGAGCCCAGGCACGCAGCTCCCAGGTACGCGGCCGGGGGCTCCCAGAGCTTTTAACCGAGGAAGCGCGAAGGGGGTGAGCGCGAGGTCTTTCCTCCGAACGGGGGGTTCGCTGGCTTCCCCGCGGACGCGTTTCCATTTGCTTATCCCACCAGGACAGGAAAAAAAAATAAGAGTTAATTTCTTTTTTATTGCCTCAGGATTCCAGGTTTAATGTAGCTGTCAGTGCGAGCGCAGCCCAGCTGCGGGCCGACAGGACGCAGCCCGAGGACGAGGGGAGCCGCGCAAGTGCGCGGCCGAGCGCAGGGTGGCCGAGCTGACTCGGTGTGGGGACGGCTCCCACTTAGGATAACGGGGAACGTGTGGGGTTGTGGGGCTCGCACGGAGGTGGGGAGGAGCAGAGGGCACCGGGGAGGTGCATGGGGGGCACGGAGCGAGCCTGGATCCCCGGCGGCCGGGGCTGGCGCTGCTCGAGCCACCATCTTCGCTGGGGGAGCGGGCGGCCTGGTGATTAATATCAAGTACAATGACCCCATGTTACAAGCCTGCGGGGGCCTGTGGAGGTGGCCATTTCCTGTGTAATACCAGCTTGTTTAAACACTAACATTCAAAACTCCACAGCTGCAGAACAAACCCGGAAAAGAGCGGAGCGAAAGAAGCCCTGCATTGTGTTCCCGAGCCGCCGAGAGCCGCGCAGATGGCAAACGACTTGGGCTGGCGCGCTCCCGGCCCTCCGCCAGGAGCCAGCCCCAGCGCCGCGCACCGTGCTCCGCGTCCCGCTCCCAGGTTTCCTCTTTCCCACCCCCCCCGGCCCAGCCCAGGGGAAGCCGGAGGAAAAACAGCTCCCTCGGAAAGGACAAAAGGGGTTCGGGGTGGGAGCTCGTCCCAAAAGCGGTCACCAGCCGTGCCCCGCGCTTGGATGCGGGGACAGCTTTTGTGGGAGGTGAGGGGACAGGGTGGGAGCCCCTCTGCCCCGCGGTGCCTATGATTTTGCCCCTCTCTGCCCTACACACGGTCCCTTCGGTCACTCGGGTGCTCCACAAACCCATTCCGTCCCCAGGAAGCTGCCCGCAGAGCTTCAGGGCTGCTCTCCTCGCCCAAAGGCACGCCGTCTCCCCCCAGGCAGCCCATGCTTTAAAGCAGAGCCCTTCTCCGAGGAGCCTTTTGGCTCCCGCTTCACTCGACTTCACCTTCATTCTCGGCCAGGTTTACACTAGCGAGACACCTCTGGATCCTTGCTTTGATGTCTTGATAGGGAAACTCTGGTGGCCAGCATGACTAACAAGGCTCAGGTCTGCGAAAGGGATTTTCCATTTCGTCTCCCGCAAACTCCAGCAAGGTCTTGGCACCCCCGCCTCCGGCTCCGTCCATCCCCCCCGGCGGGAGCTGCCATCTCGGTGACACTTCTGCACAAGACCGATGTGATGAGAGAGCTCTGGCAGATCTCTCCGGGAAGGTAAAGCTCTAGAATGTGCTCAGAGCTTTTGGATTTCATTTCGTACTCGGTTCAAATTAACCGTTTTTAAACGCTTGCAGACAGGCTCCACACACCGAGAGGCATTTTGCTCCAGCGCGGAAGGAGCATGGATTCTCCGGGGTTGGCCCCGTGGCAGGTTATCTGCCGAGCCCTTGGCTTCCCCATCGATTCTTGGGTTTCGTTTAGTTCCAACAGATTCACTACAGCAACAAAACAGAGCAAGGAGAAGCTCTGCTCTTCGGTGCCAACCTTTGCCTGTCTCAGCTCCTCAGCCACACATCTCAGAAGGAGAGGGATTTGCTGGAGCCTCCTTGGAGGCTCACTTTTCACCCCAGCTGTTGCTCATCCCCGTGCCTTACGAAACACACTGCTCCCCGCTCCTCCAGACCCCTTTATTTCACCTCCCATCCCTGCACGCACGGGGCCAGCTGGTCTGCAGGACGCACACTGATGTACCGCTGCATCAACGGCTCCTGCTCGGACCTCGGTGCCATGCTGGCTGCGCAACGTGTTAAAGGTAAACGCTTTTAAAGACACTGCGTGCAGCTGGAAGACCTGCGAGCAGACACACAACCCCAAAACACGCAGCTCTGCTGCTCCGAGGCAGAGATGTCCCCGCTCGGGTTTAGCTCCTGATCCAGAAAACCGAGAGGAAAGAGGACCAAGGAAAAACCCAGAGGATAAAGGACCACGGAAAACCCGCTGAGCCTTTCCAAAAGAGGCAGAGGAGGAAGGAAGCACGCTGCCTCCCAACACGCTCGGTAGCCCAAGACCTCTCCGCGGCCTTGCAGCCTAAACCCATTTCCCAAGGCATCCCCTGAGCCCCAGCCGTTACCCGGGTGGGGCCGAGAGCTGGATCCACGTGCCGGGGCAGGGAGAGCGGCGTGGGGAGAGGGGCAGCTTCTCCCAGCTCGCTGCCAAGACAAGAGCCCCAAGACAAAGCCTCCCCTCGCACCCCTTCCTGCCCCGCAGAGCCCACTCCCACGTGGCTCAGCACCGCGTCCAGCGGCGCTCGCCCCTCGCACCTTCCCCTCCGTCTGCGTCCGAGGGGGAAAGCGGCGAGCGGAGGAATTTGGTGTGCTGCCTTTTTTTTTTTTTTTATTGTAAGGACTCAAATCCAGCAGTGTGATAAATGCATCCGAGCTACAATTAGGAAGATATATAGCATCAGAATGCGAAGGTCTGGGCAGCGTGGTGAAACGCGGGCTCTCCAGAGCCCCAGCTATGTTTCCCATTATGTAACCCTGGTCATGGGCAGACAGCCAGACTCCAAATGAAAAAGAGACTCTGGCTTGGCACCGTTTCTATTTTCCTATCCTCATTCGGGGTCAGCGCAGTGTCATACAGCTGCAGAGAAAGCTCCGGGGATTAAACCTGGGAAAGACTCCAAGACCAGGACCCGGGTTCAAGTACCAGCTGAAAGCAATAAACCAACTGCCACAGCTGGGCTGAGTTTAGGCGTTCTCAAAGTCCCCCGGCTCTCCCGCTCACCGAGAACCGGCGATCACGAACGCGGCGAGTGCAGCACGAGCGGAGGCCTGGGGACGTTGAGCCCCAGCAGCCCGGGCTCTGGCGGAGGTTTGACAAGCTGCCCCGCTGGCCCCGAGCCCAGGCCGTCATTCTGGCAGCGCCCCTGGCCCCGGACGAGCTGCGCTTTGATGCGAGCTCTGGGCCAGGCCTTTTGCTCCTGGTGGGCTGCCAGGTGGGTACGGGGCCTGTTTTTTTCCAGAAGCTTTAGCACATTCGTGGCATCCTTGCAGGGTGCTTCTGTGCTTAAGCGGTGCGTGGTGTTTTGTTTTTTTTACTGTCCCTTTTCCGCACCCGCGTCACCCCGAGGGGCACCGAACACTGCGGCAGAGCTCTGGGAGGTTTCAGAGCCTCCCACCAGCTTCTCCCTTGGCACTGGGGCAGGAACGGAGCCCACCGCGGGGACCTGGGTGCCACATCCTGCTCCTGGGAGGCACGGAGCACGCGTACAGCAACACAGGCCCCTTCCTCACAGCTCCGCAGCTTGGCTTCTGTGCTTGCTCCTTGCATGCTCGCCCTGCCCACGAGCCTTGGCTTCCTGCAGCAGGCCTGCTGCTCTGCTCTGTTTTACTTCTGAACTTTCTGGAGCTGTTCCTGCCTAAACCCTCCAGCTTGGTGACTCCACCTGGTTACCGAGCAGCCCCAGGGCAGACAGCAGGCGTGTGGCAATTAAGTGAGACCTGAAACACCAACCAGAGTGCTCCCCGACTCCTTCCCTGCCTCCAGGGAAAGCGCAGCGAGCCCCAGGCCGTGCCCAAGAGCTGGTTCCCTGCTGTTCCCCACTACCTGCGCCTCCAGGGAAGCTCAGCTACTGCCGTCCTGCCATCCCAGACCCCCAGCAGCTGGGAACACAACGCTGGGCCAGCACAAAAGGCCTGGGTGAAAGGGCAGCCGGTCTCCTCGCCACGGGCAAGGCACGCTGCTGGCAACCCAAAGGGCCAGGGAGCAAGGAGCTGAGAGCCAACCCCTAAAAGTCAGGGACCAGAGGGGCCGCTCAGCCACCCAAGATGCGGAAGCAGCTGGGCCTCTGTGACGGGACAAAGACCCTGGGCAAGCCAGGACCTCGCAGAGCCCCCAGCCCATACCCACCGCTCCCCACGTCGATGCGCCGCGGGGCAGGCTGTGCCCGAAGCCTCCTCCAGCCTCGACGGGCGAGCAGGAGCCTGCACCTGCTCCGGCAGCCCGGGGGGACGCAGCCCCGCGCCCCACCGCCGCGGCCCTCGCCCGCAGCCGGGGGAGGCAGCTGGTCCCTGGAAGGCGCCGAGCGCTGGCTGCGCGAGCCCGATCACAAATTCCATCTCGAGGCTGCCCGTCGCCAAGGGCTCGGCGGCTCCCTTGCGCAGGCAGCGCGAGGGGAAGGGGGGGATTGGTGCCGAGAGGCGCACGTGACGGATCCCAGTTTGAGTTCCTGCCCAAAGATGGGCAGCGGTTCACATGAGCAGGCAGCGGTCCCACACCGAGCAGCCGACAAACAGAAAACAGACTCCATCTCCACAAAATGAGGCCCAGAACTTCCTGTGTGAGATTTCCATTTCCTCAGCCAAATGAAAAAGAACTGGAGTAGAGGCAATAAACTCGGAGAGCAGGACTGGACCTGACGCACGGAGCGGGGACCCATTAATGGTTAAGCCACTTTGCTGGATTACTCTTAATGCGCCTTCCCATCACCCCGGGTTCTGGCTCCTTTGGATTAACAATAAGACGTGATTTCAGGCTCTGGATCCGGAGTACCGGAGGCAGATGGAAAATCCTGCGGGAAAGCAGCTACGGAGCATGCTCGGACACAGTTTCGCATACTCCATACTTGGCCCCTTCGCTCGGTTTTCTGTCCAAAAATATGCAAATTGCCTAGTCCGCATTATGGACTAATGGGCTGGAATCGGCCCGTTTAGAAAATTAACTCTTTTTTGCATTGGGGGGGTAGAGCTGAGAGGCTTCTGAAGCAGAAGGGAGGTGAGTTTTGGAGCTGTGGTTCAGGTAAGCCGCTCCAGGCCAGCCCAGCCTCACCGAGGTTTGCCTGTTTCAGCCAGGAAAAAGGCAGTAAAACGCTCGTGCTGCAAGTGGCCTCCCCTCTTCCCCCAGAGGACGGGCTAGCAGGGTGCCTGACGGGGATGTATCCCAACCAGAGCACACAGCCTAAGTGCTAGGTAAAGATCTTGGTCATCTCCTCGCACCCAGAAGCGAAGAACACCTGCCAGACCCCCCTCATTACCACTCTGCCCCCCTAAATTCTCAGCATCCAGAGCTGGACGCCTGTCATCACCGAGGGAGTCACCGTGTCACCGAGGGTGACAAGTCCCCTCCGAGCATCCCCACACAACGAGCCTCTCCTGGGGGGAGCTGCGCTCGTGTCGGTGTCACCTCCAGGAGCATGAGCAAGGGGAAAAGGGGGCACAAGGAGCCCGGGGGGGGAAGCAGAAACCACAAGACAGAGCAGGGGATGGATGCACGTACTGTTTGGGGAGCTCCAGAGAGGTCGGAGGAGGATTCCAGGTGTCGGGGTGGCCAAGCATCCAGTCCGACCAGACCTTCACGCTGGGGAGCAGCTCCTTCAGGTCCTGGGGCAAGGCGGAGACCTTGATGTCATCCTCCTCATCCTCCTGCTCCACCTCCTGCAGCTGAACTGCAAAGGCAAGATGTGAGAGCTGAGGCAGCTTGCTGCAGCCAGGAGCCAGGCTCTGGCAGTCTCTCCAACACAGATTAGAACAGGGAACAAACAACACATCCCGACATCCCAGCCCTGAAGGTGCAAGGGAACAGCGAGTGCAAAGGCAGAGCTGCTCTCCCTGCCTGGGCTGACCCAGGGGGTGAGCTGGGACGCCTGCAATCTCCTTTATTGGAGGCAGCAGGGTGTCGGTGTGCTGGTCACACAGGTGTGGGATCACCTGAGATCCTGAGATCCCAATTCTGGGGTGTTTCCCTTCAGCTGGCAGAAAGCACGCCCCGCCTCTGACCCTTTCTTCCAAATGTTTCTGCCTGCACACACCGTGTGTCTTCCTGCCAGGTAATTAGGGCAGAGCTTGGGATGCTGGGGGAAAAACCCAGAGCCCCAGCAGCAGAGAGGTGCAAAATTAGGGAATCCAGGCCCGAACCCCACCAGGCTGCCTGAGGGGCAGCGCACGGAGTCCTTACCTTGCGCCCAGTCCCGCAGCAGGTCGGTGCAGCGCCTCACCAGGAGGGCGAACATGGAGAGCCCCAGGGCCGTGGCCTGCTCCTGGATGACGGAGCGGCAGTCCTCGGAGAGGCACTCTGCGGGACAGAGAGACAGCTCAGACACCCCTCCTGGCTTCACCCTCACAGCCACCTGGTGCAGGAGGAGCAAATCCTCGGCTCGCACCTTCCTTGGTCCCGACTGCTCCATTTGGAGGGGAAAAATGTGGTTATTGGGGCAGCTCTGGCGAAGAGGCCGGGGTCGCACTGCCCACGTCGTGCCCCAAAGGTGCCGAGGGCTACCAGCACGGAAGCTGCTGCTCGGAGCCGAGGCCTTCCCCTGAAGCAGGGGGATATGGTTAAGTGTTAGAAGGGTAATTAGCTGCCTGTTTGATCTCGGTCCCTGCTGGAGCTGTAACCTCAGCAGCTGAGGAGGGGGCTCCTCCCATCAGTTCAGCAGTCACACAACAGCTTGTCAAGAGAGCTTAATTGAAGCTGTTACTCAAGTAGATGCCACACGACCACAGCTCCTCCAAACAGAGCCGCCTCGGAGTGAGAGCAAATCCCCTCGGCACATCTACACCCAGCCAGAAACCACTTCTGAGGCTGCTGCGAGCGGCGGGGCGCTGGCTCGAGGGAGCTGCCTGGAGCTGGGTGTGGGTCGCGTTTAGCGAGGCCCGGAGCACCGCCGCCGTGCCAGGCTGCCCACGCCGGCCCAGAAGGGAGATGTTGAGCCTCACGGGCAGCCCCTGCCCTCCGAATCCTCCTGCCCTCGCTTCGCATCCTCTCCCGAGATGCGGGGGAGCTGCTGGGAGGCACTGCGGGGAGGAGAGGAGTGTGGTCCACGGGGATGGGAGGCACCCGCGCTGCTCGAGGGTCTGCTGCTAGCCCCTGCTGCTGCTCAGCGCGGGCTGCAGCACCTTGCTGGCTCACGTGTCACCTGGTGCCAGCTCGTGTCACCCACTGCTGGCTCCGTCACCCACTGCCAGCTCCGTCACCCGCTGCCGAGCATGATTCCCACCTCTCGCCCTGCAGGCACGGCCGTTACAAGCCAAGGAAGCTTTTCGAGGTTTTCATTCTCATATGTCAAATGCAATCATGTAGGGATTGACTGCAAACCGGTGCCCCTGTGAGCAAAGTCTCAGAGCTGGGATGGGGACAATGCCCAAAGCCCGGCTCCCAGGCACCGCCGCCGAGGTGAGCACCAGCGGCGTGCAGGTATCAGGGTTCAGGACTCTGAAAGAAGGGCAGGAGGATTAAAGCACGGAGGGCAGGAGGATTAAAGCACGGCACCGACCCCGTTCCAGCTGGCGCAAGCAAAACGCCCGAGGCCCGGAGAACAAACACGGGGTTTTAAGTGTAAATTATTTCAGAGCAATGCGGTGGGGAGGGTTAAAAACCACTAGAAAAAGACTAAAAAGCACCTAGAAAACACAGGTAGAAACGGGAGGATCAGCTGCAGGCTTCATTTGGCCGGCTCTCGGAGCAGGCAGCGAGCTCAGCACCTGGCAGGGAGACCACCGAGGGTGGCACCGGGAGCCCCCGGCAGCCTGACGAGGCTGCGCTGCTCCTGGGGCCGGCGCTGAGCCGGTGCCGCGGAGCGCCGGTAGGAAGTGCCGTGCCGCAGGGCTGTCAGCTTTTGGAGGAAACATAAAACTGGAGATGTGACCACTCTGGGACAGTAAATCTCTTTCATGAAGCCTTTCCCACAATTAAGAGTGTTAGTCGCAGCGCTCTGGCCACGGTCCAGCTCAAGAAATTACAGGCGTCTTCCCCGCGCTCCCTCCTCCCGTCATGGTGATGCTGAACTCTCTGCTTCTTCACCAGGTACGGGGCAAGACCACGGCCACCACACTGCCTCCTGAGTGCCACCGGGTCCCCAGGGCATGGCGTGGGTGCGGTGCTGCTGGGAAAGCCCCGGGCATTTCGGCAGGCTTTGGGTGGGCAGCGCCCCGGGGACTGCGGCACCGTGCTCCAGGTGACTTGCTGTGCCCCCAAAGTGCCCTCCAGCTCAGCCACCTCGTCATCCCGTCCCTAAATCAAACAACTCTGCTGCTCCTGGACGTTCACCCCCTGGCCAGGCTTTTAAGGCTCATTTCATGGAGGCTCGTGAGGCCAGGAGCCTCCTCGAGTCCTCACAGGGCACGGAAGGCGCCCAGGTGAGAGCACGGCGGGTGCCGCTCACCCCTCCCAACGCACATCAGCGCTACAGCTCCCAGCCCTGCCAGCACAGGCTCCGAAGAGCTGAATTCTAGGCCAAAAGAGGAGAGCCCCATAAATCAGGAGACACTTTCTGTGCCTTTTCACCACTTGTCTCGGGAGGCAGGGAGCCGCAGCGCGTGCTGAGCCGGGAGCTGGGAGCGAGGGATCCCGACCGTGCGATGAGGGGGCTGGGGGGGGGCAGACCCCAAACACCCCCAGCTGCAGAAATCGCTCAGGGTGAGGGGATGAGCAGAGGGCAGGGAACTCATGAAATTGTTATTTTTTTGCTGAAGGGGGTGTGGGAGCGACGGCTCTCTAGTTTGGAGCCCGCAAAGCATCGTCACCTCTGAGCTGGTCTGCGCTGCTCATAAAGCTCGCTGCATTAAGACACAAACTTGATGAAATCAGATGTTCTCCGAGGCTTTTGTGGCGCTGAGGTGACTCCTGTCCCTGCAGCCGAACAGCGCCAGCACAGCCCAGGGACACCGGCTGCCAGAGAACCAAGCGCAGGCACAGAGATCCTGACACCCAACCCCACCTCCTGGGAGCTTTCCCGAGCTGGGCCCGGTTCTCCATCACCTGCAGCGCTACGTCAGCTGTGCCAGCAAGGCCCTGCTTCCACGCCGGGTGCCTGTCTCAGCCCGAATCCATCCGGAAATCTTCAGCCCAAACAGTTGGGCTGCTTGTGAGAAGGAGGCTAGGAAACGAGAGAGTGGCTTACCCCCGTTAGAAAATAACCACTTACAACCTTTTCCTTGAGCTCATCTAGCAACTGCAAATCCTGGAAAGGGGCTCTGCGATTCTGCTGCAGAATAACCTTTTTAGCAGAGAGTTTTCCTGCCCTACTAGAAGTCCGTCCGCGCTTGGCCGGGCTCTGAACATCTGAAACACAGCACTTTTTCCGTATTCAACAGGAATTAATTTCGGCAGCGAAAACCTTCTGCGATTTCACCTCCCCGAGCACGCTCCCTCTTCCCGCTTCTCTCCCACCCCACCACCTTACACCTGCCCTGCTCCTGCCCAGCACACGGGGACACCCGAAAAACCATCAAGAGGCAGGAGAGGGGACGGCAAAACCGGGAGCTGAAGAGCATCAGGCTGCGAGCACGGAGAGAAAACGACGGGGAAAAAGGGACGGGCTGTTTGTTTCTGAAGCTCGCCAAAACACCCTGAGCTGCAGCGGAGCCCTCCTTTCCCTCTGCACGTAGGAATGATGTGTTTTTTTTCCTCCAGCTGGGCACCGGCCTGCGCGAAGAGCGGCGTTTGGCTACCGGGAGGCAGCTTCCTCAGCAGGGAGCCCGCGGAGCAGCGCCCTCTGCGAGCGCCTACCTGGGCTCTCGGCTCTCGGCGAGGTTTTTTCCGGGCTCGGCCGGCAGCGGGATCCGACCCAGGCTCTCTGCAGCCATAAATCTACCTGCTTCTCGGGGGGAAGGGGAGAGAGAGGGAGAGAGCGGGGATTTTTGTAGCGGGGAGAGGTTTTGCGTTTCTCTGCGAACGGTATATTCATGGAAAACATAAACCAACTGTCGTCAAAGTCGGCTGAGCTCAGGAAATGGAGCGGCCGGGAGAAGGCTGCCATGTGGCCGGATGTTATGTATTTCTAATTAGTGCTATACATCTTTCAGCAGCGAGTGTCCTTTTGCTGGGAAACGCAACGCGCTGCCCTTGTTATTGTAACTGTCAGAGAGTGCTTAAACAGATAATCTCCAGGAAAAGTGATAAACACATCCCCTCTCCCGCCGGGGTGTACAAAACAAGCAGTGCCAAAGCTCTCCTCGGGCAACGCAACCAGCCGCAGGAAACGGGGCTGGGAAAAGAGCAGGCGATGCCAGGGGCGGCCGAGGAAGGGGATTTGCGGGAGGAAGCCTCTCGCAGCCACCCGAGTGCCGTGTGCAGGAGGAAATCCTGCGAGGGACGAGCGCGAGCGCGCACCACGTGGCCCCGGCTCGCAGGGGCGCTCGCGGGGACGGGGCAGGAGGGCTGGAGGGGAATTGCTCCCGGCTGCTCCGCTGCAGGTAGTGGTGGAGGAAAGCCCCGAGAGCCCCGGAGCTCCCAGGCAGGCAGCAGGGGCAGACGCGCTCCCGTCTCCAACCCGGCTAGCAAAGAGCACGAGGAGAGCTGAATCCTTCACGGTTACACCGAGCCTGGCCGAGGAGCGCTAGCAGAGTCTCGAAGGAGAACAGATTTCTTTGATTGAGGCCATCGGATGCAGCCAAGGGTCAGGAGGACCCCAGCGAGATGCTTTCCATGCCGGCCTCCCCGTCCTGCCGAACCTGAGCTGCTGCTCGGGGCCAGGAAGCCTGGAGCAGCACCAGAGGCAGGCAGGGCTGACAGCAGGGACACGCTCCAAACCCCCAGCTGAACCCACCCGCCCCGGCGATGCTCTAAAGGACCCCACATGAAGGCAATCCAGAGAACGAACGAGTCTCCAGACAGTGCTGAGGACGACACAACGGGCTGGCCGGGGGGGCCGCGGGAGGTGGAGGAGCCTGGCGAGCGCGGTGCCGCGGGCGAGCCGTGCCCAAAGCCCGCTGCGAGCTGTGTCAGCGGCTCGGCGGCACAGGCAGCTGATTCACCAGCCGGCTGCTGCCCTGCGGGGAAGGAGAGAGGCCGGTCAGCGCCGAGCTGACCCCACCTGAAGGCGATTTGTTTGCTCTCTTATCGCTCAGCCACGCGGCAGAGTTTTCCCCGTGAGTCAGCCTCCGCCAGACGCGGCGCTGGCAGGGCTCCGGGGCTGCCCAGCGGGACGGGGCCGTCTGCAGGAAGCGGGCAAGGCCGGCGGTGGAAGGGGAATACAGAAAGCAGCAGAACCACGGCCAGGGATGCTCAGGGCTGCAGGGCATTTCCCTGACGCCCCCTCAGCCAGGACCTGTGAGTCACGGGCACTCCCAGCTCTCTGCTGGGAACCGCGAGTCACACGCGCGCTCGTCTGCCCCCAGAAGAGCCTGGGAAGCCAGATGCACTCATCCAGCCCTGGCTAATGCCCCGCAGCGATCCTGGGAACGCTGGGCGTTTTTGGGAAGGAGCTCCCCAGCTCCGGATCCGTAGGTGGCAGCCGGGACAGCCAGCCCCAGCCCTGAGGGCACAGCCCCAGCTGGACGCCACCTCTTGCACACTGAGGGCCGAAACCCTCCCGAAGCGACCTTCAGCTTGCAGTCGCAACCTGCAAGCCCCCAAATCCACCTCCCCGCACAGACTTCTCCCCACAGAGAGGCAGGAAGGCCCCGGGGGGGTCTGAGCCGCAGCACCCGGACCCGCAGGGCACAGGGGGGCTCCCCCGGCAGCCGGAGCCGCCCAGGAGCCCACGGCTCCCTCTGCTCCGCGCCGAAACCCCAGCTCGTCCAGGGGAGGGAGGCCTGCGAGGTGAGGAATGCTGGGGGCCTGGGGAGGACGGAGCAGCTCTCCCTGTGGAAGCCATTAGATATTCAACACTTCATTTGTTTCCAGCCGGCCTGGGCTGCAGCACTGGGCTCGAGGACGGGAGGCTCTTCTCTGACGTAACCAGGAAGCAGCTGCAAAATTAAGGAATCCCTCATGACATCATAAAAAGGGTCGATGGTTTACAGGGGAAGGTATAAAAATTAATGACATATTCCCAACCCGAAGCAGCGAGCCTGCCCGAGAGCCGCAGAGGAAGCCGTGCTGCCCCTGGCACAAAGGGGCTGCCCCCGGGGCAGCGCGCTGCTGCCAGCCCCCTCCGGCTCACCACGGAGCCCCGACTTGTCCCTGAGCCCCGGAGCCAAATTTGGGGCCAGAGCCTTGTGCTTGGGGTGCGATAACCACCTGGGGAGTCGCTTCCTGAGCCCCGAAGAGCAGGGCCGTGGGCTCGGCAAGGGAATGGTTTTAGAGGCAGGCTGCCTCGCGTGCGCAGGAGTCGCTGACGAAGAACGTTGGTTTGAAATGACTCAGGGAGAGGTGGTTATTTGTCTCCGCGGGGAAAGCAGGCACATGCGCCACGTGTGTGCCCCGAAAAAAACCACATTTCTGCAGCTCTGGAGGGCCAAGCGGCCCTGTAAGGCCGGGCAGCAGCACGTGGTCGCTCCGCTGCACAGCTCAGGCTAGGGCAGAGAGAGTGACATTAGCCTTGAGGACAAGCACAGAGCCATTTCCACTTGAAAAGGGAAAAGGATAGCGGTTTAAAATTAACCGCGGCCTTTTCCAGGAAATATCAGTGGAAAGAAGCAGCCATTTTTAGAACTGTTATTCTCAGAAATTTCCTGAAAAGACCCATCAGTCAAAACACCGACTGAAGCCGTTTCCACTTGCGCCGGGCCGCGCTTCGCAGCTCCCTGCCATGGGGGGGCCTGACCCGGGTCTGCACCCCGCGGCCCCGGCGAGGCTGCAGGAATCATTTTTGGATACGCACCAGGGCACGCAGTGGCACCAACACCCCTCCTAACCGGGGCCGGTGGCGGATCCGTGTTCATCACAGCTTTTGCTAGCTATGTCCACTCCAAGACGTGCCATTCGCAGTCTCACCCGACCGGCAAAGCCTGGGGAATCGCCAGAAAGATGATTATTTTCCAGCATCGCCCTCAGCGGGGCCGCTCCAAACGGGCGAGCTGACACCGGGGCTTAGGGAACGCTCGCCCCGAGGCTCTGCGCAATGCCCGGAGCTGCCGCTCCTGCCTGCCAGCAACAAGCAGCAGGGATCCGACCCGTCTGGCAGCTCAAAGGCTGCCACGTCCACGTGTACACAGCTCCTGGCTAGCTCCTGAGAAAGTGTGCCCTGCCGAGCTGGCACTGCAGCTCCCCAGCACGTATATATATAGCGCTGGGCCAGCCCGGCACCAGCTGGCTCTTGCTGCAGAGGGAATATTGCTACAGGATGCACAAGTGGAGTGGTTTCCAAGGGAAAAGAGCCCGAAGACGAGCAGGGCACGGCACGTGAACAGGACATCTGGATAAAACGGGGCACAAGGCAGGGGTAAGCCAAAAGAAGAAAAAACGAGGATGTCGGAAACATAAAGAGGCGCCCTGCAGCGGGGCGGGACGATGCAAAATGAAAAATAGAAGAAAAAAACACCCCGTCCTCAGCCTGCGTGGCCCCCAGGCCCTTCACCCCTTCCCGAACAAGGGAACTCGTGGCCGGCGAGGGGAGCAGGGTGCCCGGCACACGCGCTGCCCCGGGAGCCCGGCTGGGCGCACGCAGCGGGCACGGCAAGCTGCTACGGCATCCCACCCAGGAGCTGCGCGGGCCCAGCCGTAATTGTGTCAGCTGTTATTTACAGCGGGGGAGGAGGTGTGAACAGGGCTTCCCCCGAGAGATTTACTCCAGCCCCGAGTGCAGTTTCACCAGGACAATCGCAGCGAACGCGAGGCGGCCGTTCCGCCTCCCCTGCCGGTGCCGGAGGTGGGCACGGGTTTTTTTGGCAGCCGACGAGCACCGACAGCCTGCCGCTTGCCTTCTCCGGGGCGAGCCTTCGTGAGCGCCTCGTGCCTGGAGCAAAAGCCGAGGAGAGCAAAGTGCCTGCGGGCGGGAACGGCAAAGCGCTGGGGCAGGAACGGCAAAGCGAGGAGCTTCCCTCTCAACGCGTTCGCTCGCTGCTCTTCTTTTGACGGCTTCCTGCGGGACCCGGGCCTTTTGCAAAGCAAATGCCAAACGGGAAGCAAAACCCGTGCCTCCTCCATCCCTCCGGGGAGGCAGCAAACCCCAAAGCCCTCATCCCATAGCTCCTGCAGCACCCCAGCCCCGTGGTGCTGTCACCCCAACGCTACTTGGAGAGGGGCAGAGCCCCGAGGCCGTGCCTACAGTGAAGCTTACCTAACACTTTCCATCCTAAGACCCTGTTTTTAGTTCCTAACAACTTTGCCAAACTTTAACCATTTAGGCCGCGATCCCCCATGCCAAAAGCTTTCTTCGAGCTGAATTTATTGGGAAAAATTTCATCTGAAAAGGTCCAGCCATTTGCCAGAATGAGGTTAGGGAAAATATATTGTTCTTCTCGAGTTCAAAACGCTTCGACCGTTTCAGTGAAATCCCCAGCACCTTCACACTTTGGAGCAGGAACCAGAAGTTTGGCAGGGGACGGCTGCGGGCTTTGGGCGTGCCTTCTGCCACCTCACTCCACCCTGACTTCGCCAAGGGGTGAAAATCCGAGTGTTAGCAGCCAGCTCGCACGTGCCAGCTGAGGCAGCGGCCGGTTAACCCGCCGGGACGGCCAACGGGAGGGGAAACCAACCGGGGGAGGACAAAGGAGAGGGAGCAACAGACAGAAAAAGGGTGCTGAAGGAGCAGGAGCGAGACGATGCCGTGGCAGCGGGGCTGTACCCTGCTCCCCAGGACAGAAGCTCCAACCCAATGCCCGCCCTGATGGGGCAGACGCCGCCGTGGTCCATCCAGATTTCGGCACCCAGCGAGGATCCCGGATGAGGTCGGCGCGGTTCCACGGGGGAGCTCGTTTTTCTAAAGATGGGGGGAACTGCACACAGATTACACGCCAAAAAAAAAAAAGTTAAAGACAAAATTGAGCATTCAGAGGTCAGGAAGACGAGCTTCAGAGCTGTCCGTGCAACTTCAAGCCAACCCCGTCGCACCCACACCCTGTAAGGTAGCCCTAACGACGTCTCGTTTTGTCCCCCTTCGAGGTGCCATTTGCAGCTCTCACAAAACGAGCGGTCCCAGAGAACCTCCTCCTCCCTGCCGCCAGGCCCCGGTGACACAGCGGGGATCAGGTCTGCAGACAAGGGGCGAATGCAGCCACGAGGGCAGCTAATTAGAGCTCTGCTTTGCAAACGAACGAATGCAGCCCAGGAAGGACCGTGTATTTAGGGCACCTCCATCTCCGCTGTCTTGAGGTGAGCGTTCCAAACCTAGGAAACCTGTCAGCTCCCTAATATCTCAGCTGCTCTCTTTCAGCTTTAGAGACACCGTGCCAAAAGGCATCCAGAAGGGGGATGCTTTGAGACAGAAGCCAGTGAGCTTCTGCTGCCCAATTATTTGGACCTGAACTGTCCAGCTCTCCCTATGCTTTGTGAAGCACTGAGGATAGCGATAGCACTTCAGCAGCGACTTCTCTAGAAAGGAAGAGGAGGAAAAGGAATTTTACAAGCAACAGGACAAAAGCACAGGAGTTTTTTTGCCGCGTTATCATCGCCTCTATCGCAGGAGCCCTTATCTGCATCACGGCACACCTCAGGCGAGCCAAGTGCTGCAGGGTGCGAGCTCTGAGCTCGTCCTGCTCGGAGGAGCCCTCGGGCACGCGCACGGCCACGGCCAGTCCCCGGTGGTGAACGGGGCCCACGTGCTCCTCCTGTGGAAATGGGGGAAAAAAAATCAGCCCAGAGCAGTGCCACGCAAAGGAAGGTTCTCAGGTGTCGAGTGAGCAATTCCCTACTGGAAGGGCTGAAACCGCAGGTAACAAACCCACAGCGCACAGGGAAAGCGTTCCAGGAAGTCTAACATCCGAGCCCCGATATTAGAAAAAATGATCTCAGCGCTCCAACGACGCGCACGCAGCCGGAGCCTCAGGTCCCCAGGGGGTATCGAGCCCCCTGCCACCGGGCTCAGCCCGGAGCGACCGAAAAGCGTTAACCTTCCACGGCCGCTAACAAGCGTAAGACGTTAACGGTTTGATGCCAAATTCCTCTTTTCTCCCGTGACTTGAGATGGGATTGGCATGACCGTGAAGCTCCCCGCAGCTACCGTTGCCGCGGCGCTCCCGACGCCGCCGTCTGCGGGGAGAAGCGGCCCCGAGCTCGCCGGGCTCTGCCCGGGGCACCCCGGCGCCCCTCCGAGTTGCCAGGCCAGCGCCGCTCCGTTTCCTGCAGAGATTTGAAAACCTGTTGCAGTTCCAAAGCGAGCTTCGATTTCACTGTGACCAGCAGCTCGGAGACTCGTAGTTACTATACAGCCGAATAAAATATTTTTTCATAAATTTAACGCCAGCATGTCTGTGTTTGGAAACTTTGAAAATCCATGTTGTATGGTTTACTGCACTGGAAAAGGTGCCAACAGAGTTTCAAAGGAAGGGAAGTGTATAACTGTTTCCTTTCAAATGCATTTTCCAATGGGATCCATTGAGGGAAAAGGCTGGAACTAACTAAAACATTATTAAAAACTGTTATGAAAAGAGACAGAGAGATGGAAAAAGATAGACAAAAAGTCCAATACGCAGCCGAGAGGGAGGGAGGGAGACAGGCGGCGAGAAAGGGGATACGGGCAGCAAAGACACTTTGGGTGGGGAAAACGGGGCGAGACGGGGAGTTTTATCTGGCAGTCACCGGCCGCGGTTTCGTATTGTTGCAGATCAATTGATCGGGACCTCGAGTGCTGCTGGCCCGGTGGCACAAGGCGAACCACAGAGTTGGCTGCAGGCGCGGCGCTCGCGAACTGCTGACCTTCAGTTTTCAAACCAAAAATATTCTCCGGGAAACGGTCGCACCGGGTTCCAGGCCGGGCTGCCAAGCGCAAACAAGCACTACTAACCTGAAGCAACGCCCCGAGCCCTTACCCCGAGCAACGAGCAGGACTAGTAACCTGAAGTAACTCCCGGCTCCGGTTCCACCGGCGTTAACCCGGCGTGACTTGAGCGCAGGGGCTCGGCTCGGCCGCCCGCACTGAGTGGAGCGGTGCGCTCGCCAATCGCTGACACGCGCCGTCGTCCCAGACGCGCCGCCGACGGGCAGCCCTGCTCCGCACCGACCCGCCGGCCGCCTTCGAGCCGCTCCGACAAAACCTAGAAACACCGAGACGAGCGGGGCCGCGCGGCGCAGCCGGCCCGGGTCTCAAATCTCCACCTGAAGTCCGGGCACAGCCCTGGGATCGCTGCCCTAAAAGTTAAGGGGGGACCAGAAGGGGCTGGGAAAGCACCTTTGGTGGAAGAGCCGGTGCCCCCCGGAGCTTCAAAGAGCCAGGCTGGGGAGGGCAGAGCTGGGCGCGAGCCTGCGGAGCTCCAGGCCCGCGGTGCCGTGGGGTGCAGTAACCATGGGCTGTAGCGCACATGTCGAGGGATGAGGGGAAAAAAATAAACAGACAGACAAAAGAATGAGGATGCTCTGCCAATTCCAATTGTGCAGCTTTTCTTTTAAATGCTTATCAAGCTGAGAAAGAGCAGAGTTCTTGGAAAACAAGGTTTCCTTTCTTCCCATGCCAGTGTCAAACACCCTCAAGGACGGGTACAGCACAGGCGCTCGCTGCCTGCCGCCCTCCCGCAGCCGCCAGCCCAGCCGCCCCTGGAAGGGCTCGCGAGCAACAGCCCCGGCGTTTCTGGTAAAAAGATTGCCGTGCTTTTTTTTCTTTTTATTTTATTTTTTTTTATGAATCTCCAATCTGGCTGGGTTCAAATTATGGCCAATTACCCACCGACACTTCTCGCTAATAAAATAAATTTTTACGGGCCCTAATTACTGCTTTCGCTGAACTGCTCTACAGGAAGCCGGAGCGCTGCGGCTCTCCAGACGGCAGCAGACGGCGAAGCGAGGCACCCGCGAGCGGAGCAGCGAGTGACTCAGAGGAGACGGGAGCTGGAAGGGGGCAGAGCTCGCTCCTGGCTGGAGCTGCACCGGGTTCCCGGCGCCCCGTGCACGGGGCCCGTGGCGGTGTGTCCCCCCCCGAGGCACGGCACCCCGCTACCTGTGACGCAAGGCTGGCCTCGGGGCCGGTCCCGTGGGCGTGAAACTGTATTTGGAAAGGGGCTGATGTTGTTTGGAAACGGGATGAAATCGTTCTTTGGAAACGGCCGCGCGGGTCGCGTGTGGCAGGGAGCCGCAGCTCCGGGCTGAGCCTCCCCGCGGGGCTGAGCGCCCGGGGGGATCGGCCCCCGCAGCGGGGGGACCCCGAGCAGGGAGGGAGGGAAG
Organism: Nettapus auritus; assembly: GCA_011076525.1. NCBI lineage: Eukaryota > Metazoa > Chordata > Aves > Anseriformes > Anatidae > Nettapus > Nettapus auritus. The sequence continues at coordinate 6,478,397 of CM021783.1, forward strand.
GCACCACCCCAGCTCTGCTCCCACCTTCGGCTCTGTTACGGCTACGGTTAATTGAAAGAGACAGAAGCGTAGGCCAAACCAGCAGAAATGTACAAATTCCTCCGCAAAACGTGAAGCGTCCGGGCTCCAAGAGCCCGCTCCCAGCTCCGCGTGCGCGTGCTCGCCGGCGCGGCCCCGGAGGACTTCCTGAGAATGAAAAACGAGCAGGAACCACGGAGGTGACTGCAACCCGCAGCCCGGCCCTCCCGGCTCGACACCGGGGAACACCGGGAGAAGCGGCGGGGCGCAGCCCCCGCGGCCCCGGGCTGCTGGAGTGTTTCAAAGCAGGGCTGCCACGCAGGTATCCGGGCTCGGCCGGGGAACCGCGGCTCTGCTAGATTGATTAATTTTTTTCTTGCTTAAGCGGGATTACTTTAATTTTCGAAGGCCTAATGGAGTCCAGCTGCAACGGGGAGGCGAGGCTGCAGTAGTACAAAGGCAGACCTTGCCACGCTGGTGCGAGCTTGTACAACAGTCGCCGCGCACACGCACACACACAAAGACCTATAAAAAGGATGCACTGCAGCGGGATATTTTTAGTCCTGACAATACGGCACTAAAAATACGACTTTGCTAATACATCACTACAGAACTATTCCCAGTGTCCATTCAGGAACGGTTTTAAAACATTTATTTTTGTTTCCCTTTTGCAATGGTCAGAGAGGAGGGAGAAAATAGAAACTCATTGATAAGAGGAAACGAGAGAGACATGAAAAATTGAAAACTACCTAAAAGCTCATGGAGAGGTTTATTTTATTAGTTCTTAATAAATATCTTGCAGATTTCCTCAGGAAATACACCAGATCACATGTAAAATAGTTTGGTACTGATGTCAACTGTGTCAGCATATGAAATCTATTAGGGTGAAGCCACAGCAGGGTGATCAGCGTGCTGAAAAACTGCACGGCACTGAGGCGAGGGGGGGCGGGGGGAATCTCACGGCCCTTCCAAATTCTTCGAGAGGTAAAAAAGTCAGCCAAGACGCAGAGAGAGAGAAAAAAAGATCCCACATCCTGCTTCGCGCTGCCAGCAATGTGAAGTGCCCAGAGATTAATTCTATGTCTGGCCTGGAAATGTGACTTTAAAGCATGGAGGGAGCGGGGAGGAGGAGGAGGAGGAGGAGAGAGGAACGAGAAGGCCAGGCTAACGGGGACTGGCACCGTGCCACCGACCCCCCCCCTTCCCCTCCCCGAGCCATGTTTCAACGTAGACAGCAGTAAACCCCAGCAGACAGCAGCTCCGCGCGCGCTGCCAGGGCCTCGCACCAGCTGCAGCGCGTCTCGCGCTCAGCCCCGGCGCAGATGGGCCCGCGAGCGGCGCTTCCGCCGCGCCTGCCTTGAAAGCCACCAGCACATGTGGCGGCGCTGCGCCGCTGCTCCCCGAGGCGGGCCGGGGGCCCCGCTGCCGGCACCGAGCGTGAGGTCTCGGCAGCCCCTCGGCTCCCCGGGCTTCGCTCCCAAGGGTTGGTGCCGTTCCCCTTTGGCAGCCGGCGCCTCCTCTCCGGGGCCGTGCCGTTTGTCGGAGAGCAGGCGCACGGCTTACGCAAGCTGCCCCGCGCCGGGGTCCGGAGGAGAAGCATCGAGAGTTCACCGAGGCAGGGTGAGGAGTTTGGGCAGGGGCTGCGCCCTGCTGGGGATATGGAATGAGGGACTCCAGCACGTGCTGCAGACCTGTGCCAACCGCAGGACGCGTGCCAAGGGCCCTCGGCACGCTGCCTGCCAGCCGGCCCCACGGCCACGCTACCAGCGGCCGCCACACGCCGCAGCCATCGGTGCCAAACACGGCCCTTCGCTGCCTGAAGCGCCTCAGTTCAGCGCTGTCACTCACCTGGGGTTAAACGGCCCCTCTCCATCCTGTCCTGGCTGCGAAGAGAGGCGAGCATCCCGTTAGCCAGGGCGAGTCCCGAAGGCCGGGCTGAAGCAGCCGGCGTTTCCCTCTGCAGAGCAGCCCATCAGGTAGCAGGGGCAGAGCTGGCACCCGGCTGCCAAGAGCCTGCTCCACGGGCACGCACGGCCAAGGCCAGGCATTAATCGCGGAAAATCAAAGGTCTCCGTACACGAGCCTGCATCGGGGTCACCTTCTAGCCTCGGCCACACGTGTAACTAGAAATGCAGCCCCGGTTGTGCTCGCTGCTGACCTCGGCATCAAGGCAAGAGGAGACCCCACCGAGCCCCCAGGGGTGCTCGCTCCCAGCCGAAGCACACCCGGTGCCGGGTGCCCCCCGCTGCTGCCCGCAAGCAGGTGGGGAGGCCGGAGCTGGCACCGACCCCGGGGGGAGAGGCAGGAGAGGAGCCCGCCGGGCAGCCCCGAGCACGGGGGTGAACCTCACCGAGCTGCCAGGTTGCAGCTGAACCCACACAGGGCACGGGGCAGGCAGCCCTCCTTGCCTACACCTGGCAGGCTATAAAACAGCCCCACAAGCTCAATCAAGAGTTTTACAACTTCACAAAGCACCGTAATTAGGCTAATTATCCAGCGTTCTCTCGGAGAATTAAATAGAAATACAGTAATTGACTCGGCGTTGCTTAGAAGCACGAGGAAATCAAAGGCGCAGCGCACATTAAAGAGGCAGAAACATCTCTTTAAAAGTGAGAGGATTTCCTGTCACGGTACGAACATCTGAGGCCTCCCCGAGCCGCTGCACCTGGGGTGACCCCGCTCCCGCTCCCTCGCGCCCCTCTCTCCACACACACCAAAGCGGAGGCGAGGCAGAGCCCCGGGACAGCCGCGTCAGGCACCTCCCTTCTCGCCTCGCAGCAGGAGGACGGACAGACACTGCGTGCCAGCACTCCATTTCCTGCCTCTCCTTTCATACGGGCGACGCTGCCGCTTCTCCCCACTCGCCGAAAAACAGGGCTTGAGTTCCGGCACAGCGAGCCCGCGCCTCGGTGGCACCGCAGCGCGCGAGCCCCTCCGAGCCGACCCTGCTCCGACTTGCCGTGGGGCTGCAGGAGCTTGGCCGGGAAGCAGACTCGGGTTTTGTGCTTACAAACCGTTTCCCTCCCTTTGCGGCCCCGAAACGAGGTCTCTCGGTGTCGCCCTGTGTTCGGCGGAACCGTTTCAGGGGTGGGCAGGAGCCCCCCGGTGCGCTCAGCTGGCGCCGCTCCCCGGGGATTTGCGCCGCGCTCGGGCTGGAGGAGGGCAGGGCCGGAGAGTCTGACACACCGGCAAGCGCTGGGTTGCACTGGAAACCTTCCCCTTTCCCTGCCCCAAAAAGCCTCGCTCCATCTCTTGCCTCCGAAGCCGGCGGCTGGATTTCAGAAACCTGACCTGCCAGTGGAAATTCCCTGCAGCGCGCAGCGCGGCTCCCGCTGGCACCGGTGGCAGGGGGGGAAAAACTCACGTGGGCTCTGCACACACGGCTCGCCGAGGAGTCTTGCATCAGAGGGCAGAAGCCAGCAGCCAGGAAAATAACTCCAATTACGGTAAATAAATCCCCAAATATGTGACAATTTGCCTTTTAAACAGGAAACAGAGGGGAATAAGCAAAGGAAGACTTTGGTCTAAACATTGCTGCCACCGGCCTCAAGAGCCCAAGAGCGAGGCTCTGAAGACACGTCTGGGCCAAAAGCGTTTTTTACCTGGGCTTTTCTGATGTGTTTCAAAGGCTGAGACAGCTTCCTTCCCCCAAAGGAAAGGCGCCTGCGGTTCCCGGCAGCTGTGCCAACCTCCAGCTCTCCAAGCACTCGGAGGAGCAGCCCTGGAGGGACAGCTACCACCCTCCGGACACGTGCGTGACCCTCGCGGGGCTCCGTGTGAGCGACAGCCCGGCGCGGCACAGGAAACGTGCGCTGCGCGGTCACGCACACCCGCGGCACGTCAGCGCTGCTCTCCCCGCTCACGGGCACGGCCAGGAACAACCGCGGGCAGCTGATGGGGTGTAAAAGCCCTGTGCACACACGCACGGAGCTCTCCGTACCTGCGTGCTCTCGGGAGCCTCCGCGGGAGCACAGGGGAGGCCGACGGAGACCGGGCCCGGGCGCTCCTCCTCCGGGTTTCCTCCTCCCCTGCTTCGCGCTCGGACCTGAGGCAAATGAGAAGAGCAGCGCCACGAAGGGAGGGGAAGGATGAATTTAACGAGCGGTTCCTCCAGGCTTAAAGGCCTCGGGAAGCATTATGTCTTAACAACACCTCGCTAAAGCCAGAGCCGGGCCGGTCTCGCGGGGAACCGGCACGCCGTGGCCGCCAGGTGCACGCTCGACGTCTCGGCACGCTTCAGCTGCGCGACAACCCCTCAGAAAGCCAAGTACAAAACCTCCTGGCACCAAGGGGGCCGTGTTCGCATCACAAACCCGAGGCCCCAGGTACATGGAGAGCTCTCGGGTTCCCAACGGGGCACCCGCTGCGGCAGCTCAGCCCCCAGCAGTCCCCGCGTGCCGTGCCCCGAGCTGCCAGCTCCGCGGGGCAGGCTGCCCTCCGGCGAGGCACACGTTTTCCACGCGAGGAGGCAAACTCTGAGAAAATGCCTCAGTTCTGCTCCCCAGACAGGGGGAGATCAGGTCGCCGCTTCTGCTATCTACAGCCTGAGGTTTATTACGCTTTGTTTTGTGCCTAATTTTAAAACTCCACCAAACCAAGGCAGCCGTCCACAAGCGCCGCTTTATTTTTAAACCCACTCAGACGCACCGGACTCCTTCGTGCTCGGCTCCCAGCACCTCCTGCCTGCTCCAACACGCGAGATGTGGTTAGAGCCTCAAGAGAGGCCACTGAGATGCGGCTGCGGCAGCAGAGCGCTCCCGCCGAGCCTTTCTGTGACGCTGCAGCGAGCTCCGAGCAAAGCTGGGCTCCAGCCATCGGAAACCAAACCAGAACCCTGAAGATGCTCAGAGCCGAAGCCCGGTTCTGCCGCCGAGGGCAGACGCCACCAGCTTCTGCAACGTCTCCGGGGATATTTTAAGGGTTTACGCTTTAGCTCGTAAGCCCGAGCAGCTGCGGTCAGCAAAGCGAAACGTGTGCGGTGGCAGGACAGCAGCGGAGCTGCCGCTTGTAAGAAGCACGGGCTGAATTTGGGGGGGCTTTTGGGGTCGAGGCATCCCCTGCAGCCAGGCCGGGGTGCTCAACATAGGTGCCACAAGGAAGGGAACCCTGCGCCTACCAGAAGCTGCAGCGGATGCCTGCCGACCTGGGGATCCTTTTCACGTCTACCCAAACGACTCCGGCGAGATCGACGTCAGGTTTTCAACCAGCGTCGACCTCCTCGACACTGCAGCGACGACACCGGTGACCCTGCGCCAGCTTTTCGCGGGCAGCCTTCCCCAAAACAGCTTCCCCCTCTGGAGGCACCGAGCCCTGCCGAAACCCCTTTGGGGCAGCAAGGCCGGCTGCCTGCCCTCCTCTCAGCCACAACCTCGCCGTGCCTCCGCGCCCCGACTCTGCTCGGCCCCGGGGGACGCGGCTTCGGTGCCGGCATGTGCTGAGGATGCACATATGGCGTTTCTCCCCCCCCCTCCCTCTTCTTCCACCTAAGGCCGACCTCCCTAACAAACTCCCCAACGCCACGGGGTCCGCGAGTGCCAGAAGGCATCCAGGTGCTGCAGCCTGATGCTTCGCACCCGCGGCCAGGCAAATTTGCTGGGATTTCCGGGAAGTGTCTCCAGGGTGCCCCGCGCTGCGCCCCCACCTCGGCGCGAGCTCGTTAGGAATGCGGGCCCGGCGAGAGGGGGGGGAGAGAGAGAGGGGAAGTTATTCTGGTGGTGGCCTATGAATAACATCCAGTGATTTATAGGAAGTATAATCCAATAATACAGTAAAATAAAACAGTGTGTCTGAGATGGGTTTGATTCCAGGAATTATAAAACAAATTATTAAAGAGAGAGAAAGAAAAAAAAAAAAAAAAAAAAAAGCCTCAGAGAGGCCAGATCGGAGTAAATTGGGCACAGATGGGCTGGGAGGGGGTTTCTCCCTCTCCCCTCACCGAGATGCCCCTGCCGCAAGCACGGCTTCAATTAGGCCTTTCAGAAAGCAGAGTTTTATTTCCCCAAATTACGGAATTAAAAAAAAATTAAAATTCTCGGAGTGCTTGTGGTCGGGATGAAGGGATCCAAAGCTTCGCTGCGACTCGATCGTGCAGATGGCTACCAAACTGCGAAAAGGGCCACCCCGCCAAGGGCCCGCCCCAGCTGGAGCCCAGGAGAGCCCCAAAACCCTGAGAGTCACCAACCTCCAGCGACGGGGCGCTCCAGCGACCGCACGGCCCTGCCACGCGGGGTGTCCGCGTCTCTCTGCCTCCTTCCCATGGCTGAGCATCCTCGCCGCCCAGGTTCAAGGTCCCCCAGCTGCTTTTTCACACCTCCAACGCTCCACAAGCTGAGGCAGGCCTTGCTGCGCGTCCCCGCGGACAAGGGGCAGGTCGGGCTCACCGGGGGGAACGCTTCATGTGGGAATTCTTTGGCTTCCTCTGTCGGAGAAAACAACAGCCCCGAGCCATCTCCCGGGGGCTTCCCAGCGCTGCCTGGCTGCTCACAGGCAGCTGCCACCAGCTCTGCTCCGGGGGGGTGAACGCGGCTCCGACGCTCACGGAGCCGGCACCTGCATGGGAGGATGCCGGGAAACGCCACGTGCTGGTCACAGCTGGCTCTGAAAAGGGTTCAAACACCCCGCTGCACCCCAAAAAGGCGGCCGGTCAGACGAGCAACGGGATATCTTGCTAAGGCAGACTTAGGGAAGGGGTAGCCAAAGCAACGAGGGACGCGTAGGAGACGTTATTGCAGACACGGTGATGGAGGGAAGCAATGCCAGGGCGAAGGAAAATGAATAAAAAGCAAAGAGCAGAGAGGAGCTGCTGCCCACAGGTCTCCAAGCTCCTGTGCTGCCTGCTGCTCCGCTGAAAAACGGGGACAGACCGAGCGTAACGCGCAGAGAACGGGGGAAGCTGATAGCAAAGGGCAGAGTAGGTGTCTGGCGTTCAGTCCGAGTAAGAAGATAAGTGTTTGCTTAAGTGTTTGATTGCTAATGCTTCCTTTTCTTTAATTCCCAAATCGGCGATCAGAAATGTGTCAGCTGGGTCGTGCCCAAATTCCCCACGCCACGAGCGCTTTGCCCACCCCAGGGCTGTTAGCACCCCCGGATCCCAGCATGAGGAACTCATCAGAAAACAGCCACGGGGCAAGCCCGCGAGGTTCTCAGGAGCAGCTGCGGCTCCGGAGACCTGGAAATACATGGGAGGAGAGGGAGGGGAGCGCACACCCCACGAGGTATCAACCCCCAGGCAGCAGGGAAAAGAGGCTCTCTGACGGACCTCCCCCGCCGGCCCCAAGCCCCCAGGATCTCCTCCTGCTACTGCGAGCTTGCAGCTGAAGGTCAGACAGGCACATGGGCCGGGAAGGCCACAGCCACGCTGCGACCCCAGATTCGCGGGAGGATTTCGGTAGGAGGGGATCCCTGGAGGTCGCTCGGGCCAACTGCAGAGCTCGATCCAGCTCCGGCGGCCAAGCCCCGAGCGCCGCTCGCGCCTCCCCGGCAGCCGGGACGCGGGCAGGGCGGGAGCTTGCTGCCCCGTGCCCTCCACGCCGCCCGCTCGCTCGGATCAGCCCCCTGGCACCTCTCCCGCTGCTGCAGGCACCTCTCCCGTGAGGTGATTCATGTGCTGGGAAACGAGAGCCCGCACCTTCCCGACAGCCGTGCCTGCTGCCTGCTCCGCTCCGTCCCCTGCCCGCAGCAACCCACCCAGCGGGGCAGGAGCCAACCCCCTTCTCCCTCCCTCTGTGCTGGGCGCTCGGTAATAACCCAGCAAACTTTCCTGCTCGCCTTTTAAACTCCAAGCTCTTTGCTGTGTTTTTTTTTTTCTCCCTCTCTTCCGCACCCAGCTCCCAGCACTTCTCAGTATCACGGCGTCGGCACCGAGCCCAAGCCGGGCTCTGCCAGCACTCAGCGCACGAGCGCTCGGAGACCACCAGAGCATTTGCGCTGACAACAGAATTTGCTTTGCCAACAACGTTCTGAGCCATGTTTTAGGGTCACCAGAGCAAGGAGCCCTCGGGGAAATCCTCGAAGGGCACGAAGCCGCAGGTGGCAGCCCCCGTGCCGCCGGACCTGCAGGCGTTTCATGGCCACCACCACCACCTGCTCCGCAGGTCCCCAGCAGGAACGGGGTTTTGCTTTTCTCTCGAGATCAGCAAGCTGGGAGCAGCTGGCAACTGCTCACCCGGGAGGCAGGAAACACGGAGAATACTTATTTTTCGCATGAGATAAAAAGTGCTCCCTTTCTGTCACTCACTCACTCACATCCACAGCTCGGCTGCGCGTGGAAGAGCCGAGCCCAGTGGTCTGCGAGCTGGGATCGCTTCCAGCTCTGCCACGGGGGCTCGCCGCACGGCCCAGACAGATTTCTTCCTCTCCTTACCACCCGCTCCTGTCGGCGGCGCAGACACGGCTATTAATATACCTACCGGGGGGCTGCGCACAGCCATTGCTCATCATCGTAAAGCACTTCGCGGCTCAAACATAAACACGCCGTTGCCGGTTGGCACCCGGCAGGAAGGAGGGCAAGGCCTCGTAAGAAGGCTGCCGGCTCACCCAGGGCTTTCCCCCTGCCTGGGGAAGGTGGCTGCGAGGAAGGCCGGGCACCCAGCGCGGGGATCTGCACGTCCCGGCCCTCCTGCTGCCGCCGGCTCGCTCCACGCGCCGACCTCAGCCCCCAGCCGGCGGTCTGACAAGCGGCCAAGTGGCTCACGAGGGTGAAAGCCTCCAGCAGCAGCTCCTTGGGGCTCCGCCGCATGGCCCACGCGCTGGCTTTGACTGAAGGCCATCAGCTGGGGGCTTCCAGCTTTGGCATCCGGCTCCTAAGCCGCTGGCGTGCCCGACGCTGCCTCCTCCCAGCGAACGCGTGGCGCGGGCTGAGCCAGGCACCTGCTGCTGTGCGGGGACGGACACAGCGCCCGGAGGCACAATTCCGAGCCCAGCGGAAGGGATTTTGCTTTGGTGGCATCACAGCACAAAGCCAGCCACAGCAGGGACCACACAGAGCCCTCTGGGTGTGTGGGTGGCCGATACCGGACGCGCTTCGTCCTCTGGGTGCCTTATGCTGTCCCTGCACACGCCGACACCCCAGGCATCCACCCCCGCTCCCCATCGGCTGGGTAATTCCTCCCCAGCCCTTCTCGAGGGAGCAGCACGTGGTACCTTTGGGCTGCGAGTTGTACACCGCAAACATGTTGATGGCCACGAGCTGGAGCATGCGGGTGCTGCCGATGGGAGGGGGGCTGTGCTGCAGCAGGACCTGGAACTCCCTCAGGACCTCTTCGGCCACCGCAGGGAACGTCTCCATCCTGCAAGAAGAGAGAGAGAGAGGCTGGAGAGCGCAGGATATGCCCCCAGTGGGTGGCACAGCTCCCTCCCTGCCACTTTCCCCAGGGAACGGGGACACCCCCGGCTCTCGGGGGGCCGCCTCCGGTCCCAGAACCACCTCGGAGCCCAGGTGCAGGCGGTGCGAGGGAGACAGCCGAAGCCTTCCTCGGAGAGGGCAGCGAGGGATTGCTCCGTAACCGACAGGCAGCATTCCTTTGGCAGGCAGACGCGGCCTTTCTGAGTCATTTCTGACCAACCATTTTTTTCTACTGACTTCTACCAAGCCGGGAGGGGTGCCAAGAGGCTCACTTGGACCAGGAGCGGCCCGCGGGACAGAAACCCGGGCTGCAGAGAACTGCACGCGCCGGTGCCACAGTGCGGATGTGGCAGCGCCGGTGCCTTGAGCTCTGCCCAGAGCACGCTTCCTCCAGTGCCCGTCCCCGGGATCCTGCGCCGGTGCCGCTTGCTCAGGACAGGACCCACGAGAGCCCCGAGCTCCACGCTCTCAGCACGGTGACCGAGTCCTTAAATCCTCACCGCTTGGAGCCCAGGGGACGGCAACTTGCGGGTGAACGCCCGGCCCCGTCTGGCAGCTGGGCCCCGCAGCGCTGCGAGCGCTCGTCGGGACACGGCCCCGTGCCACGGCTGGGGACGGGGCGAGCTTTCAGCGCCGCTCACGAGCACCCGTGGAAACGTGACACGTTTATCCTGCTCATCTGGCGTCGCCGAGGGAATCGGCTTGAGGTTACGTAGTAGAGCTCACGGATCCCCAGCTGAATGGAGGTCAGAAACCAAACCAAGCGCGCAGAAGAGCACAGGCGGGTGGCAAAAATCACTGCCACGTGGCTGCCCACAACAGCCCTCCCCTGAGACCTCACCTGGTATCCCACACAGGCAACTTTATCACCAAGACGTCGCCAAAAGCTTTGTAAATTAGTGCGTAAAAAAAAGTTCTCCTGTCCCGTCGCCTCCTCTGCTGAACCTGCTCCAGACCCACCAGGAACGAAGGCGGCTCTGGCGGCGAGTGCCAGCTCCAGCGACCGCCGACACCGAATTCGGGTGCCCACAACGGGAGGGAGGGAGCCCAAACCTGCGGCGGGTAAGGCGTCTGGAGCCAGGGCAGGCAACCTCAGGGGCCTCCATAGCAATTTCCTCTGTCTTTCCCCCGAGAGATGCAGATCTTGTGATATCAGCGCGCTACAGGCTGGATTCGCGAGCCGCTTCTGGTAAGCCACATGGGCAATTCTGCCGGGCTTCCCCAACAGACTTTCAGGACGGTAACAGGCTCTATTTTTAAAGACAGAAATGGCTTGCTTCTTAACCGTATGTCGCGGCTGCCTCTCAACGGCCGCTTCTACCTGGCAGCAGGGGCACCCCGTCCCTCGGCACCGTGTGCTGGGGCGGTTCAAGGCCCCCGTGACGTCCCCGGCTGGAACAACCGGGCTCCTTGTGAGTGGAGCTGGGAGGACGGAGCGGCTGCCCCAGCACAAAAGCTCTGCTTCCCCTCGAAGAGGCAACTTCCCCGGACTTGGGGCGCAGCCAGGGAATTGGAGCAAACTGATGGCTTCTGAAGAATTCCTGATTTTGAGGAATCTCAGCCCCCAGCCGGCACGGCCAGCAGCATCCTCCTAGGGCGGACGGGACCCCGGGGATGGAGGAGCCCTTAGCAGGACGGGTTGTTAGCGAGGAGATGAAGGATATTGCCAGGGAATAACAAGAAGTGAGTCCTCGGCCCCGCCAGCTGTGCTCTGATAGCGCCGCACATCTGGAGCGGCACGCGGTAACCCCACTGAGCTCAGAACCGGCAGGTCAAGAACTGAGCGGAAGCTTTTAATAAACTGCTTACCTGTGGTTTTAGGAGCAAAACGGCCCCATCGCTACACCAGCAGCCCTTCCCTGCTTTTTACGGATAACTGGCTACGGATCCTGCCCGGAGAGGACTCGGCTAGCCCTCACCTTTTACCTACATCGAGCACGGAAGCTATTTAGCAGGGCTGGACGATTTCTCTTCCTGTGTCATGGTATTACTTTCTAGTTCCCTTCTAAGTACCCGAGGGGATACTCTGCCATTAAGCATACTTGGGTTTTCTAAATGACTGTCCTGGGAAGCAACCGCCTCAAAAGCTGCATCTTCATTTCACACAAGTCTCGGGAGCCAAATGTGCAAGCAATCACTGCGACATCCCCATTAATCCCCCTGCTGGCACGCACTCAGCCCGGAGCTCGGCCGCGAGCGTGGCCCGGCGGAGCCGAGCACCAGCAGCTCCCTGGACGCTCTGCCCTGCAGCACAAACACTCGCTGCGCTTCCCAAACCTTGCACGGGCTCTCGAGGCTTTCCTCTTGATTTCCTGCGGGCAGGAGGAGGAGGAGGAGCGCTGCCTCCTCGCTGCAGGCCAGCCTGCTGCCCGCAAGCAGGTAACGAGGGCCTTGTGAGTCAGGGAGCGATGCGCAGCACCAGCAGGCAGCGTGTTGCTCTCCTCATCTCCCTCGGACTCTTGGCTCTCCAGCGGGTTGTCCAGCGCTGCTCCTGCTCCGTTGCTTTACGGAGGGTGTGAAGTCAAGCACGTGTCCCCGTCCAGCCGTCCGAGGGAGCGCATTGTGCGGGACAAGCGCCACGGCTGCACCACGGGGTTGGTGCTGGGGCCCTGCGCCCTCTGCTTCCCCTCTCCTAGGAGGGAAGGGGACAGGTCCCTGCCACCCGACGGCCTGTGGAATGGGGACAGCTCCACGGAAGCCTGTGAGGCTGCGAGGCTGAGCTCCGCTGTCCGGGTCAGCAGGATGTCCCCCGCGCTGGGCCCGCAGCCCGGACCTGGATGGGGCTTGCTTTGCTTCAAGGAGAGCTCTCAATGATTTAAAACCAGCTTAAAACAGACATGGCCGAGGGGCACTTCGTGTGAACCCGTTCCCACAGCTCTCAGCTGCGAGGCTTCCCCCGAAACGGCAGCACGTCTCCATGTGCTGGGGACCCTCCTGCCCCCAGAGCCCCCTGCCCGCTGGCGGAGGGTGGAGGCAGTGGGAAACAAGGGGGAAACTCCCGAGATTAACGAGGAGGGAGCACGGTTTGGGGCCAGGAGAGGGAGAAAACAGCCTCCGGTCCAGCCCGTGTGCTGGCCGAGCTCGGGCTCTGCCAGAGGGTCCTGGTGCACGAGCAGGATCAGGCCTTGAGGTGGGGGAAGAAAAAGCCCCAACAATAACCAGCGTGGACCGGAGGGCGGGTAAGGAGAATAGGAACCAGGAGGCTAGGCCTGCAAGAATTCACACCCTGTGCCCTCAGCTCCAAACACAGCTTAGTTGCTAACAATATTAAATTCCAAAAAGACTTGTAATGTAGGAAAATAAAATAAACATCCTGCACACTTACCCAATCCTGGTAAACAGCTTCCCATGGGCATGGAGAAAACTGAGGATGAACCTTTTGTTCAGCTGCATGGGAAAAAAAAAAGAGAGAGAGAGAGAGGGGAGAAAACAATTAAACTCTCTCCGATTTCCTGTGAATTAAGCATGTCCCCAGCGACAGAAGAACCTGGCCTGGATACTGGGGGTGGCACTGGAGATGGGAACCAAATGGACATGCCCAAACTCTTCCAAACATCATGCGTGCAGGCGAGGGCAAGTGCCAAACAGCTGGATGCGGAGCGGGGAGAGGGCGGTGGAGACACAGCACCCTCTGCCGGGACCGAGCAGCGGCTGGGCTGGGCTCAGCGCCGCCAGCCCCGGGCACGGCGCAGCTCCGCGTTCAGGATGGGACCTTCTGCAAAGGGCGTCCCGGGGCACGGCAATCCCAGCCGGTGGGGAAAAGGAACAGAAATGCAGAAGTGACTCGGTCGGTGCTCAGGTTGGCACAGCGCTGAGGGCAGCCCCCGGTCGGGGCGCGGAGGGAAATGCTCAGGAAGCTCAGCGGCAAAGCTCGCAGCGCTCCTCGGTGCCGTGCCGGGGCGGCTTTTGGAAGCGAGGGGTTTTGGGGCGATGCTGTGTCCTTGCACTTAACCCTGGCCTTAAGCAAAGGCAGAGGGGGAGCCTGCAGATGTATCAGAAAAGCCCCTGCGAGGCTTGGCACTTCTCTCGTGAGCTGGTGGAGCAACCTGGAGCTGAGTGGATGCAGGGAACAGCCTAAACCACACGGTGTAAAGGCAGCTTCCTGCCCCGCTTGGGTCCAACAACGCCAAAATCGAACTGAAATAAACGCCTGCCACCACTGGAAGCCAGCTTTGCTAGCTCAGCAGCACTCGGGGCTTTCCCCATCCTTATCTGAACTGCTCTAAGAAGGCTGGAGGTGGTAAGAAGTCACTTCACCAGCCCTGGAGGTGGCTGTGTCACCCTAGGGACGGCCTGGCCTCTCTCTTACCTTCTCCACCACGAGAAGCTTCCAGCTAGCTCCCTGCACAGCCTCACCGCCGGGACAAAAGCCAGGCTCCGAGCCCTGCTGACCGGCAGCGACCGCATCCCAACACCGAGGATTTGACACCCCGAGCCCCTCCGCTTCCACTTACGGGGGGAGCCAGCAGCACGGGGAGAGGAGCGGGACAGCGGGCAGGGCTTCGGCAGTGCCACCAGGTGCCAGGACGCTGCCGAGGCTCCAGAAGGCACCACAGGCAGCCCTAACCCCGCAGCTCCTCCTGCCTCGTGCGGAGCTGCCCAGCTCACGCCGCTCCTTACCCGAGCTGCGACTGCTCCTGAGGTGTAATTAACCCGCGCCGCGCTCCCCGAGGAGCCGTGCAGGAGGAGGATGCCCGGCTGCAGAGCCGCTCCTGGGCCATGTGCGAGTTTCAACATAAAACCTGCCTCATAAAACGAGCCAGACCAATTAAACCGGCCCCCGCAGCAAGGGGTTCTTGCTCGCTCGCGATTTTACTGCTGCCCTAAAGAGCCCTTTCCGCTGGAACCTGACTTGATTTGCCACCATTTTATTAACTCTGCAGACGAAAACCCAGAGAGGCCGGGGAATACCGGGACAGCAAAGCCCTCGCTCGCTTTGCCAGACCACTTTGGACGGCTGCTCCTCCACCACCCTCTTTAAGACACCGAGGCTCAGAGCGCTAAACCGTTCACGTTTTCCTCCAGGCAACGCCCTGTGGAGGTGGGAAGCCGGTTTGCGACCAGCTCCGTGGCTCCAGCTGCTAGCAGGCACCCCGAGAGCTGCAGCCAGCTCCCAGCCCCCAGCTCGGGTGCAGGAGCCCGGCAGCGGGCAGCGCTCGCCCCCTCCTCCAGCTGCAGGAGCTGCGAGAGGGGCACCGCCAGCCCCGTGCTCCTCGGTGAGGGGATGTGGAAAGGAGACGCCGCCTCCATCGACACGCAGGGCCCCGGCCTGACCCTGGAAAGCCCGCGGCAAGGCTGAGGGGCAGGTGGCACGTAGGGGAAATAAGGAACGAGGGCAGCAGTTCACCTCCAAGGCCCTCGTTCAGCCCACGGCCTCGGGAGCGCTCACCCTGCGGTCCTTGCAGCCCTTTACTGGCAGCGGGGGAGCACCAAAACTCCCCGCCTCGAATGGAAAGTGACGCCCACGGAGGGCCACGCACCACCGAGCCTTCCCGCAGAGACACCCGGCTCCGGGAGGGCCTGCAGGACCCGGCAGCACCCAAACCTTCTCAGAGGGAGCTCCAAGCTCGGCCTTCTCCCCCGCAAGGCCAAGGACTCGGCACAGCGCAGGACCCGGTGCTGGGACGTCCAGCCGTGCATACATCACTTATTTTTTTAAGAGGAAGCAGGATGCCTGCCTCCGGGAAAGAAGCAGGTTTCGTGCCTCCTGCCAACTTAAGCATGAACCCAGCAAGCCCGGGCCGAGCCCTGTGCGCCCCGGCACCGTGGCATGGCGAGCAGGCACCTTTCGTGCTTCTTTCATCCCCCCTTTTTTTTCCTCTCTCACAGCCTCGAGGTTTTGATGAGCTCATCGCTTAACTTTGGACCTTTCATCTCCGAGTTCACGCGAGGGCCACGGGTTGCTTTGACTGGGCTTTTTCTCTGAATGAGTCGTGCTGGGGTGACTCACCTGCCCCTCAGCCTCCGGGAGCCAAGCGCCGCTTCTCACGGCGAGAGGGAAACGGCGACTTCCACGCAGCGGCGCGGGGCAGGGAGGAGGAAGTCCCACCGCCCACCGTTCTGCATTTGGCGGAGAGCAACGCTTCCCCAAAGCCCTGCTGCCACGCTCCTGAACCCGCGACGGGAAGGGGAGAGCTGCAACGACCGCCTGGCTTCATCTGAGGCTTGGCCTCCTCCAAAAGGCTTCCTAAAAACGGTCCCCGTGTGGATGCCAGGGGAACGCAGGGCTCCCCGCGGGCATGCCCCGTGGGCAGCTTTGCTCCTTGGGATGCGGAAACAAACCTGGCTGGTCCCCGTTTGTCACCTGGGAAGGGCCCACCACACCAAGCAAAGCTCGCACAACGTCAAACCATGTCAGGAAATGGACTTCGTCCCTCCCAGCTGAAGAGCGGGCATCACCGATATGGAAGTTATGAGCCTATAGTGAAGGCATTAGTTATAAAAACAAACCAGCTGTCAAGAAGAAGAAGGGGTCCCTGCACACAGTAGTGCCTGAAGCTGAAAACAGCTGTTTCGGCTGTCATGAGTCAGCATGTGCAGACAGACTAAATCCACCTGGGAAGAGGCAACCTCACCAGAGGAAGCAACCCGCTGCTGCTCGGGGAGCGTTCGCACACCGCAGCGCCAACCGAACTGGATTTGTTGCCATGGATGAAATCAACAGTGACTAACAAACCGCTCGGCGAGCCGCTCGGAGCACAGATAGCAGCATGGCCCTGGAACAGGCAGCTCGAATCCCGGGGAGGCCGCGGGGAGTACGTCCTGACAGCACGCAGAGCAGAGGCGGCCGGGCAGCTCGAGGAGAGGTTTGTCGTGGCTCGAGCCAGGGAAGAAGAAAAGCGAGAGCCGGCCTCGAGAGACTCCGAGCCGAGCGAAAAAGGGTTGAAAACGTCGTCTCCCACCCTGGTGCAGAAACACAGGAAATGCCAGCGGGGTGCGCAGGAAAAGGAGCGCCACGGAGCCGGGCTCCCGTGCTCGAAGCCGGCACCGACCCCGCTTGGCTCCCCGCGGGGAGCGCGCCGAGCTTTGGCACCTGAGCATCGGTCCCAGCTGCGAAGGAGGCACCAAATAAGGGAAGGATTCTGGAGCTGCGACTCCTGGGGAAAAAAACCGTTTCAAGTTAAAAATTGTTACTTCAGGTTTGGAAGTAAATTTCAGGATCTGGTCTTTATCAAGCGAGGCAAACTTTCTTCAACATCAGCAAAGCATCTGCGGAGCAGAAAGCGGTGTCAGAGTCAAAATAGGCTGCAAAAGACAAGTCCATTAATCAAGAGACCAGATGCAGAAGTGCCTGTAACAAACGCGCTGTCTCCGCTGGGGTGGAAGGGACTGGAGCACAGCGGGGCGTTCTCCTGAGTCTCGGGGTATCCTCAGTGACAAGGGCTTGGGATACAGACCACAGAGCCACGCAGTTCGGCTCCAAAACACGTACCACACTCGTCCCAAATATTTTCGGGGTTTCTTGGGCAGCCAGGCTTTTCCAGGCACTGCTTCCTTGCTGGGAATTGTGTGAAATAACATCCAGGCACCCAAACCATGCCACATTGTCTCTCCCAGCTCAGGGGCTGGATACGCCACGTTACATATGAAGATTATTCCCCTCTCCCCATCTCTCTGAATCAGCACCCAGCCCAGGACGCTGCAGCGGGCTTCACCGGCACGGCACCGGGAGGTTTTCACTGCTGCAGGTGCAATTATAACAGCGGAAAGCGCGTCGTGCAGACGGCTGTCTACATAAAGGGGCTGTCAGGGATGGCTGGCATCTCCGGCAGGATTTACGAGATAGCTACAGAGCTGTGGGCAAGTTCCAGCTGGGCTAATTAGTTTAATAACTCCTCTTTGCGCGCTACCTGCAGCCACGAATGGACGCAGAGCCGCCTTGCTGCTCCTTGCCACGTGTTCCAGGGCAGGTTTCTGCTCAGCGGTCGCAATGCCCTGCCCTGACCTAGATCCATTTTTGTAGCAACAGCAGCAAATCCTGAGAGAATCCCAATACTTAACGCGAGACGCTGCACAAATGTAAAACCCAATTTACTACGACATGGGAGAAAGAGGGAAGCTTCGTGGCCTTGAGGCTTAAGGAATTCGTTTACAGGTAAAGAAAAGCTGATGCACTCCTACAGCATCCTCATCTTGTGGACTGCAGCAGCCCCAGGACGCATCTCGTGGCTGTAAAAGCCACAAGTCAGCATCCTGGAAAGACCAAGAGGCATTTGGGAAGCCCTTCATCAAGCGCAGGTGAAAAGAGAAACAGAAGCAAGACAAGCGCGCGCTTCGGTAATGTAAAATCGAGCAGCGGTGACTTCACCGGCTCCGAAATAAATACCTGGCCTAGGAGGATGTTTAACGTGACTTAGTAACGAAGCTATTAGCAGGACTTTAAGTCTAAGGAAAACAGGGCAAACGGAGGATTGACACGCATGCCATTTCCTCTTCAGCCCCACTCGTAACCTAAGCTGCTTGTAAAGCATTTCAATTAGTAACGTGCAGCGTTCCTGAAAAAATATCAGACTAAACACCGTACATCAAAATTAAATAAAACCTGATCGAGTTAACATCTCAAAAAGCAGCGGTCTTCAGGGAGCCCTCACTGAGCCGGGTGGAAAGAGACTGGTGGAGCCTCGCTGGCAGCGTTTTCATCGACAAACTGAAAGTAAATCTGGGGGTGACCCTCAGACGAGCAGAGAGGCACCGGGCACGTTTCCGTCTATATACGGCGCTGAGATCGACGCTGAAACACTGCACCCGGTTCTAGCGCCCTGATTTTTAAAAAAAGAGATGCCGAAAAACTGGGAAAGGTCCAAAAGCCGGCCGTAAAAGTGATTTCAAAGGCCAGAAATAACGCCTTGCAGCGAGAAGCCTAAACAGCTCGATCTGCTTAGCGTATCAAAAACCCGGGGGGTGATTTGGTTGCATGTGCAAAGGATCTCCACGGCACTTAAAGGCTCTTTACACCAGCAGAAAAGCAAAGCAGAAGGACAAACTAGAAACATTCACTCTGGAAACAAGGTACAAATGTTTCAGAACCGGCTCAATTACCACTGGAACAAACTCCCCAGGAAGAGGGTGGATTCTCAGGGCTGGACGTCTTTCTGGAAGTTTTGCTTTAGCCAAACACAAGTTATTTGGCTTCACGCAGGAGTAGCGGGGTGAAATTTAAGGACCTGCGATATACAGGAGATCAGACTAGATGATCTAATGGTCCCTGCTGGCCATAAACTCCATGAATCTATGCAAACACGCCAAAGAGGGTCCTCAGCTGAGATATCAAGTTCACTTTCAGCACTAAATGTCTCACAGATTGGCTCCGGTGCTGCAGGTCATTTAGGATACAAGCTCAGCTCTCGAAGGCTGCAGCTGGTTAAGCACCGAGAGATGACCCGGGCAGGGCCGTGCTTCGTCCAGCAGGTAAGGGGGAGGCTGCGTGCCGAAGCCCCGGAAAAAAAGTAGCTTATGCTCAAACACACGGTGCCTGCCAGGAGCAGCCAGCATCTGCGATACAATCGTGACAGCGAGGAACACGTGCTGAGCTCTGCTCGGAAGAGATCTTCCCCTAACGTAGCTCGGGGTGTCGTCAGCCTTCTTGGCTGCTCCAGAGGAGATCATCTGTGGGGTCAAGCACGAAGGAGGGAGATAACAGGAGAAAATCAGAAAGGTGAGGACAGGAGAGCTCTAACCCAAAAAGGCTGAGGAAGGAGGAGACGTTTGGACAGCAGGCTGAGCGGAGGCAGAGCCTTCCAGGAGGCTGACAGAATTATCTCAAGCTGCTCTTCGCACCGCTGCTCTCCCAGCTGCATCCAGAGGCGGCCGGCGACCCGCACGGCTCCCACCGGGCTGCCCACACAGGGGCAGGGCGCTGCTTGGGGAGCTCTTCTGGAGCCTCGGCTCCTACCTGGGTGGTTCGACCCCGGGCACGAAGGCATCTCGGTCTCCGCCGCGCGCCACGCAGCAACGAGGTCTGCTGGGGAGGAAGAGCAGAGCCAAGGCCAGAGGAAATGACACAGATTCCAGCAGGTTCCACTCCCTGATCCTCCGGAAGGAAGTTTCTTTCCTAATACCCACCTCCACAGTGGATACGAAGCCTGGCTGGAAGTGGCTCATTCAACAGTGGAAAGAAATAAATATTCCCCGTGGCAGAAATAAAAGAGGTTTGGCCGCGCAACGCGAGGTGCCATCCCAAAAAGCGTTCAGCAGACGGCAGAAAAAGTCGAGGCGGGCCAACTGCAGGCAGAGATCAAGGTTAGACCAACAGCAGAAAAAAAAAAATAAAACCTCAGGAGCAATCACGGCCTGACAGGCTTCACCCTGCTCTGGGAAATTTCCCAATCCTGCTATTAGACGTTTCACTTCCTTTACCAGCACTGCCAATTCCTGCAGTTCTCACCCGAAGCTCCAACCTTCCCCTCCCGCCAGCCCATCAGAGCCGCTGCCGCGAGCAAGGCCCTCGCGCTCAGCAGCAGGAGGGCTTTGGTTACACGCAAATCCCCGCCTGATCAGCACCAGCAGGAGAGGAAATGAGGAAAAGAGCGACCGACAGGGGAGGGCGGTTTCTGGCTGGTTGCGCTTGGGTTTAGAGCACGAGAGGCTTGTTGGATCTCGGAGCTTTGCCCCCCTCCGTCCGCAGCCTGGCTGGGAGGGCTGGGATAAGGCAGAGGCCTCGACGTCCTCGTAGAGCTCCCCCAGCACACGTTAGCACCAGATGCTCGTTACCGGAAGGAGACCACGTCGGTGTTTCTGCCCTTCAAGTAACGTGAGGGCCCTGCCTCGTTCTTCGCTGTTAAAAAAAAAAAAAAGCCAAGAGGGTCTAAAAATAAAATTAAGAAAAAAAGAAAATTAACAGTCAACACCAACTTCTGGAAACTCTTAGCGATAGCTTCAGCCTTCGCTTTCTGGGTAGTGACAAAAGGTCAAGCTGTGCTGGAAAGCAACATGTGGGTTCTACACGCCACGCGCGCACGCGCTGCCTCGGCCAGCAGGCTCCCGGAGCTGTACCGAGCTCGGGGAGGCTTCAGCAGAGCGGTGCTGAGCGTCCCCGGGGGGATCACGAGCCCCGGCAGCGTGCTGCGGTGCTCCTGGGCGGGTTGCTAGCGCCTGAAGTGCAGCCGAGGCTCCTTACCGCTGTTCTGAAGCGAAAAAAGGAACGGTTTTGAGAGGCGCAGCGCGAGCAAGGAGGGTGCACAACTGGCAGCAGGCAAAAAAAGGCAGCGCTAGCTGCATGGCAGAATGTCACGTCTCAAGCCCAGCGAGGCTAGGAGTGCGGTTTTGGTGTTTAACCAGCTTCAACTGCAGCCTGGCACTCTTTTTACTTCCTCTGCGGAGAAGGCTTCTCACTGCTGGGGGGAAAGAAACCAACCTCACCACGCGAAACCGAACGGCTCGAGTAAAAATAAAGCCCCGGGGTGGTTTGGTGACCGAGGTCAGGTTAGGAGGCGGAGGGTTCGCAGCCCGGGGAAAGCACTCCGACATACGCTGCCAACCGAGAAAGAGATGACACAAAAGGAGGCAGGGCAGAGAAGTAATGCGAGGCCAGCAGCGAAGAGGCTGAGAAGCCTCTTTCGCACGCTACCAGCTCCCCCGTGCTCAAAACAGTTTGTAAACCGTTTCCTAAACACAAAGGGGAAAAAAAAAAAAACCCAGACCCAGTCCTGACCTCCAGGAATGAGTAACCAAACCAAACCTGCTTCCTGCGAGCCCGCGGGGGTGAGGGCAGGAGGCTGCCCGGGCAGGGCAGAGGGAACTCCGCGTTTCCCCCTCTCAAGCACCGCTCGGGGCACGAGAATTAAGGACTGGACAACTCACGCCGCTTTTGCACGTGGGTGGTGGGCAACGGAGAGGAATGAGGAGGGGCAGCCTTCAGCTGGCTGCCGGCACTTGGCGTTCCGGCCCCAGAGAGCCTCCCTCGCCGTTTCGTGCCACGGGGGAGGCTCGGCACAGGGGATGCAATACAGCAGCAGGCTGCAGGGGAAGCATGGCCTTCCCCCGACGGCCAGGGCGCAGCGCAGCGCAGCAGCCCGCGGAGAGGATCGCTCACGTCAGGTACTAGAGAGCACCTAAGCGTGGAGGAGACAAACTTCTTGGCCTAACAGCAGCCACCTTCCTGCGGTGAGGTGCTGGCAGCCCCAAGGCCCCGCAAGACCTCGTGTTGCTCCCCTGCACTGAGAAAACGGAGGGGACGTTCCCTCGCTTCCCGTGTCCCCTCCTTTTGGGGACGCACCCACGCTCGGCTCGGATGTGGGACGGGTGAGAAGCGGCTTCGGCGGACAGCCCGGCCGCTGGGCAGCTCCAGGCTGGTGGCTTGTGGCCTCCGTCCCCTCCGCTCTCTGCGCAGAACGACGTTGGGTGTAAAATAAAAGCAGGCAAGAGTTAGCACGGGGCCGGGAACGGGTGCTGCTTCCCAAGAGGCCTCTTGTCCACGTGTACGGGTGGCAGAGCAGCTGCTGCTACAGCACAACGCCAGTTCCACTTTTACCTGTCGCTGATTCCTCGGTGGGTGTAACGACGAAGAGCGACGAGGTGAGAAAAGAGCTGACGGGGAAGGGGAAATAAATAAACAGGGGTGTTTCTGCGGGGATCAGGCTCCCAGGTGCTCAGATCACACCACAGTGGCCTCTTGGCCTCTTAGATGCCCCTAAGCACTGCAGGCAGCGGCTCCAGGGAATCCCAGCTCCAAACCCAGGTCCCTGCCACCGCCTCGTGTGTCTGGCCCAAGCAGAGGCCAGGCAGATGGGGCAAAATGCCCCAAACCCACCGCCGAAACCCCAAACAGCCTAACGGGGGCTCTGATCCCGCTGCCGCCCCAGCAGCGCTCCTCTCCAGACACAGAAACCCCAAGGAAAAATCGCCGAGCCCGAAGCCAGCCGGGAGAAAGAGCCAGCCCCGAGACACCCGAGCGGCTGCTGCCGAAGAGGAACAAGTACACAGAGCAGAAACAACAAACACAGCCAAGGAAAAACGGATGTGAAACATGCAGGAGCTGAGCAGGACAGTGACCCCTTTCCCAACGCGCACCCGCCATCAGGGCGGAGGCTCAGGGAGCCCCCAGGACTCCCCAAGTGCTCCTGGAGGCACCAGCGCTCCCCAAAACGCCTTCTCCTGCCTTGGACCACGACTGGGGAGAGCTGCAAGCGGACGCGGCGTCGCGGTGCTCAGACGAGAAATAAAACTAAGCAGGAGAGGACTGAGAAGGACAGAAGGCGAGAATCCTCGCGTCTCATCTCAGGAAGAAAAATAAAAAAGAATCGCAGAGCTGTGACGAAGCTCGGTGTAAGCAGGCACTGCCAGGTGAGTTGAATCCAGACCTAGAGGGGAAGCAAGCAGCAGGCCAAGTCCCACAGCCGCCCCTGCTGTGAGAAGACAGCGCCTTCACCCGGCCAGGGAGGAGCAGAGGAGCTCCCTGCACGCTCAGCGCTCCTCTCAATTTCTAGAGCTTGGTGGGTGGAAGGTGAAGGTGGGGTTGCAGAAGAAACCAGCACCACTCCCCTGAGAGAAAATCAACCCACCGCAGGGCACCCGCGGGTACCCCGCTCTGAACTTCAGCCGATCTCGACTCCTTCTGCAGATCTCTCAGCTCTCTAGGGGCTTTTTGGGTGGCCCTCCTTTTGGGGTGGCCAAACTTGCGCTGGCTCTCCAACACTGACCTCTCGCTGAGAGTCTAGCAGGCTTAAATCTTTAACGATTCCGAAGCATTCAGGCATCTGGAGAGAACGATTATTCAATTACCGCTGTGCCGAGGGAAAAGCTCTCTTCCCTAATCCTAGCTGCAGCTATGGAGCAATCCCCGTCAGTGCGTGCACGCGGCGGGCTAACACGAGGAAGTCCCTGCCGCAGCGTGCAGGCAGCGGGCGACTGCAACTGTGGGAACCTTAACTCAGCATTTCCTGACAGGGGTGATTAAAATCTCAAACGCAGTGTAATATTAACACTTTCTCAGGAGACTGACGGCACGTTTGCCCTGTTTACTCCACCAATTCGCAGCCTGCGCGGCAAGCTGCAGCCGCTGCTATCGGCCCTGAGATCAACGCAGACCCAAGGCAAACGAAACCGAGGGCAGCGAAGAAGCAGGACTTGGCTCTCCAGCTCGCCCTGCTCTCTCCAGCTTTTGTTTTTGTTTTTAAAAAAGGGAATACGGCCGCCCACTGGTTCGGTCTCCTTTTTTTTGCTTTTCTCGTAGGGATCCTACACGAAGCAGCCTTATGCTGTCGGGTAGGCAGGGCGGCGGGGCAGCCCGGCTTCTCGTGTCGCTGCACACCTAGAAGCAAACAACAAACAGGAGACCACAGAGAACGGCCAGAAGGAAACATTCACAGAACGAAACTCCACAAGGCCGCGGGCATAACGGGCAAAAGCCTAAGTGCAAAAAAGGAAGGGCTTCAACCCAAACACTCCTCCCGCTGGCTTGGAGACCACCCGCTGCCCTCCGAGCAGAACCCGGATACTGAGAGAGGGGCCAAACGATGGCACTCGCTGCCAGCTCTGCACCTTCCTAGAAGACAACGTAGCAAAGAGTGGGAGAAGCTGTGCCGAGCCTCCACCTACACACACAGCGCCAGGGCGATGGCTGCAGCACGAGCCGCCCTGCTGCAGCCCCGCCGCCACGCTTTGCTAGCTCGGCTCGGCTAGCTTCTGACCCTGACATAAATAATGGGGTGTGGGGCTTTACACAGGGCCGCAGAAGGGGGAGGGAAAAAAAGCAGCACGGAGCGGGCTCTGCTCGCTGACAGGGCAGCAGGCACATCAGGAGGTGCTGGGAGGGAAGCGCTCAGCATCTCCCTGCTCAGCGTGCCACCACACAGCTCTGGTACTTAGCTGCCTGCACTGCCAAGGAGGCAGCCAGCGAGGATGGAAAACATCCCAAACCCGTTTCACATTACCTACGGAACTGCCAGGCTCCTTTAGCTCGGGCTGGGTTTGAAGCAAAGGGCACCAGGAGCCTGCTGCCACCCCTCTGCCTGTACGTGGCCAGAGCTGTTAGGGTCTACATTTGGGTCGTCCCTGCTCCTGGAAGCTCGACGCTTTCCCATTTTGAGCCAAAAAGTTACCTTCTCTGGGCCAGAAATAGCAACCAGCTGCCACAAACGCTGCTGACCGAGGAGCTACCTGCAGAGCACGGCTGTCAGCGTGAACGAAAAACCAGCCCCAGCCTTCCCCAGGGCTCAAGCTGGCAAGGAAGGCACCGGGAGGCAGCGACCCAGCTGGGGCTCATTTCTCCGAAATGACACGTAAGCGCTGGCACACTTCCCCTGGGAGCAGAGCTGTTCCCTTCCGCCCCAGCCCGCGCTGGGAGCGAGCCTGCTGCGATGTGGGGCAGAGGTGCTGCCAGGATGAGGGCTGCTGCCTGCCTCTGGCCCAAGCGGGGCCCTTCCGAGGCCAAACAGTGCCACACTGTGGCTACAGGCAGACTCCTCAGCTCCTCTCCAGTCGCCAGAAATCGCCGCCGAGGTGAGGAAGAGGGTGAAGAAGCCACAGCTCCAAGGAGCGAGAAGTGCAGGGCTTCCTCCCGAACAGCTGCTGGTTTTGTCCAGCCCCCAGCTCCGCAGCGAGGGAACTTTGGGAGCGACGCAGATTGCAGATTCTGCTTCACCTGGTTGTTCTTCATCCACTTCGGTTTGGTGACACGGTCGTGGCACAGCTCCGTGAGCAGTTGTGCCAGCGGAAGAGGAGCAGAGCAGTGCTCAAATTTGCCAAATACGAAAATTTGGGCTGCCAGAAGCAGCAGTGCCCAAATCTGTGCCTGCCCTTTGGGGTTCTGGTCGTGCAGCCTCTCGGTGTCAGTGGGAGCAGCTTTCCACCAGCCAACGTTTCAAACAGAGACCAGGACGGATCAGACACAGCCCGTACAGGCGTTGCCAGGCAGTGCAGCCCCCACTGAGCCGACCGAGGGCAAGCTCCAGCAAATGTCACCGCACTACGAACACTGCAAGCATCACGGCCCCCCGCTTCGCCGGCGGTTACACCACCCCACATGGGAGCGCTGCAGAAGAGAAACTCCCAGTGCCTCCGAAACACTCGCCGCATCGCACGTCAAAGCACACCCCTCAGTGATTTACGGAGACGCTAAAGCCTGGCACGTTCCTTCCGATGATGATGCTGAGGAAGCAAAGGTCTCCAGAAGAGAAGGCGAGGAGAGGGAAAACAACCGAGGGCAGTAACATCCAAAAAATGCAGCAGCAGTGTGCCAGAGCTTATCTTTCCCAGTACTGAGGCTTCACCCCAGTTCCACCCAGCTGAAGTCACAAAGCAGTTACACAAGCGCCATCGCATTCGAGAAGCCCTGGGCCCCACACAGAAGGTCTTCCCGGCCCCGCTCAGCTCCCATCCTTAACAGCCATTTTAGGCCAGGCAGCCCAGAGCTCCCTGGCAAGCCCTCCTGCAGGCCACAAGTGCCAAAGCGATGCAAGGATTCCTAGAGGATGAGCTCCCAACCGGCGCTGCCTTCGCCTGCATTCCT
Organism: Nettapus auritus; assembly: GCA_011076525.1. Lineage (NCBI taxonomy): Eukaryota > Metazoa > Chordata > Aves > Anseriformes > Anatidae > Nettapus > Nettapus auritus. Next base: position 6,504,205 of record CM021783.1, read on the forward strand.
GGGCCTGACAAACAGAGCTCACCCGGGCTCCTCCCGCAAGGTACGCAGCTCGAACGGCCCGGTGTGAGATACCATTAGCCCATCTTTTAATCCCTACGAGAGATTTTTCTCAGCAGAACGAGTAATGCAAACGTAACGCCTACACTGGGAATTAAAAGCGCGGTTTTCGCATTTGTCGCAGCGCCAGGTGACTGGGAGTTCGCGCTGGGACACACGACACTTCCAGAACAAGCCCTGGAGCTTCCAGGGTCACCGTTAACCCCGGTCCTCAGCATCTGACCTCATTTCCCACCGGCAACCTCACCCAGGTCAGAGCCTGCAGCAGAGGCATTTCGCCGCATCTTCTGTTTGCGCCTCTCCTATCCCGTATCAGCCCCACCAGCACGTGCTGCCAAGAAAGGGTTGGTAACAAGATGCTTTCAACATGAGAGGCACGAGGTCACCAGCTCCTCAGCCTGACCCAGGCACAGCTCCCATAGGGGAAGCCAAAACACTGGAAAATTTAGCAACAGGAAAGCAAAACAGATCCAGCGTCGTTCCACCGCATTCCAAACACATGACACCAAAGCCAACGGCCGCCTCCTGCAGTACTCACGTCGCTGGGGCTGAGGTTCCCAAGACCGTTGTCCTGCTCAGAATCCCTGCCGGATTCGTGGCCCTGGGAGGAGCGGGGGTGGGAGGGATGGATCCAGATCTCCAGCCGCGTGGCGTCGTCCCCCACTTGTCGCGGCGTGGACTTCTTGCCCTTCCCCCGGCGGCTGGGGCTCAGCTCCAGCACCTGATGCTTCTTCTGCTCCATCTGCTCTGCCTGCGAGGACGGCACAGGCTCGGGTCATCCAGGGATCAAGGGTCAGGGGAAATATGTTTCATTTACATGGAGAAAGACGCTTCTGCGCCAGCTTCAAAAGGACGGTAACTCACTGACGGGACCAGAATTTGGTTTCTGGATGGCACAGGCGAGAGGGTTTTGAATCTGACTGCACCGGGACAAAAGCTGTGTCCGATCCTAGCAGCGCCTGGCAGCCAACACGCTGCACTTTTGATTTGGGGCACAAAGGGACTGCAGCCTCTGCTGCCCACCTCGGTGGGACGAGGCAATAATCCAGCTGCATGCTGAGGCCGTGCTGCAAATCACAGCAGCCTCCAGCCCTTGCTGAGCTGGGCCGTTTCACGGTCTGTGACCCAGAAATAAGAGATGCAGCTGACTGCACAACCCCAAAAGCAGTCTGCGGCCAGGCAGCGAGGACACCATCGTTCTCTTTCTCTTTCGCCTCCCAGTATGGAATTTCTTAGGAGCAGACTGGCGGTGACTCCAAGCCCCAAAGCCACCAGCAGCCTTCTCTCCAGACCTCAGCTCTCCAGCTGAGAGGCAGCTCAGGCAGCCGCCCCAGCCCGCAGCTCAGCTCCCACTCACCTTGCGTTTTGTCTCTTCGAACAGGCTCATGAGGCTCTCCTTGGCTGTGAGGATGGGGTTGCTGGCGGCCAGGCTGCGCATGTAATAGTAGACGGCATCCAGCTTCCTCCTCTGCAAAAACACAACCGGACTCGGAGCTAGCTCTCATTCTGGGAAGTTCGAGGCCAAGCCCCCAAATAATTCTCCATCCCTACTCAATACCCTTTCCCTCTCCCCCATACTGCCAGGAATACTGAAGGCTGTGCCAGACTCCTGGCAGGGGTGTAGAAGGATGCTCTCCGCACCTCAGCCTGCCCTGTGTTAATCCCTCCATGCTCAAGCAACCTCTCAGCATCTTTCCTCCCACAGGCCAGCACAGGGAACACTGAGAAAGCACCCTCCAAGCCTTTATACTACCAAGACCCGCAGCTATTTAGGGTTTTGCCCACGTGCTGCTGGCCTTACAGACCCTCCCAGCATGGCAGGACACTTTGCTGCTCCGAGCCCCACACTGGGAATCAGGAAGGCCATTCCCAGCCACGAGGGAAGCGCATTTCTAAACCCTAGTTTTGAACTGGTGTTTTAAACCAGCACCTTCCAGCATCGTAAATGGGCAGATCCCTACCAGTCCTCATGCCCCAGGCTGGTGCCCCCGTTATCTGCTGCAAACCTTCCTTGCAACGAGCTTTGCTGCACGGCTGGAGTAGCCAGCAAAACTGCAAGCTAAGGAAGTCGCGCGTTGATGTTGCTTAGACTGGTGCTCACTGAGGACGTGACAAGCAGAAACAGGATCCTCACGACAGCACGGTCTCGAGCACAAGAATCTCATGCAGAACCTTAAATGCAGTCCACTTTCAAAATGTGTGCGCTCAACAGCCTACAGAGCAGCCCCCGAGACGCTGACAGCCTGCAGCAGCAGCGTGTATCTAACCAAGCCGCCCGAAGCCGCAACAGCTGGGATCCACAGAGCACACCCTGCCATCCGCCCTTCTTTCTTTAAAAAAAAACATCTGGCAGCGCTGCCTTAAACGTCTTCCTCCAGCAGATGGAAAGCCCTAACCTCCCAGAGGCTCTTCCTGTGCTGGCTGCATCCTCGCACCAGCGCTTACCGTGTATATGGCCAGGAGCGCCAGCTGGTTGTACGGGCGGCCGTTCTTGGGAGCGATTTGCTGAGCCTTCAGGTACCAGCTGAGAAAGGGAAGAACCAGAGAGAAAAGTGAGGTCGCTTTCCTCACCGTTAAGGGCATGGGATTCCCTCCGAAGCGCTGCAGGCCCTGCAGGGAACAGGCCCTTTGCACAAGTGCCCTCTGCCTGCGTGAGCGTGCACAGCCAGCAAGCCTGTACCCGGCCTGGAGAGCCAGGGCACAGGACAGGAGGGCGAGGCAGACAGCTGGACAAAGAAATGTTCTTGGCTCAGCCTGAAGACAAGAATTCAGCCAGATCCAGCGAGCGCTGTCCCCAGCGCAGCCTCGGGCACAGAGAACGGGCTGGTCGGGAAACGTTTCTCCCTCCATCCCCTTTTTAGCCTTTTTGGCAGCTGGAACCAAACCCTTCTGGTTGCTGAGCTCGTTGCCAATACTTCCAGGACATTTAATCAGCCCAAAAGAAGAGACATCAGTCCAGCAGCAGTCCATTCCTCCCTCCTATTCTCCCCCAGTTGTGTTATCCGGTTTATATCGTGCCACACAGATCTGTCAGCTCTGTTCAGACGCATCACAAACGGGGTCCCTCCCAGCCCCTGAGATATCAGCATACTCCATGACGCCCAAAAGTCAGAAATCAGGCAACTTTCCCTGCCCTGTCCTGCAAAAAACACAGGTTTCAGGGCTCCACACCCCGTGACAGCCTCATTTGCCCACCACCAGTCTTTGTTCCAGAAAAAAAGGAAAAAAAAATCAGAAAGATGACTGCATGCCAGGCAAAGCAGGAGTGTGAGGAAGCAACAAGCGCCAGGAACTCCCGATGCAGCTGTCCAGGATAGCGAAGGAGTCTAGGCTACACCTTGCACCTTCACAGGACTGCAATACAACGAGGAGCCGTGAAAAGAGGCTAGAGGCGAGCTAAAGCACGACATGAGATGCATCCCTTGTAACCAGATAGAGCCAGAGCTGTCCTCAGCCCCGGGGTGAGGAACACAATACCTGCGTGCCTTTCCGTAGTTGGCTGTATCGTTTGCTTGCTCTCGGTATCGGCAGATGTCCCCTTGACAAATCATACACCTCTGAGCACTGATCAGCGCGTACTTCACCTGCCAGGAAGAATTCAGGACGTTACGTGGGCGCTGCGCACCCTGGCTCACCTTAAAGCCCAGCGAACGTGCAGGGACTGGAGGAGGTCACTGCCAAACTGAAGGTCTCACGGAAAGGCCGCAGAATTAAATGTTGAGGCTCCACGGCGCTGGTTCAGCATTTGTAAGGGCAACCCAATCCCCAAACAGCTACTCCCTTACATCAGCGTCCTAGCTCTGCCCAGAGGAGGTGGGTTTGGGAATCTGTGGCTCATTCGGTCCATGACCAATTCAAGCCAAACTGGTTAACACAAACATCTCTGGGAATGGAGCTGGACTGAAATATCCTCTTCCAGCTGTCCCTCACACCTGCACTCACAGCTCAGGGCGATCGCTGTCACGTGTCAGAGAGACAGAGCAACTGTTCGCTCCCCTTGTTCGTTGTTCTGAATTCCACACGCAGGAATAAAAGATGTTAAAGAGCTAAGGCAAAGCCAGGGCACCTTGGGACGCTTCCTTCCCTTTATTAGTCCTGGTCACAGAGCTGATTTTAAAAAGGGAAAAAAAATGAAAGAAAAAAAAGAGTTCCTTCTTTGCAAAGGACGCCAAGAAATGTTAATGCACTGGAGCTGGTTCAACAAGTTCTCTGACAGCTGAGATTCCCTGCAAACACGCTGCCATCTATTCAGGACGCAGCTGCCCACCTCTTGGCAGCACCCTGAGCTCAGCCCGCCGCGTGCGGCTAACGGGGCGAGAGGCCCCCGGGAGGAAGCCAACCTACCATTTTGCGCAGGGGCTTGGTGCGGATGGCCATCCCGTCCATGTAGTCCTCCAGCTTGAACTGGTACGACACCTGCAGCTTCTGGAGCAAGCCGTCGAAAAACAAAGCGCCCTGCAAAACGCGCGTACGTGGGTGTTACAAACCTCCCAGGCAAGAATAAAGCACCACAAATCACCACGCCGGCCCTTACCACGGCCAGGAAAAGTTCCTCTCCCTGAGGTTTGGGCTGTTTCCCTTCAGAAAGTAACGATGAGGCCAACCTCCCATCTCAGAGGTTTTTAGGACCGGGAGAATCAAAATCAGGGCTGACCTGACTTAGTGTCAGCCACAGTCCTGCTCCGAGCGGGAGGATGGACGGAAGCCCTCCAGCAGTCCCTTCCCACCAACATAATTCTGTGAAACGCGTCCTCTGGGACCCGCCAGCCTGCCTTCTACAAGAGTAACTAAGCCGTCCAGTCCAACAGCACGGCCCGTAAGCAAATCTGATAAAGACGACACGAACACCTCCACGAATGCTTCTGCTTATTTCCACGGAAGGACGTTTATTCCGTTTCAGCTTAAACCGATTCCTAATTAAAACAGAGCCCACCAAAACAAGCCCGGTTTTAATTACAACAAACATCCACAGCTGCTATACCACACCATCATCTTTCTCCTCGCACGGCCTAAGGCACACAGAGGGGTAAGCAGGACCAGGAAGGCCAGATGTCCAGTTTTACCACCCCAAACCCACCCGAAGCTTTAGCGGAGTTTGGCGCCGTTTCTCTCTTACCTCATCTAGAAGCTGGAGAAGTTTGATCCGAATTTCCTGGGCGTTTTCCCCCAGGGGGTCCTTGAGAAGCTGCCGGAATTTCTCGATCACCTGGTAGAAGGCATTCTTCCACAGCAGCTGGTCCACGTTCTGCGCGTCCGAGAACTCGATGTCCATCAGGATGCACCGCTCGTACAGCTGCAGCATCTCCACCCTAGGGCGAAACACAGCCGGTGGTGCGCACAGCTGCCCAGCACGGGACGCGTGCCGAGCTTTTTGTCCAGCAAGAACAAGGTATCAGCAGTTCCCCCAGCTCGCTATGGCAATTGATGCTTCTACACGTTCTAGAGAGAGGCAGAAGCTGTTGCAGCCACCCTTCTGGCTCCAGCAGAGCGAATCTGAAAGGACCTGATCCCTTTTGTGCCTACGGGCCAGGAACAAGCACGCACAGAACCAAACAGCAGGAGATGTCTTGCCACTGAAGTGATCCGTACCTCCTCCCTATCCTCATTTCCAACCCGAACCTCCCCTGGCACAACTTGAGGCCGTTCCCTCTCGTCCCAAATAATCCCCAGGGATAAGAAGCCCCTGAAGCCAAGAGGCAAGGCAGCCCCACGGACAGGCCGGCGGCACGCACTGCCACACGGGCAGGAGGCGCTGAAACGGCCGGGGCCACCTCTACCGGCGCTCCCACCCCGAGGTCTGCGCTGTGAGGCCCCAGATCACACAGCAAGCCCTGAAATGAGCTCACCTGCTGGATGTGCTGCCAGCTGGCTCTGAAAATAAGTCCCAGAGAAGCCCCAGAGACACAGAGGTCACGAGCAAACATGGAAGATGCCAAGCAGAAGCTCGCTACGGCCGTGTAAACCACCCTCCAGGGCAGCAGCGTCACTTCCCTGTCGCTAGCTGGCCTCACCCCGCCATCCCCGCTGGGCGAGCACACGGCACGGGGCTGCACGGTGCCAGGAACAAAACTGCCCCGTGCCTGAAAAGTGCTGCCACTGCTGCACGGGAATCCAGGCAGCACTCGGAGAGCACAAGCCAGTGTCGCTGTGCTGAAGCCCACGATGCAAATCAGGACAGGTGAGAAATCAGAAGTACACCACGAGCACCAAAAGCACTGGAACCAAGAGAGAGCAGCTCCAGCAGGAGAAGACCCCAAGAGCTGCAGGGGGTGCTCGCCCCGCTCTTATTTCCCTGCAATACACACACGGCGTTCCACAACTGCACGAAGCCAGGGCTTAGCTCCCAGCCCGGGCAAACGAGATCTTCACCCACACTTTCCTCCTGCTACCAAACAACTCTAACACGTGGCGAACGGCCCCAGCACCTCAGAAGCTAGCGAGTTATTCCCCCGGTCTCCCAGACATCAAAATCTCCTTCTACCAGGTCCTCCAGGAGCCCCCACGCCGTGGAACAGAAAAGCCTCCGCCACTAACCTGAGCTGGGCCATCTTCTCCAGCCCCTCGGGGCTGATGCGGTCTCTGGAAAGCAGGTTGCTGAGCTGCTGCTCCTGGTTCCCGGCCTCGCGCAGGAGCTTGCTGAGCTCCTGCTGCTGCATGCTCCGCATCTGCTGCTCCAGCTCGGGGCTCAGAGGGGCCGGGGGGAGCGGGCCGCACACGTACTGCCCCCCCTGGCCGGGGTAGCCCGGGTAATAGGCTCCTGGGTACACCCCGTTGCTGGGAGCCAGGGGATACTGCAGGGAGTATCCGCCGTACGGGTACTGCGGGCCTTGCCCGGCGGCCCGGGGGTAGTAGTAGGGGTTGTCGGAGTTTTGGAACTTGTAGTAGGACGTCTGGGCCTGCCGGGCTTCCCCCCAGGAGGTGGGGCTCACTTCGTCGTCCGTGTCTAGGAAGTGGAGCTGAGCGCTCTGGCTCTTCAGGGCAGGTTTTTGGTCCGGGTTGTTGGGGTCCCACAGCCTGCGAGCGGTGCCGCCACGGCCCCGGTTTCGCGAGCTTTTGGTCCCGCAGCCGGCGAGAAGCAGCCGGGGCCCGGGGTGGCCGGGTTCGGGGGAGCCGGCGGTGCTGGCGGAGAGGTCCGTGTTGGCAGGCAGGAACAGGATCCCGCGGCCCCTCCCCTGGGGCTCTCTGCTCTGGCTCCTCGCCTCCGAAGTCTCTGAGTCATTGCAACCAGCAAACGCCTTCAGGGGCTTTTTTTTCTCCAGGCTGATGTCCCTGCTCATGGTCCTGCTGTCAAACGTGACTCGGAAGGATCCCTTGGCCTCCCGGCCGTTGCTGGTCCACTCACTCTCGCTCCGAGAAGCCCGACTCTGCTCTGCACGCTTCTTCTTGTCCAAAAGCCTGCTGGGGACGTATGCTTCTGCCTCGTCGATTCTGTCCTCGTCCAAGGAGTCCGTGGAGGACGCGGAGAGCTGCTTCCTAGGACGTGCCCTTTCCCTAGCACGCTCCTGCCGCCTCTCCACCCCGTCCACGAGCGGGGCTCCGTCCACGCTGTTGTTGCTGCCGGCTGAGCTGGTGCTGCAGGTGCGGTATCGGCCGCGCCGCTTGTCAGAGCGGGAGTAGCGCTTCGTGGAGCCCAGCTTCCCCTGCATCACCTCGTCGGTTGTTCTCCTCAGCCTGTCGCTTCGCTCCGTCCGTCTCCCTTTTTCTGCCCTCGATGTTTTCCCTCCTTCCCCGGCCTGGCTTCCCTCTCTGTCCTCTTTGCCTGCTCTGGTTTTCCTGGTGTCTTTGCCAGTACCTTTCTCAGCCTCTTCGTCTCCCTCGACTCTCAGCTGCTCCATCTTGCAGGCGACCTCCTCGGCAGCTGAGCGCAGGGCTGGCTCTTTGGCGATGGAATGCAGGCGCTTCCCGGGCTGGTAGATCTGCTGGTCCGGCTTCTTGGCTCTCCTCGTGGTCTTGGGACACCACTCGTCCGCAGCGAGCTGTTTGCACGAGCTCTCCTGGCTCTGACGCCCGCCTTTAGCCTCCGTCTCCTCGTTCCCCTGCAAAGGGCCGTTCTGCTTGTGGCTGTCGCCTTTGCCGAAGTCCTCTGCGACCGGAGCCCCTCCTGATGGACCCTTCTCAGCAGCGCTCTCCTCCTTGCCCTCCTCAGCCCCGCTCCTCTCCTTCTCGGCGGCCTCATGCTTTGGCGACACCAGCCTGCTCCTCAGCCGGGAGAGGCCGGGCTTGTAAATCTCCAGGTCGGGACGCCTGCTGTCTTTGCGGTGCCGCGGCTCCTTCGCCTCCGTCATGTTTTCTGGGAAGAGATCGAGAGACAGGAGTTACTCCCACCGCACAGAAGAAAATAAGGACAAATACGTGAATAACAAGCAAAAGCAGAGAGCCTGATGCTGGTGGCTGGTCCCAGAGCCCAGACCTGAAGTTCTCGGTGAGGGCTCACAGGAAATCGGGGAACGAGGCCGGGTAAAGCCCCCGCCCCCCCCAGCTTCACCCCAGAGAACCGAAGAGCGACCCGGGCAAACCCAGAGGCTGCCGTTGAGCAGCACGACACAGGTTCGAGCCTTTAGGTTAAAAACTTTAAGCTCAGGCTGCCTCCAGGAGCAGCTCCCCGCTCCCCCCGGGCTGGTGCCCGCCCCTCTCCGGGCAGCCCCGGGCCCCCCAGGCGGCCCCGCGGTTCCCTCACCAGGGCGACGAGGACGCGGCCCCTCTCCGCGACCCCCCCCGGCTCCTTCAGGACAGCGGAATCCCGGATCCTCACCCCCAAACCCCGCTCCCCGATCCTCCCCCGGTCCCGCCGGTCCCCTCACCCGTTCCCCCGGAGGCGGCGGCTCGGGCCTGGGCGGCCACCATGTCCCGCAGCTCGGCGGCCGAGACGCGGACGCGCTCCAGGCCCTCCGCCATCTTCCCTCGCTCCCGCCCCGCCGCGGGGACGGGGCCGGGAGGCGGGGAGGGGGGGGGGGAGGGACGGCGGCCGACAGGGGACAAAAAGCGCAGAGGCGAACGCGGAACGGAGCCCGGGGTGGCCCTAAGGGGGGTTGTGGTGGCCCTAAGAGGGGTTGTGGTGGCCCTGTGGACTCGCAGGGTTATGGGTTTTGCTCCTGAAGCCGTCCAGGACTTCAAACAGGCTCAGCGTGGCTCGGGGCTCGCTGCACATTGAGTTTTTCTT
>CM021783.1:6513521-6530301 GCA_011076525.1 Nettapus auritus
GCCCGAGGTGGTGGAAGGAGGCTGCCACCTGCACCTGCAGGGGCAACCCCAGGGCCATGCAAGCCCAGGGACTAAGAGAGAGGCACCTGGGCAAGCAGGCTGGGCGGCTGGGGGCAGCTCACTGCTCCTGGCTTCTGGACAGAGCCGCTGGTGGAGGCCAGGAGGCAGGAGGAGTGGTGGATGCACCCTGATGGCACCGCTCCGCTGCCCCAAAGGTGCTGGAGGAGGTGAGGGAAAGCACACCCAGACTGCTCCTCCCAAGCTGGGCACAGCCCAAAGAGGGAAGCTGAGGTGCCACAGAAGCACTGCTGGTTCCTTTCTGTAGGTAAAGGCAGCCGTGGTTCCCATCAGGAGTCAGTGCAGGAAGAGCAGCTGCCCTCAGGGTTGGCAACAGCACAGCTGGGAAGCGCTCCCTGCAGGGTCAGGGCTCCCCAGGCAGGCAGCAGCTCGTCCCTTTAAAAACTGAGAAATCCCGCTCCGGGGAAATCTCCGGGCTGCCTGGGGTCTGTGCTGCAGCAGGAGCACGGTAGGCTCAGCCCCCTGGCAGCCCAGGGACAGGGGACAGCTACGCACTAGTTTAAACCAAGCAGCTCCTGCTCCCTGCAGGCTCCAAGAGCCGACGTTGAAGTGTTTGCAGCGGGTGACTGTTACCTGCCCGAGGTAAGAGGGGAACTGACCCCAAACCTACACGCTCCAGCCACACATACAGCTAAATCCAGCACTGGACAAGAAGCGTGGCCAATCCCAGGGATCTGCTTGCTGATGTCCTGACTCTCGGAGGAAAAAATCAAGGTGAGCACTCCGTGGCTTCCCTCTCCCAGCAGGCAGCTGCCTCCAGCCACGCTCTGCCCCTCCGTTTTCCCCCCTGCACTGTCCCAGGGCGGTACAAACCCTGCCCACAGCAGCAGCTGTGCAAACACCCCCAGCCTCCAGCTGGAAAGGGCTGGCGGAAGCTCTGCTCTCCCTTCTCGAAGCGCAGATGCACGCCCGGTGCCCTCCGCAGCCCCGGAGCAGCACGTACGGGCTGCTGGAGGACAGCTGCTGCTCCACCAACAGCGAGTGTGGGAAAGGACGAAGCTGCTGAGCCAACAGCAGGTGTGGGAGTCGTGGCTGCGCTCTCTGAGCGGTTCCAGGCAGTCCCTTGGGGCGTGGAGAACGTTTGCATCGTGCTGTGAGGGGGAAACGTGGAGCTGAGCTCCCCGGGGAAGGGAAATGAGAACAGAGCGGTGTTTCCAGCAGCGGGAGCCCGACTCTGAATTAGTACGGTCGGGTTTACATGCTACTGAAAACAGAAGGACAGCCCCAAAGGTCTGAGAGCTGCTGTGAAGGGCTAAGGGAGCTGGTGTTGGTCTCTGCAGCCCTGAATCACTTTGTCACAAAGCAAAGGGGACTTGGAAGCGAAGCACTGCTTGTTCTCCCCCAGCCCAGCCCTCCAGCTCTGGAAGAGGCCTCGAGTGGGCTGCCCTCAGCCAGTATCCAGCTGCTACTTCACCCTTCTTTCCCCCTGTCCTCAACAAACTCCTTCCACAAAGCACAATCCCCTCACCCCCTGCCAGGGCAGGGCATGGAAAGACAAGAGCCCCAGAGGGTGAAGGGGTTCCCCAACAGCAGGCCACTCGCAGCCTCCCCATGCAGCCCCCAGCAAGACACAGGGACCCGGATGTTTTTAAAAACAGCATTCATTAAAATAAATAGCTGCAGCTGGTACCTGAACACCAGCTGTGCAACAGCTGCCCCAGCGCAGAGCCCAGCACCAACACGTCCAGGACATCAGCGCCGTCCTCGCCGCGCGCAGGCTGAGGACAGCATCGGCGAGCTAAGGCACTAACTGCGTTCGCTGCCCGGAGGCTCATTCCATTTCCACCTCCTGCACGGGCAGCGCGCTCTCGCTCCTCACCCAGGGCACGGGCTCCGGGACGTAGGGATCGTAAGTCCATTTGGGGAAAACCCGCTTGTAGAGGTTGAGCAGCACGGTGTCCTGGGACTTCAGCTGGCCGTCGAAGTGGCACTTCATGTGCCCGTGGGTACCTAGGCAGACAGCAGGAGGCCGTTAGCTCGCTCTCCTGCCCAGAGAGACCACGTCCTGCCCACAACGAGAGAGAAATACAGAACCCAACCTACCCAACGGCTCCTTGATGTGTCCCCGACGACCCCATTTTGTCCTCAGCTCCACCGGCTTAAACCACATCACGTCCTCTGGAGATCACAGCGTGAAAGGAGGCAAGGAACGGGCTTGGCTACCCAACCGCAGCCGCTCCCGCAGCAGCAGGAGTTCTGCTTCCTCAGCCCTTCTTCCCACCACACAGATTTGCCGTACCTCTGTTAAAGAACATGTATCGCACCACGGCCGTCTTGGTAAAGATCTTGAAAGGGTGGCCGCTGAGCACCAGCCGCTTGACGATGATCCTGTCGGGGTCCACAGCCAGCAGGGAACCCGTGGCGATGAGGTCGTGCATTCCTGCAAGGCGCAGTCATTAACGCGCTGGGGCAGCACCAGCCGTGCCTCCACCACCTCCCTCACCACAATCCCCTTCCCCACATCGTTCCAGGCCCGGAGCAACCCCCCAGCAGGAACAACGCGCCTGTGATGGGGAAGGAAATGAGTTCAACTGCTCAAACAGCACGAAGGTGAACTCTTTTTCAAGCCATACTTTCTGAATGCATGCATTCAGAAGTAGGGCACGCAGAAAGCCTGCTGACATTTGTTTCCCAGGCAGCACGTCCCAACTCACCGTTACTTCTCTGTTTAAAAAGAAGCACTGAGGCAGGAGGGAACGTGATGGGAGCATACACGGTCACCACCAGGGCAGCATCCGGGCGCAGGAAACGCTCCAGCTTGTGCTTATCGGCTAGGACAGAACAACAACGGACAAGTTGAACCCAAGAGCGGTCCTCAGAGCTCTGGGAAACCCCATCAAGCTCTTCCCTAGCAGAAAAAACACGTCACACGCAGTGCTTCTCTGCTGATGCAGCGTATCGGGATGAAAGGGATCCTCTGAGCTGCCAGCTCGCTGCACAGAGCCGGCCACCACCTTGCCAGGACCCGAAAACCACGCTGCCCGAGCCCCCCCCCTACTTAGTGCCTCCCCGGGAAGCCTCAGCGCCTAGGTGCGACTCTTCAGAAGTTCCTTCAGCCAGGTTCAGACATCGTGGCTAAGACATCACAGGCTTCCTGCCCTAGGAACACCATTCCCACTTCCCGGCACAGCCGCTCTCCCCCCAGCGGTCCCTCACAAACCTGAGGTGTGCTGGGAGAACAGGGGGGATGCTCGGAAGCGCCTGAAGCCGCAGTGGAAGATGAGCTCCTCCTTCGCTCTCACCGGCTCGCCGCTGGTGGGATGCCGCCGCACCAGGAAATTCAGCACGGACATCTGCGGGAGAGGCGGCGCGGTGAGAAGCTGACAGCAGCGCTGCCGAACCACAAAAGCCAGAGCAGAAAGCAACAACAATCGCAGCGGTGACAAATTCCCTCGATAAAGGGGTCCCAGAATCAGCGGGACCGTACTCGGTCACCTTTTGTTCGTGAGGAAGCAGGGCGAAGAGGACTAGCGGCTTCCCTTCTCTGAAGCTCTCCATCACCGAGACGGGGACGTTGCAGACGTGAACGGTAACATACCAGCCAACCTGCCGAGAGAGGATCAGTTGGGAGCACTTCTTCCAGTGGAAACGGTGTCTGGAGAACCACAGGGTTGGAGGGGGAAGCCAGGAGAACAGCATCGGCTGTCCTTGTGGCCTCAGGCTAAGAGCCGCCTGGCTGAACCACGCAGCAACCTCCCTGCCAAACCTCTCCGACCAGGGAACGTGGCAGGGGAAGAGGTGGAAATGTGACGGGTCTGAGAGAGAAAAGGGAGTTACCAAAGCTCCTTCGGCCTCCTCCTTCTCTATCTGCCGGAAGAGGTGCTTTCTGGTCCGGAAGAAGTCCTGGAACTGGAAAATCCTCGCGTAGTCCCGTGGGAGGTTTTCTTTGGGGTCCCATGGAGAAGTCCTGAAGCTCTTGAGCCCTCTGTACTTCTGGAACCTGAAGGACAGACAACAGCAAAGACAAACTGGATCACAAATCCACAGGGAACCGCACTTCCGGAAAGGGCAAAGGGAGCAAAGAAAATGTTAGTTGTTTTCACAGAAAAGATCTTAGAGCAGGGAGAGGTAAGCACAGCAGCCAAGTCATGAAACCACCCACGCAGAAGGTGATCACATCGCTGAGAAGACAAGAAATCCCTGAGCTCCTCGTGCACTGGGTGAGAAGGGAAGCCAAGAGGCTTCACCCACCCAAGCAACTGCTGAGATGCAGGCTGCAACCTGCCCTCGCCTTCGGGCTCTGCCATCCTCCCTCTCCCAGCTCAGGACAGCTTCTCTCCGCCTCAGGGAGCTGCACGCTGCCCCAGCTAACGTCTCCCCCGGAAGCCTCAGAGCCGAAAGGTTCATCTTCACGAATTCCTTCAGCCAGGTTCAGACACGGCTAAGCCATCACGGGCTTCCTGCCCCGCCTCAGCACCGCAGCCGGGCGCCTTCCAGCCCCTCTCCCAGCACGGCGCGCGGTTCTTACCGCACTCTGGCAGGCACATCCCGCGGCGTGTCCACCTCATCGGGGAACATCTCATCCATTCTCTCCTGTTTGAATTTCTCCAGCATCTGCTCGTCTTCCTCCACCTTCTCATCGTACTGGTCGTCCCGCACGCACTCGGACACGGTCATGGTCTCGCACTCCTCCTCTGCGAGCTCCTCTTCCTCCGCGCTGCTCTCCCCCTCCTGAGGCAGGACAGCACAGAGCCCGTGAGCGCGCTCTGTTGGTGTCTGAACAGCCCCAAGAACTCTGTGTTTGCACAGCGTGAGCCGTGGCTACAACACCGCCCCTCATTTTGGTAGCAAACAGGCCGAAGAAGGAACAGGATGCATGTGAGAGGTGTAACGATGGAAAGCCAGGCGAGTCCTAGCTCAGGGCCGTGCTCTGGAGAAAGCTCCAGGGACAGGACTGTACCAGGACATCCTACGGCATTGAGATCAGCTCAAACAAGTACCTGGGAAGCTGCCTCTTCCATCATATCATCATCGATGTCATCATCGACGTCACCATCTTCATCACTGCCCCCTTCGCCATCCAGGATCCAGGCAGCCTGGTACTTGGAGGTGCCCTTGGGGACCTTCAGCTCCCTCCTGTTTGCCTGCTGAGAAGCTGTGGGATCCCCAGCAGTGGTTAGCACGGGAAGAATTCCCCTCTGCCTCAGCTGCATTTACATCACAGCAGCCAGGAGCACCTCCCGGGTCACCATTTCCCAGCACAGGACTTGTCGGAGCCTAAAAAAGGCAGGCTTGATGTAACCCTGGTTTCTCCGCAGCCACCCTCAGCCCTCCCAGCGACAGGTTTCTAACAACGCCGTTAACAGGGACAAGGGAAAAGCACGGAAATTCTGCTGTTACCCTCTGCTTCCTGCAGTTCTTCTTCGGTTGGCCACGTCTGCTCGCCTTCCATGGGGTCAGGAACCACTTCCGACTGCAAGGACTCCTGCTTGCTCGCGTCTGCCTTCATCAGGAGCTTTACACCTTCCTCCATCTCATCAGAACCGTTCACCGAGTCCTCCTGAAGGGCAAAAGCAGAGTCCCTGGCTGTGAAGAGGTGCAGCTGAAGCCAGCCATCAGGCTGAAACGAAGGACTAACTCCTCCCCCAACCCTCCCTGTCAAAAAATATCCCTGCTCTAACAAGTTGGCAGCAGGAACTCCCTCCCTCACGCTGTAACCTAACGGTAATTCTATGCGGCGTGCAGGGAAGCCTCAGCTTGCTGGCAGAACTGCACCTCCCGTCTCTCTTCACCCAACTCCCTGTTTCCCCCGCCCCCACACACCCCAACTTGTCTTTTTCTGGAGGAAAGCTTCAAAAAATGGTGTTTAAGGGGCCCAGCGAAGCCCTGAGCTCCCACACACCTGCACATCCATGTCCTGCGTCTTCTTCCGTCCCTTAACCACTCGGGGGTTCAAAGGGAGGGGATCGGGGGGCGCGTCCACCTGGCTCATCTGGAAGTCTCCGTGCCCCACAATATGCACCAGGCCGTTCACGTCCAGGGTCTGCCCCCGGACAAAGCCGGACACCTTCAAGGTCCCGACCTGGTCGCTGTCCGGACTGGGCACGAATTCGGCAGCGTAGGCAAGGAGGTGAGCGCGCCTGTCCCGAAAAGCCAGGTGCCGCTGCTTCTGGGCGGCGAGGTGCCTCAGCAGCAGCGAGGATTCCTGCTCTGTGTTCAGGGAGAAGAGCTTGGCCTCTGGAAACCGCTTCTCGATCACTTTGGAGAGTTTCTTCTTGGCGTCTATCCGCTTCTTCGGCGGCAAGTCGGTGCCCCCCGGCACAGCAAGAGCTACGGCACAGAGCAGAGGTCACCGGGAGATTTTTACACCGCTTTCACCAGGCACTGACACAGTCTTGGATATCTGCAACCCAAATAACCAAACAAGAGACGGACACTACAAGCCACAAAGGCAGCTTCACCCATTCTAAAGAAAAAACAGGACATAAAACCTGGCTTTGGATAAAAATTTTTAAGATTTTTTTTAAAAGAGACCATGGAGATAAGCACTCAGGAACCGAACTCAGCAAGAAAGCATCTGAGTCCTTTTGTTCTGCATGGCTGATAACAACCACCAGACACCTACAGACACCTTTTTGCCTCTAGCACTGCCCTACAGGGATAACAACACAGTGAGGCAGCACAACAGTGGCATTTACCTGACCTACACGCAGAAACAGAGAAGCTGTGGTCACCTATTAACATATGGAGTTTTTGTTTATTACAACATTAAATCCCTGTTGAGCATCTCCTTGGATCTGTAGCCCCCTAGAAGCCCCTGATGTTTCTTACCGTAGCTGGGGAGCCCCTGTGCGAAGAGGCAGGAAAGGCAGTACTCCCCTGCACTGTCCCAGCCATCCACAGGATCCAAGATGAACAGGAGAGAGTCGGCGACTTTTGCTAAGTCTAAGACAGCGTGCAGATCTCCTGCGCACAAAACACCTCCGTTAGTGGGGCTGCCGAGGGTTCAGAGCCCAAACTTCCCACATTAACGGTGTTTCCTCACCTGTCTGTGCTGTCACAAACCGCCAGCGCTGCTTGAGCTGGGGGCAGAGCAGCGCAAAGTCCCCAGCTTTCCCCTCGTCCACGCGGAGAACAGCCGAGTCCTGGCTCTGCAGCAAGCGGAGGGCGTCGTGCGCTGCAGCCCTGCCGTGCAGCGGCACCACAACCACGAGGTGCGGGGGCCCATCCCTGCTGCCCAAACTCCGCTTCTCCGCCAGCACCTGTGGGCAGAACTCCCAAGCGTGAACCCCAGCCACAGGAAGCCTTGCTCAGCCCTGTAATGCTTCACTCACCCCATTTTTTCTCCCAGTCTGGCCCCCATTCTGCCCCACAGATCCCAAACGGAAGTAAAATCAAGGAGTTATTAAGGTTGGCAAAGCCCTCCAAGATCATCTGGTCCAACCACCCCCCTACCACCAATGTCACCCACTAAACCACGTCCCCAAGCACCACGTCCAACCTTTCCTTGATCACCCCCACGGACGGTGACTCCACCACCTCCCTGGGCAACCCGTCCCAACGCCTGACTGCTCTTTCTGAGCAGAAATGTCTCCTCATTTCCAACCTGAACCTCCCCTGGCACAACGTGAGGCCATTCCCTCTGTTCCTATCACCGATTACTGGTGAGTTTCTACAACAGAAAATTCCCCTAACCCTGCACAATCACACTTAAATACGCAAGATTTGGGAAATTTTCCGCTGCAAAACCACATTCTGCTGCAGAAACACGGCTCTGGCCCTCACCCCAGTCCCCCCCATCCCCACACCGCCCCACGACCCGCTCCTTTCCCAGCTCCCTGCCCCTCACCGCCTCCTTGCGCTGCCGGCGGAGCTGCAGGGCCTGGTGCCTCCGGTCCACCCTGCCCAGCTCGCGGCGCTGCCGGCGGCTCTGGGCCTTCACGGGGACTCTGCCTACGGGAGGGAGAAAAATCGGTCAGGAAGCAGCTGAGGCGGCTCGGAGCCTTCTCGGAGCCTTCCCGGTGCCTTCCAGCCTCACCCGCGGCCCTCCGCCGTGCCCCCCCGCTGTGCTTGCCGCCCTTGTGCGCTTTGTTCTGCTGCTTCAGCGGCCCGGCCCGGTGCGCGCCCGCCATGCTGCCGCCTCGCCGCCGCCGCTTCCGGCCGCTCCGCCACGCGTCACTTCCGGCGGCGGCGGCCGTGACGTCAGAGGGAGGCAGGGAGAGGGAGGGAGGAGGCGGCACAAAATGGCGGCGCCGAGCGAGGGCGGGAACGAAGCGCGGCTCCGCCCGGCCCCACAGCGAAATAAATGAGGCAGGAAGCCGGCCGCTCCTTCAGCAGTTTATTGGTGGGGGCGTGCGTGCGGATCCACGTCCCCCGGTGCTTTATTTTTTATTTATTTATTTATTTTTGACAGAGATTCTTGACAGTCCGTTCTCACTAACAAATTTCTGACAATCGATTCTTAACAATCAGTTCTTAACCATCAGTTATCCACAATCACTTCTCACCTCTCCGTACCCGACCACAAAGCTCTGCTTCCAGCCCCGAGGCCCCAGCAGGACCCCGTCCACCCCACGTGTTCCTCACACGCTCCTCACAGCGTTTCCCTGCCGTGCCCCCACAACACGGCTGCCGCTGCTCCCGATCGGCAGCATCAGGTCTGCAGTACCTCAGGAATAATCGGGAAATCAACAGGGTTAAACACTTACAACAGTGGTGCAACTGCCAGGAAGGATGAAGTCGGGAACCCAAGGGAGAGGCAGAGCGGCTGTAACGCTGTTCTCGCCTCAGTGACTGCCCAGAGGAGAGAAAGCAGCTCCTACAGGGCCCTCAGCCGCCCCACCACAAAGACACCATCCCTTCTTCTCCTCCTCAAAGAAATGGGCACAGCAGCAGCAATGTGAGGCTGACAGCCTTTCCTTTTCTACCCCTAAGATCAAGCTGGCTGCCTAAGCCTGTTAACTCAAAGCAACGTCCTACCTGACAGGAAAAAAGTCACAGAATTAAAGAAACCGGTGAAAAGCAAGCACTGTTTAAGCAGTAGTAATTAATTCTCGTTATATAGGTGTCCGCTGGCTGCGGGACAGCTCAGCCTCTCCCTGTCCTTGCTGGAGGCTGGCTGCCCACCAGCTGAGACAGCCTGTGGCGCTGCCTCCAGAGCTCAATGCAAAGAGGGCAGGACTCGAGGTAACTAGGACACTTCTGCATCAGGAAAAACAGTCCCATGAGTGATTTATCCCTCGCTATTTAAGCAAGGCTAGGGAAAGGAGCAGTTGGAAACTCTTTCTGCCTAGGCTTCCCATCACAAAGCCACCTAAAAGCCTCCACCCCTGCAGAGACCAGGCCTGAGACAGCCAGCAGCAGCCGTGGAGGCCGACACCTCTGATCTCTGCAGCCCTTGGAGCTGCTGATGTGCACCATGGAGCAGGCCCTCCACACAGAGAAGCAAAATCCCCACAAATCCATGACTGGAAGCTTACAGGCATTTCACTGACCTGTGCCTGAGCAGTTTGGCAGGGCCCGCGGCACACAGGACCAAAAATCACACTCCGCTGAGTGACCAAGAGCAAAAGCCAGGCGCTACCTCGCTGCAGGGGGCTACTTCAGGTTAAAACAAGCTATTCCTGACAAAACACAAACTACCAAGAAAACAGAGCCACAGTTTGGATTCCTAGAGCTTGGCAAGCCCTGCTGGGGCAGGGGGCTCCTTGTCCACACGCCCTTAGCTCCCCTGCACTATGGCAGCACACTGTGCTGCACACAAAGGCACCCGGCAGGCTGCTCAGCACCACCTGCCAACCCACCTCTCCCCCCTTCCACTCTCCTCCAACAAAAAAATGAGCTTTGCATCGCTGTAGCGCGGAGCTGCGTGGCTCACGGGCTGCTCTGCCACACGCTGGCTAGATCCCAGAAAGCAGCTGCATTGCAGGAAGGCTGCGCCTCACAAGGAAAGCCGAGCTGTTCACGTCCCTGCTCCCTAGAAACATCCTCACTGCTGCTTTCTGCTTGGGCCAACTCCGTTTTACACGTGGGCGAGGAGGGAGCGACGAGCCAGGGCAAGCTGGAGGCGAAGGCCGGGCCTCGGTTTATAAAGGAAGACTGGTTGCAACTGGAAGGGCCAGTTTATTAGAGAAACCTCACATCGCAGAGAATTCACAACACAGTGGAGAGGGTCCGGGCCCGCTGAGGGGAAATCTTCTGCGGCAGCACAGGTCTGCGTCCCCCAGCTCCAAGCCCAGCAGGTGCCACGAAGGGAAGGGTTAACGGTAACACAGCTTATGGTTACAAGCAGCCTGAGAGAGCCAGTACTAAAGTTCCAAAAAAAGCCTCCCCGTTAAGACAACGGTTAAAACGAGAATGGTTTAAAATGTTTAAAAGCTCCGTGTTCCCGGCTGCAGCACGACGGGGAGGCAAAGGTCTACAACACACACAGTTCTCTGTGGGTCTCGGCGCTCGAGCTGCTCTACCAGTGAAGGCCGGACGGGGGGGTCTTCTCGTCTTTGTTGCTTTCCAGAGAAAAGGGTGGGATTCGGACGTCGAAGTGGGAGCCGTCAGGCCTCTCAAATCGAAAAGTACCCCTGCAAAATAACGGCAGAGATCACGCTGAGGCCAGGGCAAACGCAGCCAGTCAGCAGCAGCTAGGAGGTAAGAAACAAGCCCGGCCGTATCCTGCAGAGGGACTCGGGGGCTGCATTTGCAAGGTCGGTTCAGCAGCGAGAACATCTCTGCCAAGATGACTCATTTATTGGAAGACTCCCGGGCAGCTGACATCACATCTCTAATACACTTTTCCTGAATAAAGATGTCACGACTGGATCCTCCAGGAGGTAAGCGCACTCCAAGCATCTGCAGCAGTGTTTACCTCACACCCATTCCGCGGGAGACAGAACCCACAGCGCTATTTTTACAGACTGATCACAAATAACTTCAGATGCCTATTTCTTGGCAGGAGCTCCACTAGTTTGTCTGTGATAATGCGAAATCTCATTACGGATGCAGTTTGCAGCAGCTTCTACTTTGCATTTCAGAAGAGGACACTGAGGAACTGAGCCTGGCTGTCCCTGAACGCACAAGGGATTTGTCGTGTCCCCGCAAGCAGTGCCACCGCCCTGAAATGCAGAGCGCTGCAGAACGTGGGCAAGAGGGCCGCGGAGAGTTACAGGCCTCACGTCACAGAAAGCACACAACAGAAAGCGAGACTTCAAACTGAGCAGCTTCTGAACTTCAGAACCTTCATCTCCTTCCATTCGGGGTGCATGCAGAGAGAGGGGGCAAAAATCGAAACACTAAACCTATTTCTGTTCCCCAGGCCACACATTCAGGCAATTCGAAACGCGTCACACGCCAAACACGGGTGTATCTGGTAGACAAGAAGCTGCTCTCACGTTTTTCCCCACTCAAAGGCAGTCCCAAGGCAAATGAACGTCTGAAACAGATTTACTGAAAGCCAGAGACCTGTCGCACAGCAGGCGAGAGGTGGCTGCACGGTTCTTCTTCACAGAGACAACACTGAACGTGCTAACCCAGTTGAAATGTAGAACAAGAGGAAACTGCTTTAACCACACAGCACAGCAGAAAAACACCTCGGGCTGAGCACTTCTCTACCTGCACTTGGACAAGAGGGGACTTGGGTGGAAATTAAACTGAAAGCCTTAGCTGGGAGTAGCCCCCCAGAGTTCTTGGTGGACACAGAACTGAACTGAAAGCTCAGGGACAGGATCAAAGCCCAGCAAGAGGGCAGTCCTCTCCGGAGGAGGAATCCTCGTGCACACACCTCTGCTGCCTCAGAAAACATCAGCACGAAGCCTCATCCCTTACACCACGGACTGAAAGGGGCAGAATCTGAGAGTAGCTGAAGAGGATGGAGAATTGCTTCATGTCTTTTCAGTCCGTGCCAGCACAGAGCAGAGGAGGAGGAGAAGTTAGCCTGGAGCCTCTCTTGGTGCCGAGAATCAAGAGTTCTTACCACCAGCAGGGATTACTGCTACCAAGAAGCAGCTCATACAAAGACCTCTTTTAATTACCAAATGGGTCCCGTGCAGTCCATTTCCACCCACCTTTAAGCCACAACTCCAGACTGCGAACTGCATCGCAGCTGAGCGCTGTGGGGTCCTACATCTAAGGCACTACCGCAGTAATAAGCTCTTCTTACCACATGTGGCCACTGGATGCCTGCAGGGAGACGTGACTGCTGTACTGAAACGCTGGCTGTTCTTTGGATAAAACTGGCTCCTGAGAAGACAAGAAGAGACCACTCTGCATCAGCAACGGAGCTTTACATTCCTCCACAGACGGGCATCAACAGGAAATTTACAGAGTGAGAAGAAAAAGAGAATCACCACCTTCACACTGGCATTTGGCACCAGTTCCTCTTCTCTGCTTAACATCTCAGCATCGCTCCCAACTACACGGCAAACAACTCGCCCAGTGAGCAGCACCAGAATCACAAATCATTCCAGGTTCCCCATTATCAGTCAGTTAGGAGCATTCTGTAATACTCACCGTGAAGTTTCAGTTCACACACACTAACATCAGATAAAAAACTTAGGTGATTTTTTTTCACTGCCTGTTTTCTGTTCCACATTTCTTTTGCCCGCTAAGAAATCTATTGGCAAACCAATCCAAGCAAGAGGACTCCAGCAAAGAGCTCACTTCCCCAAAGAAGCTGCACAAAACCTACCCTTCCCACAACACCACGGCCCCGGACTGTTTCTAAGGTGCCAGACAAGCTAAATATCCTCCAGTGCCGTTCCCGGAGCTGTACCACTTCGCTGTCGAGGTTCTCCAAGCGAATACAGTAGCGCCACTGCACAGAAGAAAAATTGTTATTAAGAAAGAGAATCAGTTGCAAACAGCTGATAACCCACAGCCGACACTGGGAAACAGTTGCCAGACAAGGGCGACTCTCCCTCAGAGCTTATCACACCGCAGTGATGCCAAATAAACTCCTTCCCTTTAGCTGCTTCGCGAAACAAAAGGCACTTACCCAGTAGACGTGGGAATTCTGGGCTTCCTGTCAAGAGAAACAAAAGACTTTAGCAGCTGCCCTTCAACGCTCAGCGCCAAAACCTCTTCAGCTGTCAGCACAGCACAAGCACGGGGCTCTCGCTCCGCGCCAGATTGACGCGGACAACTCACATGAGCACAGAGACAGCTGCTCTCCCAGGCGGTCCAGCAGCAACCGCCTGGCACCGGCTCTGCTCTAGACATGTAACCATGAGGCGGGAGGTCTGCAGGGATCTCGTGACTAGGGAGGGTTGATCTCCATGTTAATTACGCACTTTCTAGAGATCTAGAAACACCCGTTCCCTCGCTTTCAGGCACCTGGTTTTCCGACGAGGTGAGGACAAACATCAGTTGGGCTCCACAGCAGCTGCAACGCCACAGCGGAACATTCACCCGGCCCAGCGCAGGCTCACGGCGGCTGCACTCCTCCGGGCCCAGAAATCAAACTGCTGCTGGAATTCCCAGCCCTCCCGCTCAGAAGTCTACTGGGGCCTTATTATTTTGGGTGACCCACGTGAAGATGCTACGCCATCAAGTGTGCGTGGTTATCAGCTAAATCCAGTCTTTAGCCAAACCCTTTAACCGGGGAACGGGTCAACACGCGCAGACCTCACCGCTGGGCAGGATAACGGGCTTGTTATCCGGGCGGCTGGCCTTGGTGCCACCTCACGCACGTGCCCAGCTGCAACTGAGGCAGTGAAGGACCAGATTACAAGTCTTGCTAAATATCTTGCTAACAGCATTCTGCAGAGAAGCCCGGGGTATTCCCCATCCTACAAATAAAGCCAATCTGCAGGAGCTGTTCTCCAAAACACTAATGACAAATATTTTCATATTCATACCTCTGCTGGATGTAATGACAATGAATGACAAGTGGGATTAAGAAGTTCTTTCTCCAGTAAGCAGGAGGTACCTTCAGCGAGTGAACTGCCCTTAGAAAAGCACGCACGTTCACCAGCTCACAGAACCAACGCAGCGAGGTGCAGCACACACCTACCCTCATGCCCATATAGAAAGGGATGACCGTGACTCGGATGTTCTCTGTGGTTTCTCGGTGCACGTCGGAGAGCTCCAGCCAGGGGTGGTTCTTTTCCTGCCACGCACACAGCGTATCCCTCGCTACAAAAGGTGGAACTGCGGGGAGGGAGAGATTGGAGTTCACAGGCATGTTGTAGCCAGGCTGCCCCCGCACCCCCAAGCCTTCAGAGTTACAACAATTACTTAAAGGAGGCTTTACTGTAACAAAATCCAACCCAGACCACGATTTTCACACTGTATCCAAGATAATAGCCTCAGGGTAGTTGTCACAGAATACCCCAAGCACCTGGCTGGCCCTGTGGATTTATCTCCGAGGACAGAAGTTACCTTTTGTTTGGTCGTACATGAGAAACCTCTCAAAGAGCTCATGCTGGATGGGCACTTGATCGGTGGAGCTGTAGGGAAGGATATCTTCATGGCTTACGTAGTCTAAACCTGGAAAAAGAAACCCCAAAATAAGCTGAACTTCCAGCAAAGTCAAAAGCAGCTCAGAAAGCCCTGACAGAGAAACAGATCACACTAGCGAGAAGTTAATAAAAGGACTAAAAGCACAGACGGGTCTGCTAGAGGAATGCCCTAAGTGCAGAGCTGCTCCGCTGGTACACCGATCAAGGCTGTTTTGAGCTCACCTCACGACAACCCACATCTCCACAGAGGTTAGAGGCGCACCTTACCCACCTGGTATGGCATAGAGGGCTCTGCTGTCATCATGGTTTGCCAGGAACGTCACCGCTTCTGTCTGTGATCTCTGAGACTGAGAAAAGAGAGGTTTAAGTCTTTCAGAGCAGATTGTTGCACGTCAGTTTCCACTTACGCTTCAGTTTACTACTGTTCCTTCTACAGCATAAACCATTTGGTTTACGTAACCAATTCGCCTCAGAGCATTTCCACTTGTAAGTTCCTCTGGACTGAATTCTTCTCTCAAACAAGTGGAAAACATTTCCAGTGCTGCAACCCACGTTTCTAATTGCTTACATGCACCAGAAAAGGAATGCCAACAGGATGAGGAAGTGAGGCTGGAAAGGGTAAACATTATCCAGAAAACAGTCACATGACATTCCAGGATATTTTTCTCAGGGAAATTACGACTTGAAAAACAAATCTGTCCTACAAGTTCCAAACAATCCCAGGACAAAGGCCCAAGCTAGCCATCACGACCACTTCCATCTACAGCCAGTGACAGCAAAGCATTCGCATCAGAGAAGACATCTGAGTGGCAAAACCAAGATGACATTCGTTACTTACTATGTGTGGACAATCCCGGGCATCTATTAGCACCTGGTAGTAAGTGTGCGTTTTGCCCTTGACCTCTTTGGAACCATGGCCTGCCGCGTTTTCACTCCTGAAGAGAAAAGCAGAGCACTGAGCGCGAGCACACACGCCCTGACCCCTGCCCCAGCTGGGACTCGGAACGGGAGGGAGCTCACTTCGGGATGGCAGCAAGCCTTTGTTAACAGGACCAAGCACGTTCGTCACCAACAATTTCTTAAAACACATTTCACAGGCTGTAAGCATTCAGTTCCACCCAAATTAAACTCACATCAGCCAGGAAGCAGCCCGTAATTTTAACACAGGAGCAAGTTAAACTAAGCAAAGCAAAATTAAGTTTTGCTTTATTAAGATGACAGGATGTTTTTTCCCCTTTCTCTCTCTCACACTCACTCTTCCTTCCTACTTCCATCCAGTCTCTAATTAACAGAAAATTTATGCAATGTCTTATTTGAGCACCTCTCTTCCAGTTTATCCTCACACTGACCTCAGAAAGCAGGAAACTTGCTAAGAAATGTAAATGTAGCAGCATAACAGCATGCAGACGTGAAAGAATCCTTACTTTTCTGTGACAGGAGAAGCAACATCTCGATCATAGAGCCTGGCTTGCCAGGGAAACAGAACTATTCCTCGGTAGCCAAACACGCTGTGAAGAAAGAGCTGAAAGGAAGAAATAATTGCATCTGAATACACAGCTGGCTTCAGTCGGCTTGGATACATCAGGAAACGTGAGCCCCAAAAGCCCCTTTTCTGAAAATATCTAAGAAAAAAGCTACCTCAGTTAACAAGAGACACTTAGGAGAAGACTTAATGTGCTAGATGGGAACTCAGGTATAACGAGCACAGCAAAAACAGAGAGGGAACATAAACAGCTGGGGACAAGAGAACGAATTCATGTCACCGCTATCCCATAAAACTGAACAGCTAAACCAGTAATAAAGTACTGGAATGTCCCATGTGCAGAAAGAAGAGCAGGACAGAAGGGACTGCTCAGGAACACACAGATCTGCGATGTACACGCAGCAGTGACAAGTTTAGCTGTTGTGTCTCAGATTCAGCAATTGGTTCTTTCGCTGCTAAGGGGAGAAAAGAGCTAAATAAAGCCTGCAGAGCAAATATCCGTGCACCAGCAGCTCTGTCGTGCTGCAGATTCTTATCAAGTTGCTATTGTCAGATGACTGACAAACTGCAGACACAGCAGAGATGTGGCACGCTGATCTGTGAAACCTCTGGCCTTCTACCACTATGCTGCGGATCCCGCAGCTACCCGAGGGTTGTGGAAAGAGCCTGGAGGGTCAGCTCTGCTCCCCAGGAGCACTCACCTGGCCCGTCTCGTATTTGCCATGCTGCTTCGGTGCCTCGAACACCCCCACTGTCTCCAGCACTTTGCCTTCGGGACGGTTCCTAGGAGCAGAGAGGCAACTTGTCCCCAGCACTGTGCTGTGCAGGG
>CM021783.1:6536224-6624202 GCA_011076525.1 Nettapus auritus
GTGGGGACAGGAGGAAAGTGTGAGCACAGCACGGCCATGGGTCCCTTTCCTTGGGGTGCCCCACACGTGGGGACACCCCACCACCCCACAGCCCCCTGTTCCCCCAAGGAGCCCCGGAGCGGAGCACGAGGGACCCGTGGCGGGCAGAGAAACGCGCCTGAGGGTGGTGCTGAGGTAAGGGGGACGTGGTGGGCTTGGGCACATGGCAGGGACCAGACAAAACATCAGCCTCACCTCATCCAGGGACTCCCCGGGGTCCCCACGCGGTGACACCTCTGTGTCCCCCCACACCCTGCTTAGGGTCCGGCCGCTGACCTGCACAGAGACGCGCCGAGGTGACCGGCGGGTGGTGCACAGCCTGGGCGACGGCACCGTCCACGTAAGCGCCACCTCCCCGAGGGGGCCAGGGGCCGCGGTCGCCCCCCCGAACCACCGCCACCACCGTCCCCAGGTGAGCGCGGCCAGGCACGACGCCACCTTCGGGTTCAGCGCCGTCTTCGACGCGGGCGCCTCGCAGGAGGCCGTCTTCGAGGGCAGCGGCATGAGGCAGCTGGTGGAGATGGCGATAGATGGGTGAGCCCCCCAGGGAGCCCCCCATCCCCACGTCCCCCGAGCCGTGTAGGCCTCACCGGGAGGTCTGCATTGCCGGGACGGAGCCGGGAGGTGGCATCTCTACACCGCAGCCCGGGGCCATGCCTGAGGCTCGGCCTCCTTCCACAGCTTCTCCTGCACCGTCTTCGCCTTCGGCCAGACGGGCTCGGGGAAGACCTACACCCTGATGGGGCCTCTGGGGCAGGTACAGCACCAGCCCCCATGGCAGGATGGGCTCCTCACGCCCCGTGCTGGGAGCAGGTGGGAGGTGAGGACGCGCTGTGACCGCTCGGCCTTCGCAGAGCGAGGCCCAGCCGGCGGCCCCGGCGGTGCTGGGGCTGATGCAGAGATCCTTCGCCTGCCTCCTGGAGCACAGCCGGAGCCACAGCCCCGGCCTGGAGCTCAGTGCCTCCTACCTGGAGATCTACAATGAGCAGGTAAGTGCTCACCCATCCCCGCTGCCACCCCACGCCCCGTCCCCGCTGCCTCCCCTCCGCCGTCCCCCCCAGGTCAGGGACCTGCTGAGCCCGGGGCCGCCGTGTGCCCTGCCCCTGCGCTGGAGCAAAAGCCGTGGCTTCTACGCCGAGAACCAGCTCAGCGTGGACTTCGAGAGCCTGGAGGCCATCGTTGACCTGCTCCTGCAAGGTGCCGGGGCTGGGGCCACGTGGGGCAACGTTCGGGAGGTGCTGGACCCAGCGGTGGCAGTGCTGGGCACGTGTCCCCGGTGCAGCTCTCCATCCCGGCAGGTTCCCGGAGACGCCGGACCTCTGCTCACGCCCTCAACAGGCACTCGAGCCGCAGCCACGCTCTCCTGACCATCCACATCCGCAGCCGAGCTGTGAGCACACATCCTGCTCAGGGCACATGGGGGAGGACTGGGGGGGGGCTGGCTTTCTGGCTGTGTCCTCCTCCCCGAGGATGTTTTGGTGGGGTTGGATGCTGCAGCGGACAACAGGGAAGGGGCATGAGGGACATAGGACAAGAGCGTGACCCCACAGTGTGTGTCGCCCCCCCTCCAGCCCGGCACCAGCCCCAGCAAGCAGGGCACGCTGTGCTTCGTGGACCTGGCCGGCAGCGAGCGGGTGAAGGACACCGGCTCCACCGGGGAGCTCTG
Organism: Nettapus auritus; assembly: GCA_011076525.1. Lineage (NCBI taxonomy): Eukaryota > Metazoa > Chordata > Aves > Anseriformes > Anatidae > Nettapus > Nettapus auritus. Next base: position 6,537,930 of record CM021783.1, read on the forward strand.
CGTGGAGGCCAACAACATCAACCGCAGCCTGCTGGCGCTGGGTAAGAGCTGGGGACCCCCTCCAGCAGCTACCGGACCCCATCACAGCCCCGACACACATTTTGTGGCTCGTCCTCCCGCAGGACACTGCATCTCCCTGCTGGCCAAGCCCCAAGGGAAGCGGACGCACATCCCCTACCGGGACAGCAAGCTCACCCGGCTGCTGGCCCGCTCGCTGGGCGGCTGGGGCATCACGCTGATGGTATGTGTGTGGAGAAGGCTGGGCTGGGGGGGTTTGGGGTGCACGGAGCCATAGGGTCTTGCCCTATAGAGGGGAAGGCTGGATGGGGAAGGGGGATGGCCCTGGCTGGAGGCTCACCTGTGGCTCCTCCTCATCGGCAGGTCGCCTGCATCTCCCCGTCCTCGCGCTGCCTCTCGGAGACGCTGAGCACGCTCCACTACGCCAGCCGGGCCCGCAGAGTCACTGCCAGACCCGTGGCCAACAGGGTACAGCCTTGGGCAGGGGCAGGATGCTCGGCACCGCTACCGGGACCCTCCCCGAGCCACCCCCTCATGCTCCCAGGTCCCTCGGGAGAAGCTGCTGCAAACTTTGGAGGAAGAGATCCGGGCCCTGCAGCTGGAGAACCTCTCCCTGCGCCAGCAGCTCTGCCTGCCCATGGTGCCGACGAGGAGTGGGGAGGTGCTGGGGACCCCCACGAGGCCGGGGGCACAGCCGGGCTGGGGGTGCAGGTATGGCCACATGGGGCCACATCACTCCCCACACGATGGGCAGCTCCTGGCAGAGGGAGCCCCAGCCTGGCCCAGCCTCTACGGCCTCCTGCGGGACTTTGTGGTGGAGAACGAGCAGCTCAGGTATGGGGGGGTCCCGCTGGCAAGTGCAGGACCCACAAACAGGGGCTCCAGGAGCCAGAGGGGCAACCAGAGCCCGCCAGCCGGGCAGCACTTGGTGCCTGTCTCTCTCAGGGGTGTGGATGTTTGCCTCAGGGAGGATCCAGAGGCAGGGCTCAGGGGCTGGCTGCCAGCTGTCCATGCCCTGCCCTGCTCCCTCACTGCTCCCCAGGCAGCCCCACATGTCCCCAGACCCTGGCGGTGACATCCCATCCTGCAGAGCCCCCCGCAGCTCCTGCGGCAGCCAGGTCCCTCTCCGGAGCACCCACGTCCCGATCGGCCACCCCACGCAGCTCCGGCAGCCCCACGCGATGCCCGCCTCTGCACACCAGCTGCCGGTGAGCACAGGGACCCCAGGAACCCCGTGTGGACACAGGGTGAGGCTTTACCAACACCCTCTGCCCTCTCCCTCTTGCAGAAACTGCCTCCTGCCTCCAGCTGCCCCCAGTGCTGCCCCGGGCTGCCCGATGCCATCGTGCCCCAGGTATGTTTTGTGTCTCTTCTGAGGGGGCACACAGGGTGCAGCGGCACCCTGACAGCTCCATTTGGCCCCCAGGTGCTGCCAGGGCTTCCCATGCCGCAGCCAGTTCCCATCAGCATCCCGCTGCCCAGCCAGGAGGACACGGCTCTGCCCGGCTCCCGGCCACACCAGGGAAAGCGGTGAGAGATGCGCTGTAGTGGGTTTACGTGGCAAGGTTTTGGTAGGAGGGGGGCCATAGGGCCATGGGGCTGTACCCTGGGCATCACCTCAGGAAAGCCCTAGGGACGTGGGGAGGTGGTAATTTGGGGTTTTGCTCACAGCAGGAGCCAGGGAAGGAGCAGAAGCTCATCTCGGCGGCACCCAGCACCACGGGAGAGCCAGGAGCCGCCAGGACTCGAGCGTTGGCCCAGCCCCGAGAGAAAGGTCGTGCCTTCAGCGCCACCGTGGCCAGGCCCAGGCCCGCTGGAGCCTGAAGGTGAGCGGGGTGGGATGGGAAGAGCCTCGGGGTCTGGCACCTGCCCCATGGGGCTGCGAGCCTGATCCTGGGGTGCTGGCGACCTGACCCTGCCGGCTCCCGGCTGCCAGCCGCCGGAGCCGTCCCTCTGCCGCAGTGGGCAGAGGTCCCGGGCTGGCTGGCAGAGCAGATCTGAGCCACCGCAGCCACACCGGAGCCGGGACCAGCGGAGGGGACCCTGCACCCTGTAACCAGCCCCAACCTGGCCACAGCTGGGGGCACAAACACAGCCCCCTGGGGCACACCAGACCACAAGGCCCACGGGTGGCCAATCTCACCCTGACGGACAGACAGACAGACCGACCGACCATCCAGCCTGCACAGCGCTCGCGGTTTATTTCAGTCTAGCTACGGGCCGTGGTGCTGAGCCCACTTCAGGTGCTCTCCTCCCCGGGCTGCGGGCAGTCCAGCCAGTACTGGGCGATGGAGCGCGGGTAGCGGGGCTGCACCAGGTCCACCCGCTTGGTGCGCAGGTTGACGCGGTAGTATTTGTCTGGGGGGGGGACACGAGGGGCTGTCAGCATGGCTTTGGGGTTGCTACCAGCCCTCGCCACCAGCCCCACGGCGTCCCAGAGCTCGGGGATGGCACAGAGCCAGAGGAGCCCCCCCAGCCCCAATCCCACAGCTCCCCAGACTCACCCCCGACGAAGAAGTAGACGCTCTGCAGGGTCTCGCACTGGGATCCCGACAGCCAGTCGCTTTCGGCGTCCGTGGAGTCGGAGTCGTTCTGCAGCCAGCTCCAGAACCCCAAGTTCAGCGACCGTTGGTTCTTGTACCTCTTGCGCTGGCGGCGGGACTTCCTCCGGCGGGGCTGCTGCGACGCCACGTAGATCCTGCCGGCCATGGCAGCGTCCAGCCGGCTGGGGACCCCCCGCCAGTCTCTGCTGATGTACCGCGGGCCGCTGGCCCCGACTGGCAGGGAGGCAGAGGGAGAGTTAGGGGGGAGAAGAGACATGCAGGAGCCAGCGTCTGCCCCACAGACGGCCCCCAGATCTGGTCCCACAACATAAAGGTGCTCCGAAGGGTCCCCACCCGGATGGGATGTGTGATGGGGACACGGGGAGGCAGAGCCCGGATCCAACCCTCTCCAACCCCAAGGCTGGGAACAGCCCTGCTGGTACTGAGCGCCCTCTCCTCCTCCTCTCATTTCTCCTGCCTTGGGTTGGGGTTTCCTACAGCACCTTTAGCTCCAGTGGGAATAAACAGCCCCCAGCAGTGACACTGCAGTGTGAGGTGACTGCGACGGGCTCGGCAGCGTGGGACACGAGGGTGGCAGGGGTGGGATTTGGGCTGGGCACGGGGGATCGGGGCAGGGGGGGTCCCACACACAGCCTGGCACCACGCCACATCCTGGCCCTGCGCGTACTCATCCTGCTGCCGAAGAGGACCTGGAAGATGTCCTCCCAGCTGTCGCGGTTCATGAAGGCGTAGTGGTTGAACACGGTGGAGGGCGAGGACTTCTCGCACTCGGCCTGCGTGGGCTGGTGGGCGAAGTCATAGGACCAGTAGTACTTATCTGCGGGAAGGACGTGGGGCCGTCAGCGCAGTGCTCAGGCAGTCACGGCCCTTGGGGGCATTGGGGTGGTTTCGTGCCTTACCCTTGAAGAAGTAGACTCGCTCATTGCCGTGGAAGCTGTGTGCCGGGAGGGCGAAGGCGGCGTCAATGTTATTGGGGATGCCTTCAAAGCCATCGGAGATGTTGCGCGGGTACCCGGGGTCCAGGACCCCATCGTCGAAGCGCCAGTACTGGCTGCCCTGGGGGCACAATGGGGACGGGTCAGCAAACCGGTGTGGGGTCCCTGGGCACGGGTCCTGTGGGGACAGCCACAGCGATTTGGGGACAGCTGGCACCCACCTTGAAGAGGTAGGTCTTGCCCTGGCAGTTGATGCGCGTGAAGGCCGCGTCGATGGGGCCTTCGATGCCCCAGATGTCGCTGATGAGCTTGGGGTAGCCGGGCCGCACGCTGCTCTCGTCCAGCTCGTAGAAATACTTCCCTGCAGAGAGAGGGGAGGTGGGGAGGTGGGAGATGAGGTGCTGGTGTGGGGATGCGTGCCGGGGAAAGGGCCCTGGGGTACCTCGGAAAGCATAAAGGGAGCCGTTCTTCAGGTCGGTGAAGGCGTTGAAAGGTTTCCTGCTGCACAGCTCCTCGGTTTCATCCTCAGCGCCCTGATCCGTGATCCCATCGGAGGTGGTAGTGGTGGGCAGCTCCACCACAGGCACCTCCGTCTCCACCAGTGGCTCCTCGGTGCCCCACTCGTCCTCCGACACCGTGGGCAGGGACGTGGGGGGTTCCGTGGGAGCTCTGGTGGGCACTGCTGCCCCGCTGGGCGGCTCCGTGCCGGTGTCGATAGGGAGGTTGTAGTCGAGGTAGTCGTCCTCTGGCAAGGCGAAGACATCTCCCCGGGTCACTGCAGGAGGGGACGGGTCAGTCCCAGGGAGCCCTGGGTGTCTCCACACAGGGCTTGGGTGCTCCCAGACCCGTGGGGCCACACGCTGTAGATGGCACCAAGCTGGATGCCAAAAAAACCCGGCACAGCAGCACCGCAAGCCAAACCCCAGCCCTGCCATCCCCCTATGGACACAGGTTTGTGCAGAGCAGGGCCAGAACTGGTGGCCTAGGACACTGTCAGGAACCCCGAGGCCCCCGAGGCTGGTGGCAGAGAGCAGAGGGGGCAGCGGGGCCGGTACCTTTGGCTTTGCAGACGGTGGAGTAGTCGCTGCAGCAGCTCTGGTAGTACACGCAGAGGGTGTCGCACTGGCATTTCTGCATCTTGTTGAAGCCCTCATCGCAGCGACCCTCGCAGGACTCTGCAAGGGACACTGGGTATGGAAGGAGCACCGCGGGGTGAAGACAGACGCGGTCACATCCAGATTGAGGGGACCCAACATGAGCACCCACCCCTGGGGGACTACGGGGGCACCGCTCCCTGCTCCCCCCCATGCAGCCGCGGTCCCCGCTTTGTGCAGGACCACGCTGGGGGGGGATTCACCCAGGAAACCCCCATCCAGCTGCACCTATGGGCAGCTGAGCAGGGCTGGGGCTCACCTTCAGCAGCATAGGCCAGGGGCAGCAGGGCCAGCGCCAGGACAGGCAGCAGCAGCCTCATGGTGGTCAGCCGGGAGCGAAGCCCTCCTGCGACTGAGCAGGCTGGAGCGTGGCCACCGCCGGGGCCCCAGCATCCGCTGTTTGCTCAGCCTGCCCCGGCCGGGGAAAACAAACAGGGCAAGGTCAACGCGGAGGGAGACGGGGCAGAAGCGCTCGCTGCCCCTGCCCGCTCACCCCCGTGGTCCGAGCAGCCCTCGGAGGGCAAAGGGAAAGGCTCTGGGTTACGGTCTCCCAGAACAGCACCGTTTTTTGGGGGGGTTGGGGGATTCTCTCGATGGCAGCCAGGCTGGAAGCAGAAGTGGGGAGCCCCAAGGGATGGGGCTGCTGGCACTGCTGCGCCCACGGAGTGGGGGTCGGGGGTGAGTGGCCGGGTGGCAGAGGGGAAGCCCCGTGCGCTTTCGCTGCAGTAGGCAAACAAAAGGCTGTGTATTTTGCTCCCATCATTCCCCTTCCGACAAATCTTTTCAGTTACTAATTAATGTCGACTCAGCTCTTTCGACAGCTCCTGATAACTCCGGGGTGGTTATTTAATCGGGGCAAGGAGCAAACGTGCACGAGGCGACGGCAACACCACCTCCAGCAGGTCTCGCTGCATGGCACCGCCAGAGCAGGCGCTCCACTGGGGTCTGCCCAGCCTGGGTGGGCAGCAATGCCACGACGGGCTTCAAAATTTATGGGTTTTGGGGAGAGAAGACACCAAGCAGGCTGGTGGTGCCACTGCCCACTTCTCCACGGGCTTTGCCTCTGCCAAGAGCAGTTCCCAGCACTGGCTGCTCCCACCCTTGCTGGGAAGAGTCCGGCTTGGTGTTGAGAAACGTGCTTCCACCCGCAGGGAGAGCCTTGGAGAGCCACCAACAGCGGGCTGGTGGGGCAGGGCTTCTCCTCCGACTCCTCTGACCCCTCCTGCCCCTTGGTTCCGGCTGTGCCACCCCTGGGTGCAAGCCCTGCGAGGCTTTTGGGGGTGGCTGGAATGAGAAGGGTTGGGTTTGGAGCTGCTCCTGCCGATCACTCATCCAAGGCTCTCCAGCTGCTCTCTGGCCGCTGCCGGCCCCCACCAACCTCCCGGCACATCTCTGCCGCTTGAAATCCCTCCCCAAAAGCAAAAGGAAGTGAAACAAAGCTCTCAGGGCTTGTCAGGGGGAGCTGAAGGGAACGGTTTGATTTTTGCCCCCTCCGAGGCAGCGAACCCTCCCGCCGTGCCGCACCGCCACCCGTATCGCTGCCCAGGACTGATAACGGCTTATCAGGAAATCTCTTACTGTTCTGTGCCGAGGGTCTGCCGCAGTCCTGCGCTGCTCGGGTCGCCTTGTTTACTGTCTGCTGCCGTGAGCTAAGGTCCCTTCCTGCGTCTGTCCCCGCGTATCGGATTCAGAGAGGATTAAAAGCAGCTCGGTGGCATTAAAACCTCAACTTGAATTTAAGTCCCAGTCTGAGCTGGCAGCAGGCTGCTTTTGGAGCCAAGGATTTAAGCTGCTCCTCCCAGCACTGGCAAGCAGCATCCCAAGCATTTCTGCCCTGAGAACGTCCGGCCTCTAAAAAGAAAATAAAAGGGGCCCAGGCTGCCTCTGCTGTTGCCTTTTATCATGCAAATCCCGAGCCCACCCAGAAGAGCTGCTATGAATTTCCGCCACGGCCAGGGGAGCTGCTCGGCCCACCACAATGATGCAAAATACGTCCAAGCCACAGAGCCAAGAGGGCCACGGCCATGCCGTGACCACGGCCACCGCTGTGCCATCGCCCTGCACCCCCTTCCCCGGCTCCGGGTGCGGAGGGTCCCAGGAGATTGGCAACAGGGGGGTCCCTGGAAATACAGGGGGACAGCAGGGGCTGTGAGAAGAGGGCTGGGGGTCCGGCAGAGCATCTGCAGCGAGGAGGGGGCTGCTGCGGAGGAGCCCCTCCTCGGAGAGGCGGCGCCTGGCGGGGTGACATCAGCTGCTGGGGAGCTGGGATGCTGAGCCTGGCCCTGGCATTGCTTCCAGCTCCAGCCTCCCCCTCCAGCCCCACCCCACACAGCTCGGGGGTCCCATTCCAAAAAAAAAAAAAAAAAAAAAAAAAAAACAACAAAAGGAGCCCGCTGTCCCTGCTTGGGCAGGCCCGGCGGGTGCTGAGGATGCTGCGCTAGGGGCTGCGGATGGTGCTCACCCTGCTCGTCTCCGTCTACAAACTGTGCCGCTTCTTCGCCATGTCAGGCATGGAGAGGCTGGCGGTGCCCGAGTGCGTGAGCCAGGCGGGGTGCTGGGCTGGTGGCAGCTCCAGGGAGCGCCGTGAGGTTTCTCCCGGGGTGAACACGGACGTCCGGGCGGCCCTGGACCGCATCCTGCCCGCCCTGCAGCGCTCCATCGCCTGCGCCAAGCAGGCGGCCGGCCCCGCCGAGCTGAGGAAGGCCATCGGCGAGGTTTTCCAGCTGGTGGAGGAGGCCTGGGGGATGCCCACGCTGGGGAGGGACGTGGCCAAAGCGCTGTGCGATGTGATCCGCCTGGAGGGAGGCCTGGACCTGCTGCTCAACCTGCTCTACACGGCGGAGCTGGAGACCAAGTGCCAGGCGGGGAAGCTCCTGGAGCAGATCCTGGTGGCAGAGAACAGGTGAGTCTGCAAAAAGCCTTCCCTGCCTCACACAGAGGGGATTTCTTCTGCCTGTGTCCCCCACATTTACCTGCTCCGGGCAATCCCAGCTCACCAAACCCCTGTGCTTACTGCTGCAGCCCCCCGCTTGCACGTGGGGTCACTGGGCAATGCCCTGACCCACAGCTGGAGGAGCAGGAGCAGCCCCAGCACAGGGGATGCTGGTGAGGAGCGGGGTGTCCTCACGAGCCACCCCAGCCCAGGGCCACCCAAGTGTCCCCAAAAAGCTCTCCATGGGTGGGCTGGGACAGGTTGGCTGGCCCAGAGCATCTGACCCAGAGGGTGAGAGGCACGGCTGCCCCTGAGCTGCAACCACAGTGGGAGGAGGAGAAGGATGGAGCTGATGCTCAGAGACTTTCTGCTGCTGACCAGGGTGGAGTGGAGAACATAAGGTTGGTGGCCCTGGGAGCCCCCAGCCCGTGGCTCCTCGATCGGAGGCTGGAGATGCACGTGCTGTGCCCCGGGACAGGTGAGGGCATGCAGCTGGCTCTGCCAGAGCATCGGCACAGATAGAAGTGTGTGCACACGTGTGCACGAGGCATGGACAAGCATGCACACGTGGCACCCAGCATGCCTGAGCACACCACCACCACCTGAACAGCCCGGGGGGTTCTCTCCATCCCTGTGGTCGCTGCTCATCCCTTTGCCTAAAACCCCAAATCAGCAGACAGCTCCTGAGGCTCCGGTTTTGGGGCTGGGCAGACAGTTTTGGCGCAGTGTGCCCAAGCCCAGCCTGCCCCAAACCATCACACTGGGAGCATGCTGAGGAAGCCTGGCCAGAGCTTATGGTCCTGCCCCAGCCTCAGGCACAACGCACTGCTCTGTCAGGTCGTGGACTCGCAGCCTGGCCCCCAGTGAGTTCCGTGGCAGGAAAAAGGAGCAGCGGCTAAATCGGGCAAGTCCATTAGAGTGGAATTAATCCCAGGAAACCGCTGGCGCGGTCTGAGCTCAGCACTTAGCTTCGTGGCAGGAGACAGCATTGCCGGAGCTGCCATCTCTGCCCCAGGAGCAGTTCGTAGCCCCCAGCCCATCACCGCTGACCTGGGGGGTCGTGGCTGCCCCCGGTCCAGGCTCGGAGCCAGCCGCAGAGTGCAGGATATTTCTTTTCCAGAGCTCTCCACAGCGTTTGCTGCCAAATCTGCCCCAAGGTCAGCCCCAGCCACGCGGGCTGCAGGCTTCCCAGAAATGCCCGTCCCACCTGCCAGCATGGGGAGCCTGCGGTGCCCTCGGCCCCAGCATTGCCGGGGGGTGAACACATCACTGCCATCAAGGGTTTGGGCTCTGTGGGAACAGTACGGGGCAGCTGTGCTTGCAAATGGAGCACTGAAATAATTCATGTCTAAGGCTAGGATTGTGCTGCTCCTCACGCAGGGCAGCCAAGTGCTCTATGTTTCTTCCTTCTTCAGCCCACAGCCTTTGGGCACGGCCCCATCCAGGCACCTTGTCCCAGTCCCCTTCCAGGACAGCACAGGGCTGTGTGTGGCCGTGTCCCAGGGTGTCACAAAGCAGCCAGAAGACAGTGCTGGCTAGGGGCAAATGAGTTTTCAGCCCTGAGCACAAAGCAGCTCACATGCACCCAGGAGAGCTGGCTGAACAGATCTGCCTGGCCTTAGCCCACCCTGCACTGCTGTTTCCTACACATCTAACCCAGAGCTGGAGAGATGGGCACTGTGACCACCTCTTCCAAGGCCTGTCACATCTTGCTGTGCCACAGCCTGGTGGCACATCTGGCAGCTGTGACCCACAGGGAGACATCTGGCTGTCGTGGGGCACACACCACCAAGGCCCTCACACGCCTGCGCCTCTCCTTCCCGCAGGGATCGGATCGCTCGGATCGGTCTGGGCGTGATCCTCAATTTAGCCAAGGAGCGGGACGTGCCCCAGCTGGCGCAGAGCATCTCCGGGATCCTGGAGCACATGTTCAAGCACACCGAGGAGACCTGCTCCCAGCTCATCTCCGATGGGGGCCTGGATGCCATCCTGTACTGGTGCCGCTGGACGGACCCCGTCGTGCTGCGGCACTGCGCCATGGCCTTGGCCAACTGCGCCATGCACGGTGGGCAGGCCAACCAGCGCCTGATGATCGAGAAGAGGACGGCCGAGTGGCTTTTCCCGCTGGTGTTCTCACGGGACGACGAAATGATCCGCCTGCACGCCTGCCTGGCCATCACGGTGCTGGCCACCAACAAGGAGATCGAGAAGGAGGTGGAGCGCTCGGGGACGCTGGCGCTGGTGGAGCCCTTCATCGCCTCGCTGGACCCGGAGCGCTTCGCGTGCCACATGCTGGGCAGCAGCGACAACAGCCAGGGCAGGACGGCCGAGGACCTGCAGCGCCTGGTCCCCTTGCTGGACAGCTCGAGGCTGGAGGCGCAGTGCATTGCTGCCTTTTACCTCTGTACCGAGGCCGCCATCAAAACCAGGCAGAAGCAAACAAAGGTAAAAGGGGAGGTTGGCCCCGGGAAGGAGGTGCGATGAGGAAGGGGTGCCCCGGTGTGCTTTGTGCCTCCCTGAGCTCACCCAGCACCCCAGTCCCAGCGGGTTTTGGGGAAGCAAAGTGACGCCCCTTCCCTTCGCGTCCCCAGATTTTCAGCGAGATCGGAGCCACACAGAGCCTGAAGCGCGTGGTGTGCTACTCCACCAGCAGCACCACCTCCTCCCTGGCCAAAAAGGTGCTGCGCATGATAGGGGAGGAGGTTCCTCGGCGCATCCTGCCCACGGTGCCCAACTGGAAGCCCTGCGAGGTGCAGACGTGGCTGCAGCAGATCGGATTCAACAAATACTGCCAGAGCTTCCTGGTAGGGCTGCGTGATGGGGCAGGGGCACCTGCATGGGTCCTTCTGCCCCATCCCGCATCAGAGGTACAAAAATCTCACCCAAGAGTTTTCCCATGCCCAGCTGCCCCCCACACACGTCAGCACCGGGTGACCCTTCCATCCTCCCCCACATCCCTCTGCATGCACCAAGCAGGGGCTGCTGTCCCAGAGAGACACTTCAGCCCAAATATTTGGGGAAAGAGCTCTTTGGGCTGCCAGGCCTCCACCAGTCCTGCAGGTCTGGATCTCCAGCCTGGATTTCTCTCGGCAGGACCACCAGGTGGACGGGGACATTCTCCTGAGGCTGACGGAGGAGGAGCTGCAGGAGGACCTGGGGATGGCCTCCAGCATCGCCCGCAAGAGGTAGCGCTACCAGGGCACACTGGCCTCACACAGTCATCACCACACTGGCAGGGCCAGAGAGAAGGCATGTGCCTTCCTTTTCTTGCAAGGACAAGAAGAGGGACTCCCCGAATGGAAACCTGGACTGCCAGGGCTTTTCCAGAGCAGTACGTGACCCAGAGGATGAGATGTGCAGGTGTGGGGTGGGGAGAGGCCAGCAATAGCATAGAAACTGAGGTGGGAGGCTGCAGGTTATCCAGAAGGGGGTGAACTTACTGAGCCCCTTGTCCCTTAGCTGAGCTCCTGAGGACCAGCACAACTACAGCCACGCAGACATTTGTCCTCATTTTGTTCATTCTGCACCACGGCACATTGGTGCACACCCCCTCTTGCAGCTAAGGACATGCTGCCAAACATCTTTGGCTCCTGCCTGGTCCAGCAGGGGAAGGGGGCCTTCCCCACACTTTCACTTCTTCCTCTGCCAGGTTTTTCCGGGAGTTGACCGAGCTGAAAACCTTCGCCAACTACTCCACCTGCGACCACAGCAACCTGGCCGACTGGCTGGGAGGCATCGACCCCAAGTTCCGCCAGTACACCTACAACCTGCTGACCTGCGGCATCAACCGCAGCTTCCTGCACCGCGTCACGGAGCAGCAGCTGCAGGACGACTGCCACATTGCCACCGGCTTCCACCGCGTCCGCATCCTCTCCGCCGCAAGGGGTGCGGGTGGCACCGCCGGCTGCGCGGGGACGAGCATTGGGGGTTGTTTGGGATGAGTGGTGGGGCACTTTTTAATTTTTGGTTGCTGTTTGTTGTGTCTTAGAAATGCTTCACTCCCCTATAACGCTGCAAACTGCGTTGGATGGGACTGATGTGTTTATCAGCTACCGGAGGAGCACCGGCTCGCAGCTGGCCAGGTGGGTGCTGTGACAGCATCAGGCGCTGGGGTAAGGGCACGGAGCCACGAAGGGGAGGGGGGAGCTGCCAAAATCTGCCGTGCAGATGTGGACAAGCACCAAAAGCTGCATGGTGAACCAGCAAACTCCCAGTCCTATCACTGTCATCCTCCTCTCTTTGATGCTGACTCACCTTCTCGCACTATGCCGGTGGAGCCGCAGAAGGTGGCAGCAGGGTGTTGGTGTCCTGCTCCTTGTCTTCTGCATGAGACCAGCCACCTGTAAGCAGTCTGAGCTGGCAGCAGGCATCTCAAGGACCATGCCATGTGCTGCTCCTCAGTCTTACAACATCTTGGCCGACGTGGTGGGACAGCACACAAAGCCCAGGCACCGTCTCTTCTCGCCACCAGCCTACTGAAGGTCCACCTGCAGCTGCACGGCTTCAGTGTCTTCATCGATGTGGAGAAGCTGGAGGCAGGGAAGTTCGAGGATAAGCTGATCCAGAGCGTCCTGAGCGCCCGTAACTTTGTGCTGGTGCTCTCGCCCAACGCGCTGGATAAGTGCATGGCAGACCCCGAGTGCAAGGACTGGGTGCACAAGGTAGGAGACGCCAACGGGTGGGAGGGAGCCCAGTGGCAATGGGCTGGTGCAGGCCATAACCTGAGCACTTGGTGTTCCTGCAGGAGATTGTGACGGCCCTGAACTCCGGAAAGAACATTGTACCCGTTACAGACCATTTTGAGTGGCCTGACCCTGAAACCCTTCCCAAGGACATGAGGGCCGTCCTGAAATTTAATGGCATCAAGTGAGTAGGAGGAACCGGCACCGCAGGGCTGGTTCCTCCACACGAGCAGAGAATGGCTTGCATAACCAGTAGCAAAGAGCACAAGGAAATTGGGAGAATGAGATGAAGGAGGCAGAAGAGGCCAAAGGGGAGCTGAGTCACTTCAGATACTCCGGAGCACGAGGGAGCAAAGGTCCCCACCACGGTTCTGCTCTGGATATCAGAGCGGTCACCCCACTGCCCATGGGAGGAAGCTCGTCCTTGCTCCCCCAGGCAGGAGCATCTGGAGCTGCCCGCAGCCCTCCTGCCCTGCATTCCCCAAAGGGAAGGGGTTTTGCTCTGGCATCCAGTGTTTCTGCATTTCCTGAGGGGAAAAAGGGTGCTCCCGGAGAGCTGGGGTGGAGGAAGGGGGACTCTGCCTCCCGGCTCACATGTGCTGAGATGGCTTGTGGCATCTCGCACAACAAGAAAAGTTAACTTTGGTTTTCCTCTCAAACACAGATGGTCCCACGAGTACCAGGAGGCCACGATCGACAAAATCATCCGCTTTCTCCAGGGCCGGTCTTCCCGGGACTCCTCAGCGGGGTCGGAGAACGGCCTGGACTGCTTGCCCTCTCTCGGGCAGACCTAGGAGCACCACGGCTGCCTCAGCCCCTCCAGAGACTTTCCAGGTGACCCCTTTTTACGTGGGGCCAAGTTTCTCCCTCTAGATTTTTCCCCATCCTAGTACCGCCCCTACCCTCTCTCCCTCAGGACCTGACACCTCTTGGCTTGACACCAGGCCGTGACTCAGGTAGCCATGGGGCGTTAGCCCCCCTCCACCCTCCAAACGCAAGCCCTTGGGGCTGAAAGACCAGTTCTCCCTTGTGGGGTGCCCGGTGAGCCTCCAGGGCAGCTCCTGGGATGGACAAGCCATCTTTTAAGCCATCCCTTGGGGCAGCAGGACTTGCAGGCTGAGCCTCCTGCAGCGCAGGGGGTGCAGGGGGGACCAGGACAGTCCAGCCCTGCAGATGGCTGCAGCCCCCCCGAGAGATGAATCCAAAGAGGAGACAGCTTCCACAGAGCTAAAGTTGTGGGATTTGCAAGGGGTTCGTCGCAGGACACGAGAGAGCAGTTGGGAGGAAGCCGTCTATAAGCATCTCATGGCCTCTGCTGGGTGCTGCAGGAACATCGTTGTGCTTAGGTGTGGGTGGGAAAGGGCAAATAAAAGCTAAGCCCTAACAAAATCCCCGTGTTTGGGAAAGATACACACAGGCCTTCTAAACTGCTCGGCAGAAACTTTCTCTTCCCCAGCAATATCCCTTTATTACCCGAGCTTGCTCCCTCCTTGAGGCCTTTCTCCTCCTAATGCTGCAAAACCACTTTGTGCTCTTAGCTCTGGTGACAGAAGTTTGGCTTTGGATCACAGGAAGTTTCCAAAGGGTCTTTACAAAAAGTGCTTTTAAAACACCACCTTTCCCTCCACCCGGTGGCTCAGCTTTAGCACTTTATCAGGTGCAGTTATTTATCCGTAAGGCACAGGAGGCTGGATTGCGACTCTGCAAAACGTATATCCACGCAGATACGGAAGATGCTAACTGCTGTCCTGTACTTGTGGAGATGTTTTACGCTGGCTGCACTGTATTCTGTTGTTGGTGCTCCTACAGATCTCTGACGGTCTGTTCCTTCAAGCAGGGGCTGGCACATCCCTTTGCTGACTACCACTTACCCCGACACCCCTGGCTAAGCTCCTCTGGCTCAGGGACATCCCCACGCTGCTGGATGCAATACCAAATAGCACTTGTTTCCTTTTTCCAGCCTCTTCCCAACACCCACCAGATCTTTTTGTAGCTACTCACCACGAAATATCAGGTAAGAGCCGAGGTTGACGCAAAGGGCAGGTGGAGGCTGCTAGGTGTGAGCACAGGCTGAGAGCACCCCGACACGCCTCTGAATTCTGCCCTCCTGGCCTTGTCCTGCTTCTCACACCTGCTCGGAGGGTGATCAGGCTTTCAACAACATGGCATTTTGCAATTAGGACCAGACACTGCAACTCCTACCTGAGTTATTTTTTGATGCAGAGCAAAGTTAATAACGCAAAAGACTTCCTCATTCAGGACACACTCGAGAGCAAGTGCAAGCCCAGGGAGCACCAGCCTGCCCAGCACTCTGGGGATCAGGCTGATGCAGTAGAAAATTCCTCAGCCTGTCCCTGCTCAGTTAACCCATCCTTTCCAGGAGGCAATGAGGAGGCACAGCTACATTCCACTCACCTTGGCTGTCCGTGAAGCCTCGCTACGTGCCTTAGCTGGCATGAACATTAACACATTACATTTCCTTTTGGCTTGGATTTACGAGCATATCGTAAGAAGAAAAGTAAGTTAAATTCTGGTGCTTAATCAGAGCTTTATGGATAGCTCTTATCAGCTCACAGATAATGGCATCTTTGCTCTCCAGTGAAAGGTTAATAGCTAGGTCTGCCCAGCAGTCACCAGAAATAGCATCACCTAATCTTCAGATTAAATACAAGGAAGGCAGCAGATGAGCCCAAAGGTGAATCTGCCAAAGGATAAAAGCAACTTGTGAGCTGCTTCAGGGAAAAATCGTGAGTAATTTATTGAAGGTCAAGGCCTCTGTGGCCATTAAAGGAGTACCACACAAACAGTCCAGAGGATTTTTCTCTCTACAATAACACACAGTAAGATTCTCGTGTCTTGTTTCCCAGGAGCTCTCTAGCATTTAACCTCCTCACCCTCCACTCAGCAGACAAGATTTAGTTGTCCTCTACAGCTTTGGTGTCTCACCTGCAATGAGATCACATCCCATGCCCCAGCTGCCCAGACTGTAACTCATCCTGTTTCCCTGTTAGGCGATTATCTTCACCCTGATGAACTCACTGCTCTTGACAAAACATCCCATGCCCATCCACTTCCAGTCAAAGCAGATGTCCCCAAGGAGATCACAGAATATCCGAGTTGGAAGGGACCCACTAGGATCATCGAGTCCAACTCCTAAAATAAATGCTGCTGTTCTCACCCTTCCTTATCCCTTTGCCATGCCATGTCAGAAAGTATTTAAAGTTGTTCTATTGGTCATTATTAATAAATTTGGTTTATACTCTAAATCCCAACCTCTTTTACGTCTGTGTCATATGCTTCTCTCCCCGCAGCCTTCTCACGTTTGCTCTCTTGCTGTCCCACTCTCTCATCCGCTGACAGAGCAGGGCTTGCTGGCAGCAGAATTCACATTTTCCAGGCACCATTCTCTGCAGGGTTCACACTTCAGGTTCATCTTGCATGGGCTGAGGTAGCTCAGCGCAACCCCAGAGACTCTCTACCTGCTGCCTACACTCACGATGCATGGATCATGTACTTGCTTGTAGTTCTTGGAGAAGAGCCTAGAAAAACTTCAATTTTTCTAATAGAGCTTAATAGTTCCTATTGAATTCTGCCTTTGCAAGCACCCTGACACAAACAGCAAAGTAGAGTGAGTATACAAGTTTCACTTCACTGCGCAACATTTAGCAGCTGCTACCACTGGAGTCTGTGGAATCTGTTGGTGGAGAAGAAACTTGCCTCACAACCGATTCAGCTACAAACATCTAATGCAACACTCACAGCATGCCCTGGTCCTGAAGGAGGATAATTCTGGGCTTAGCCCATGAATCAGACAAGTAGCTCCTGCCTACGTCCACCGCACACCTACACAGACCCAAGTGGTATAGCAAATAAGGTCTCAGTCTTCCTACTCCTCAGCCTCCTGCTTCCTTACTCCCAAGTTCTGCTCTTATCACAAACTCCTAACGAACAGGGAACAACGTTGTATATAAGCATTTCACATTTACTGCATATTTAAGGACAGGTTACATGCTATGCACTGCTGCAAGCTTTACTCGTGTTCAGGAAAAGCAAGTTATGGTTGCTCGCAAGCCCCAAAACTGCATTCTTCCTAACCCAAGTCCCTCACATGCTCATTCTTCACCCAGCAGACAACTTCCTGCTGTGGCTTCTTTACTACAAATTCCTCAGTAAAAGGAGAAGTATGAAAATAATGGAGAGAAGTACAGAGCAAGGCAAGGGCAAATCTCATCAACAGCTGCTCGAGAAAAGCTATCCTTTTAGGAGCCACGAAAGCGAACGGTGGTTTTATTCAATCTGGAAGTAACGTGTCTGCTAAGCAATTTCACAGTAAGAACATTATTGCATACATCTGAACACCGTGTGCAACGCAGTGTACACAGAACTGCTGGTTTATGGCAGTTTGAAGAAAATAGGATTGAAACAATACAGCTAATTCTTTGAAAAGAACAATTACCAATACTGTGAACACAGGGGTTTGCTTGCTGGCATCAACATATCCTGAGAAGGGCAGCAGGAGTGACTTACTGACACAAAATCGTGCCCCATAAAACAAAACAAAACAAAAAAATTACTTCCAAAGACCTCTCCCCTTAACAGCACACCCCAACAGCACCGACCTGCAATATTCATGAGACTAATATTCACAACACACCGATGTGCAGCACAGACCCTCCTCCCCAGCAGAACACTGCTGGGCTACCTCTGCTTCAGTCCTGCCCAGCAGGCTTTGGTCTGCGTCTCACCCGCACCAACAGCTCGTCTGCTGCACACTGAGGTACTCAGAGAACGTTTGGCAATTAAACCAGGATTCAGTCCTCGCTCACCACAAAAAGCATAGCACATTATCTACCCCCCCACCTCACAAAACAAACCAAACCACTAACTGGCCTTGCAAATGGCCAACAACAGCTTTTATGCTCAATTGGCTTTTGAGTCCTTTGGGTTTTCTCTGACAGATGAGTCGACAGCAAAGAGGAATTCACTTCTGCAAATCAAGTTCCTCCTAGCATTCAGAGCCATGATTTCCAACTATCTGGCACTTAAAGATCAGTAAGGACAACCACGGCGTCCTTCTCACACTAATCTGTTCTTCAAGGGAAGAACAAAGAGCAGTCTCCAGATGGACGCTGCCAAGCCGGCCAATTCCTTGTTGCCAAGTTGCTGCTCAGCCATCTGCAGGGGACAGGGAAGCGTCTGAGAAGTGACTGTACTCAGGGTTTGAGTCCCAGATTTCTATCCACCTAAGAAAGAAAGAGAGAAAGAACAGTTAGAGCCTCTGAAGGCACGCTGGGACTCTGCTGAATGAAGTCAGTTTTAAAGTTTCAAGGGAACGGAACAAAATGATCCTGCCAGGAGCTGCTGCACTTCTACCACAACTCCCAGCACATTCTCTCTCCCAGGACTAAACCAGGGGATTCATTTTCTATCATGACACAACTTTTGCTTTAATTCATGGAGAAACAACAGGAAGAGAGACTCCTAAGAGAGCTCCATCTCTTCCATAAAGGAGGACTTGAAAATCCAACTGGAGACTCGGGATTCCATTCCAAGGGTGGAGTAAGACTTTGAAGCTGTTTGAGCCTCTGTAGCCACAGCACTGCAGGTGCTAGGATTCATCGCTAGGATTCAGCTGCCAGAAGAAATGGGCCCGCATCTCTGCTTATTGGGGCACTAAGCACCCTCCCATAAGCGTAACTGAAAATACACCTTAAAAAAATGTGAGCCCCTATCCTAAGTCTAAATTGCATTTTTTATATTACACTTCACAGGTCCTACAGCAAAGTTTAGAAATTTGAAGTAAATTACCCAACAATAGCTGCTGGAATAAGGAGAATTATAGCCCCAAAGAGAAAGGGGAATCCCCTCATGAAGTGCAAGCTCAAAGGGTAGAGAGAGTTGAACACTCCTGTGGCCACAAGTGAACACAGCCCTTCCACACAGGCAACAGATGCGAAGAGAGCACCTGCAAAAGATAAACGAGATTAATGGTGAGACGGCCCTGCCTGAAAATCACCAACTGAAAAGGGCTTTACCACATCACCTCCTTCAGTGGGATTCTGTGAACCTTTCTAAGTGTTTACACTTCTGGTGTCTGTATTGTCAAGCATGATGAGGCAAGAGCTGGGAGCAGAGACCGGGCATACTGTACTGGCCCAGCAGGCCAAACATGTTGCACTCAGCTTCTCTGTAGGAAATACCAACTCACTGACCTCCAGAACTGGTATCACAGGAGCTGACCAGGGACATTATCTATCAGCTGGATTATAAACCTTTTAGAAAGGGCTATCTAAATCTGTTTACTACCAGGCACATCTTATCACTTGTTAAACATTAAGTACAGAAGAAGACTGTATTTTATAAGCTTAGCATCATAAAGCTGGTATCAGCTGTGTGCCGCCTTCATTCTAGTGTAAGAAATGGGAATTCAGCAAAGTCACCTTCAGGTCTGTCCCATCTCACATCCCTCCTCCCCCCTCTCTGCCTGCACAAGTATTCCTATGCAGTCTGTAACAGCAAGTATAAGCTCTTCAAATAAATTACTGGAAAAAAAGCAAATACGCTTGTCCTAGGGGTTATCCACGATCTTTCGCCATGGTCAATGATATAACCCTCTAACAACAGTGCATTTCTTCCCACCGTTACTGATCTACAGAGAAGAGTCATGGCCAGGGAAATCACTAGTTTCCGTGTGTTATATAATCCATTTTAACTCTTGCTCCTCATAGTAGTTTTGGAAACGAACAGATGAGTGGCCTGGACCTCAGGGTGAACGCACAGGTATAGGAGTCCAAAGGAGCTAGGGAAGTCCTAATCTCCCAAAGCAGTTTGGTTTCAATGTTCCATGACAAGTATTTCAGGACCAAGTTTAAATCCACTAGCTAACTCCTTACCCTGTTCTGTCTCACCGACCAGCTTGGAGAGCTTGGCTCTGATGACTGGAGTAGCTGCCATGGAAAGGAACAGAATTCCATAACCTGTAAAAAAAATACAGCATATTAGGGAAAGCTCAGATAAAGTTGTATTGACTTAAAATAAAATCTCCAAAGTCGGTCCCAGAAACCTGAAGCTCTGGGCATTTTCTCCCTGCTACCTTCCAGCCCCATACACCCTCCTGCATTTCATGATACACTTTCATCTATGCCTGCAGTGCAATACAGCAACCTGGAAATCTGTTATTCTAGGGACTATCTGGTTGCAGTTTCAATTTAAGTGTTCGGCCAGCTTTGCTGTTAGCAAGTCATTGTTTTGTTGGTACATTGGCTGAAATGGAGGCAGCAGTTCCTCCAACATCTGGAACTCCCAGAAGTACACTGTCCTCCTGCATCTACTGGTATCTCTGAGCTAAGACCCCAAGATACATGGATTTAAGAATATGGCATCACCTGTAAACATCAGTGCTGTTGTAGTAGCAAGGGAAATCACAACCAGTCCAGAAATATTGGAAATCAATCCTATCTCTGCCACCCAGGTGTCTTCAAGGCACAGCTGCAGCAGCCGCAGCCCTCCCAGGCTGCTCAGGTAAGTCAGGTAACTGGCAGCTGAGCCGTACCCGATGAGATCAGAGGCCCAGCAGAGAGGGGAGCCAAGTTCGTACAAAACAAAAAGGTCCTTGGTTCCAAAATGTACAGTGACAAGAAGAAAGAAAGCCAGGGAGTAAAGGGCGAGCTTCCGCCTGGAGCTCAGGTGCTCTGGGGCCGTATACAGCCTGTAGACAGCCTTGTAGTGGCTGAGAGTCAGCAGCTTGGCCGGCTTCTGCTGCTTCACCGACTCCTGAAGACAGAAAGCAGCATAGAGAGCAGCAGCGAGGCTAGTGGCGAGCACAAGCCAAAAGGGGTTGATGTACCCCTGCGCTTTGCGCCACTGGCCGCCGCCGATGCTGGCCAGCATGCCCGCGACACCGAGGCAAGCCTCCAGGACGGCAACGCGAAATGTACGAGTGTGTTTGTCGCTGGTGTCGGCCACGTAGGCGAAGCAGCTGGCCAGGATCAGGTTGTAGTCACCCATGAGGCCGCTCACGAGGCGTCCGAGGAGAAAGTAGGCGACGTGCAGCTGCAGGTACATGACGAGGAGGTAGATGGCCGCTTGCACGGCCATGCCCACCGCCGGCAGGACGAGCGCCGGCCGCCGGCCCACGCTGTCGCTCCATGGCCCGAAGAGCGTCACGGAGAAGAGCCCCACGAAGAAGCCCCCGAGGTTGATGTAGAGGTTCCAGCGGGAGACCAACGCTTCCACCTCCTGCAACACAAACGCACCCCTGAGCGCCCGGACCGGGTCTCCCAAAGCCCGCAGCTCCCCAGGGGAAAAGAACCGGCAGCACCCCCAAGCCCCTCCCGGGGCTCCCACCTGCCGCAGCGGGTCGGGGTCGCCGCTGCCGTTGCCGCAGCCCGCGGGGCTGCTGCCGTTGGGGCCGCTGTAGCCGCGCTCGGCGCCCAGGCGGTCCCAGAGGTACTGGGTGGCCAGCGGGCCCTGCAGGCCGAGGGACAGCGTGGCGAGGAACAGGAGCGGCTCGGCGGACGGGCGGCAGCGGCGGACGGGAGGCGGCGGCGGCGGCGGCTGCGGGGCGGCTATGACGGGGGGCTGAGGCGGGGCGGCCATGGCGGCGGCGGGCGGAGCGGTGGCACCGTCGGGCCCCGGTCCTGCTCCCGGCCCCGGTCGCGGCCCCGTTCCTCGCTCCGGTCCCAGTCCCGGTCCCCGTCCCGGCTCCGCCCCGCCGCCGCCCACAGCCCCGTGGCGGCCCGGGGCCGGCCCCGTGAGGGGCTCGGTGAGGCCCGGGGGAGCCGCCGGGGCCTCGCACCCCGCCGCCGGTTTCCCTACGGCTGGCCCAGGAGGGGATTTACCCTCCGTGTGAGGCCCAGCACGGGCTGTGGGGCTTGGGGCTGCATCCCCCCTCAGCAGGCAGCTCTCCAGCCCGGTTGGGTCACTTAGTGATTAATAAAGTACGTTAATAAAGTGCATTTAAACTTAAAGCCTGGTTTTGTTCCTATCTCCCATCAACCGTTCAAATGCAGCAGAGCCTGAGAAATGGCACAGGTAGCAGTGCATAAACGATCATATCAGCTTGCAAAACATTATAAAATACTTCTTTTCCTAAAGGACAAAATACCTTACAAAGTAACACACAAGAGGTTTTAGCTGCGTTGTTAGGGTTATTAGGAGGTTGGTCTGCCTCAAAGAGCAGATCTGTAAGCAAAGTTGTTCTTTAAATCCCAAGACAACAATTCAGAGTATTGGATTAACCAGTTTACACAAACTGGAGTGATTCCAAATTAATGTAAACTGGCATCACCAGGCACCACTGAGGTTATGTTAATGGCTATGGGTGAAGCTCCAAGAATTTCCCCCGAAGCCAAACCATTCGTTTTGCAGTAACAGACTTACTGAGCTCGCTTATAGCATCTTTGAAAGTAACAGGACATCACTGGCAGCATAAACAAAAGGCATGATTTGTTAGCTGAGGTCCTTTTGCATAGCTACATCCCCTCCCATAGACAACACTGCAACTGGAGGCCAGCCTTCACACTACAGAGATATTAAAATGAGAAGTTTCCTTTCAGATGATGATTGCAACCTTAGGACATCACAGAAAGTAGAAAAAAATGACTTTGCCATTGGCTGATTTTATCACTGCACCTTTTCAAACACCAATTCAACATTAAGTGGATGCAAAAATGTGGGCAATATAATTTATTTGAAAGTTTTTTCTCATTCTTTTTGTACCAAGGGTGAAATGATAAAGCTCAGGATCGGCAGTTATTTAACATGATGCTGTTACTTGTGAGCAATGTGCCTGAATCAAGCTGGAAAGAAAGCCACGAGTTTTGCAGCTCTGGCAACTGAAACCCCACTTGTTTTTCAATCATAAGCATATTAATGAAAGGAAACTAACCCTAGCAGAAAAAGGATGGGAGAGAGGAATAGCAGAAGCTCTTTGTGGAGCTGACATCAGATGACCTAATGTCTTTGCTTCTCCCCTCTCTCTGCTTGACTAAGCTATAAACAGAGCTGTGACAATTAATAACAACAAAATGGAAACAGAATCATAATTATATGAAGCATGCACTCGCGTGATCTACCAAATAAAGACAAAGTGTCCTAAACACGATGCGCCCTTTAGAATTAAAATCTTCATCTCAGTACCTGTGTATTTACAAAATCAAATAATTCACTGCTTGTATCTTGGAAGTTTCTCGCAATAGGCATAAAAATTGCCAGTAATTTCCCAGCAACCCATTTAAAATATATATATATATATATAAATTA
The DNA here is from genome assembly GCA_011076525.1 of Nettapus auritus. Lineage (NCBI taxonomy): Eukaryota > Metazoa > Chordata > Aves > Anseriformes > Anatidae > Nettapus > Nettapus auritus. The sequence continues at coordinate 6,560,478 of CM021783.1, forward strand.
CCCTGCAAGCTACTAAAGCTGTGCCTAAAAACACGTCAGATAAGAGATAAGAAAGGTGAAAAAATATACAGCCTGATGTTTGCAAATTTTTGCATTGTAGCCAAACCTTTTCCAATCCATTCAGATACAACAGGCTATGCCAGAAGACATTATTAGTTTCCCTCTTGGCCCTAAGCATTTCTTATAACTTGCTGGGCAGGAACTGAGTTCTGACCAGACCTTAACATTTCCTTTGTTACTCTTTAAACAGAGTAGAAGAAAACTGTCATGAGGCTGGTCCTCAGCCTGCGCAGCCACAGGAACCCCTGCTCACGCCTGGTGAGGGCTGCAAGTCCCTTTCTGCAATGGGACTTGATGTGGCATCTGCTGACAGGAGCTCTGCTCTTGTGGATTTTGCTGCCCAAAGAATTTCTCAGTGGATACAGTGAAGTTTAGTTGACATTTTGTGTAGCTGTTTCTAATCTCCGTATCTCAGGGTTGCACAAGCAGTGCTTTTCAATATTCTACAATATTTTAAAAATATTTTAACCTATTGTAGAGGGAATGTTTTATCTTTTTATGGAAGGTATCTATTCCAAGAAGACATTATGGAAGACCAAAACTTTAATTTTGTTTAATATTTATGCTTTTTGAAAATGACTTGGCCCACAAGGAGTTAATTCTCTCCTGGATTTACCGGTTATCAGAAAGGTTGTCTTAAGAAAGTTCCCGATCCGACACTCTTTTGCTCTCCCCTCCCTTCTTTGTTCTCTTCCTTCTTTCTCTGATTACAGTTCCAAAAACAACACCCAGCTGCCAGAGGTCAATGTTTAATATTCCCCAGGGCTTATATAGTCCCCAGGAGCAGAGCTCAGGCCTTTCAGCACTGGGCCAGCTCCAGCACCATGGCTGGCTTCTGGCAGATGACCCTAGCCTGCTGGAAATACCTGATCATAGTGCTAGTGCCCCTTTTGTTTCTGCCTCTGCCTCTGGCTATTGATACCAAGGTAAGAACCTTTTAAATTGAATTTGAGAGTCAAATCTCTCCTTAGAGCTGTTCCTTTTAAGTGACAGAGCTGAAGAGAACATGCAGATTCTTTCTCAGAGGCATTTCCTTCATTTAGAGCATGAAGAGCTTCTTGCTCTGAGCAGATCCCTTAGACTACTGACAGCAGGGGATATAAAAGCAATAGGACCTCGATGGACGAGCAGATGCATCTGTGACTGGGTATTCTAGAAGCATGCACAGTGACACGACCTTTTAACTTTTGCTTCCCGCCTGACTTATCAAAGCACTTTTTATACTGAAGCTCATACCCGTGTATCTAATTTACCTCCTAAAGCTCAATTCTAATCCCACTTCTGATTTTCTAAAACTATCCAGTCCACATCCTCTTTTAATGTTTTTTTTGTTTGTTTTGTTTTTTCTCATCATTGTTTCCAGATAGAAGAGACATTTTCCTCAGTCAAATGGACAAGGCAATCTGATACATAAGGATATAATAAAATGTATTTCACTTTCTTTTCTAAAGCATTATTTCTGTAATAATCTTTCCACACAACGATTTAAAATATAAAATGTCAAGTTTTGGAAGACCAATCACTTAAGATTCCTTCAGAAGAAGTTAACTGTAAAAACCTGTAGTAGTAGGGCAGGTATTTCTGAACCATCGATCATCTAAATACAACCCCGAGAGCAGGCAGAGTGCCAGCATCCAGATTATTCTTCACTCTGGCTTTTTTCTTCCACTCCCACTTGCTTCATGCAGACAGATCTAATCTCTTCTCTTCAGGTCTCTTATTCCAGCCCCAGTATCATTAAACAGCTAGTCCTGATCATCTCTCCTGTCACATCTTTGGATGTCAAGTCCTACCTCTTTCTTCTGATCTCTGCCTGCCTGCCTGTCTCCTGATCCTTCCTCACTCCCAATTTTTGGTTTCTTTCCCCAAACTTCACCCTTCACTCCATCTGCTCTTACCTTTTTGTGCAGCTTGTCCCGAAGCTCCTTCTTCCTCGCAGCTCTTTTTCTCGGTGTTTTCAGAGACTTTCTGGAGCTACAGTCAGAGGATTGCAAGCCAGAACAACAGAGTGGCACTAGCACGAGGTGAAATGTGGTAACTGATCAGGCATGTCCTCCTATTCCCCTGCTATGCAAATAAAATAGCTTAAACTCTCACTTAAAAGCTTACTAAGAAGAAAAACAAACAAAAAAAGTCTTTTTTTTTTTTTCTACTTAACTTTGCATAGGCAAAGGTGTTACTGAAGTTAAAAGAGATGTGGCTCATATACCTTCTAAAGAAGCCGGAAACAGAGTTGTTTTTCCCGAGGCCACTAGTTCATACTTATTTGCTAGAGTCATTGTTATCATACAGTAAGTCTCTGGTATTGTCAATCAGTGGAATGACTTGTCAGTCTTGGTTCAGTTCCTGCTTGAAAATGGCTCTCTGGTTTCTGTGTAGGCAGCTACAACACAAAGACTTAAATGTTCTGGACATACTTTTCCCCTTGTAAACTGTAAGAAGCTTTCTGGTGTTAGAATTGGGCATTGTGGTACTGCTGTGGCAGAAAAGCCAGTACTTCAGCATGCAGAACCATGAATAGAGCATTTATTTGATGGAATTTTATATTTTTCTATTCTGTTGAGCTCTTAACCTGTACTACAGTGACACAGCACTGGACACTATTATAAATGACAGGCGACAACACTAAAGATTTCATCTGAAGACAGAGGAATGAGAAAGCAGCTTTCCTTACAGGACCACGGACTTTGTGAATAGCCTTATCCCAGCTTTTACTGCGAGCCTTTTCACAGCAGACTGGAAAACAGCACTGTGAACATGATACATGTTCCAAAGCCCTGCTGGAGTCTCTCAAAAGGCTCACATTGGTGTCTCTTACTAACAAAAAAACAGAAAAGAAAGGATCATCAAAATGGGAAGGTTCTTACTGCCATGCTGCTCTGGTAATTTGCTACCTAAATACCTAAACTTCTTTCCTCCAGACTGTTCATCTCACCTGTTCATCCTTTCCCTTCACCAGTTCTTTAGCTTCCAGGCCACATTCACAAGTTCTGAGCACATCCTAAATCATCACCAGTTTGATCCTCCCTGCCAGCTCCATGGTTTGATCCTCTGTCATCTAGCCATTGCATTTTCCTTCAGTTTTTCTTAATGGTTTTCTCAATAAGTATCAGTACACTTTCATTTGTTCCGTCCAGCATACTTTAAGTGGATATTCTTGATCCAAGACCATGCAATCACTTTTTTTCTTCCCAATCCTTTGTGCTGGCACCCACTATTTCACTAATTCCAAAATTAGGAATGCAGTGTATCCTGCTGTGTTAGTTTTCCTTGCTTTTTTTCAACTGCCATGTTATATGCTATGTTATGTTATGTTATTTTGAATCCTTCTAGTGTCTGAGACAGAGTTAAGTGTTTTTATATAAAATTAGGAGTGGTTATCCAAAGCAAAACTAAATCAGTGTTTTCTCAGGAAAAAAAAAAAAAAAAAACAATAATTTAATAAAAAAAAAAAAAAAAAAAAAAAAGCACTATAAAATAGGACATTGTACTTTACTTTCTCCAGAGGAATAATTCATATTCAATGGAAGCTGAAACTGATCTGTGAACATCAGTGAGCATTTCAAAGTCTGTACTAAGCTAAAAAGCCAATAAAAAAATAGATAAAAATATTTACAGTTCAAGGAATCCAGGCTGCTGAAGGTAACTGGGGTTCATCTGGACACATCCAGAGACATGCAGAGAAAAAAAATGAGAAACCTTGACTGGATCAATGATTATTTCTGCAAGTCAAAGACAGGAATAAATAAGAAGAAAATACTAGCACCAGCAGAATCAAGAAATCTGTGCGGGGACTGCCAATCCCTTATCAGAAAGGGTTCAAAGTCATCTCCTAAGTTTCTCATCTTTCCCCACTGAAGGCCCCAGTCTTTTCCTTGCAGTTCTGACAAGGCCGTTGAATAGTTTGTCGTTTGATTAGGATCTGCATAGGTAGGGGGACAGATGGGAGAGAAAGACAGAAAATAACCTTTTCCCAAATCCCTTTATCAGGCAATGAATATAATTATGGGCTGTTGCTTTCTCAAAGGCTAAGCAAGACGTACAGTCTGTTCTGATTGCATGTACTCTCCTTCTATCAGGAGGCCCGATGTGGTTATGTTATCATCCTGATGGCACTGCTTTGGTGCACAGAAGCCTTGCCGTTGGCTGTCACAGCACTCTTTCCTGTCCTGCTCTTCCCACTCATGAATATCATGGATTCAACAGCAGTAAGAGATACGGGTCTTGTTTGTTTATGTGTTTATTGGCCACCTCTTATTTTGGGGTGATTTCCAGAGTATGGGGCAAAGGGGAGAAAACTGCACTAATGTTACACCAGCAATCAATCACCTGCGCCCTTTGTGGAGCAGAGCTTTCATGTGCCTGCAGTGAACTCTGGGTGGAGCTGCTAATCTGAAATCAAAGCAAATTCATTGATCAGACACAATCCAGAGTTAGTGTTTTAATGTCTGTAGGACAAGGTTCTCCCTCAGAAAACACCTTCTCTCTAAACATTGGCTTCTTATCACTTTATTCTCTCCCTTGCTCCATGTTGCAGGTCTGCAGGGAGTATTTGAAGGACACCAATATGCTTTTTATTGGGGGACTGCTGATGGCCATTGCTATTGAGAAGTGGCACCTACACAAGCGCATTGCTCTGCGGGTCTTACTAATCACTGGTGTCAAACCAGCCCTGTGAGTAACAGTCCTGAAAACGAGGTGGGATAAAGGACTTGTGACTTTAGTTCCTATCAGAGTTTTGCCTGAAGTCTCCTATGTGAAGCTGCAAATCATACCCTAAAAACACTTTTCTACAGTCCAGGAGAGTTGGATTGTGCATGAGAAAACCCTGCAAATGGGGATCCTTCGAAGTGTTGCAGACCTGTGCCTCTGTTTTGAATTCCAAATGGCATTAGGTGGGGAAATAGCAATTCTGAAAAGTCAGGGGTGCTACTGGGCTCGGGCAGAAGCACAGCCTTAGACAAGCAGGTGAAACTATAGCTGAAACGTAGAAAACCTGTACTCTCTGAATGTTGTGCTGTTTGCAAAGAGAAGAGAAAATACAAGGATGCTTGTTTTGGAAACAACAAATGTTTGCCAGACCAGAGCTTTAAGCTATGCAGAGGCTATATTGTCTTATTTAATTTGTCCCAGACCATAAGAAGAGGAAATACGGAAGGAAATTACAAAGCAATAGAACAAAAATGCAGACAAGATAAAGCCCTTTTCATCTAATACATAATCTACATCTCATCTAAAGAATAATTTTGAGACAAATAACAGAGTAATACTGAAACAAGGATTAGAATTTTACATGAGTAAGAAGAGACTCTTAAATGATAGAGGTAGGATAAATCTATCCCCCTAAAAAGAGAGATCATTTTCCTTACGATTTAAACTGATTGCCACTTGGGATCAAGCTTGGCTTGCAATTCCTCTTCAAAATAGATTATAATAGATTAATGTGTGTTATTGAGATGGTATATCTTCCTCTGAAGCATGCAAACTAAGCAAGATACTGGCCAGATAAACTGCTTTCCTAGTTATACAAATGCAAAAGTACAATTGGTGAAAATGCAAACAAATAATTAAATAAATGCAAAAGAATAAAAAATAATAAAAAGTTAAATCTTCACTGTATCTTTCACAAAGAAAACTAAGCGAAGAGGAGGTGCTAGATGTGAATTGCTAAGCATTTTCCAAACCTAGCATTTATAACCAGCGCTTTGCAACAGAAAAGGGCACTGAAACCCTGAGTTTTGAATTGGCTTTCTCAAACCTTTTCATTTCAGACTTCTCATGGGTTTCATGGTTGTGACTGCCTTCCTGTCAATGTGGATCAGCAACACAGCCACCACTGCCATGATGGTGCCGATAGCCCAGGCAGTGTTGGATCAGTTGCATAGGTCAGAAATGGAGTCTAAAAGAGCTGGCCAGGAGTCTGAGAACATCAATAAAGCCTTTGAACTGCAAGAAGAGCCAACCAAACCAACTAAAGAAGAGCCAACAAAACCAAATAACTCCACAGAAACAGAGCAAAAAGGTGAACGGGTTATGGGCATTTTTCTCTTCAGGGTAATGGAGGATAGCCTCCGTTTTGCCTTCTTCACTGGCATAACAGCTGCTACTAAATTCTAAAAGAATGTACCTAAAGCATCCTGACCGTATCATACAGCATTTGTGAGGCTCTTCCATGAATCAGGAAAAAAAAAAAAAAAAAAGATCTACTGGCTTGATTGTAGTTAGATATAAATTACAAACATAAAGAAATTATAACTAATCAATAAAACGACAAATTAATTCTCCACTAGCTGAAGATTTTACATTAGGTTTGACATTTTCCTGTATATTTATGTTAGTTCAATCATAATCTACTGTGAAATTTACCAGAAAATTGGTAATTCCTGAGGGAAAACTTCTGGCCTATTTCATGCCTGAAGGTTAGAGATTAAAATGATCTTTCAATCATATATATATAATCATGCAACAATATCTCTCACCCTTTTCCCATCTTTGAGTTGTCTCTAGTGATTCTGCATGTAATCCTCAGCGCAGAACAACTTACCTTCAGTCCATCTCTCGTGGCTCTGTTGTACCTCCTTGAACTCTTTTCTCTTCCCACTCTGTGCAGTTCAAAGTTCTCATTCTCTGAGAAGCGTCGGCAGTGTATTCAGACTTCATCACCAAAAAACTGTTATTTTCACCGACAACCAGTGAAAATGGACAGCACGTCAAAGAAATATACGATATCAAAGTTTTTGATATACCTCCTAGTATATGGCTTTGATATACCTCGTGATATATGGCTCCTTCACCTTTGAATCCATTGCATCCCAGCTTTCAAGTGTTGCATTTCACAGGCACAAGATATTGTCCTGTCCAAACTAGCTTCTGTAACTCTTTCGTTCCTGTTTTGGGACCTAGGTGATAATGTTCTGACGATCGAGGAAGACACACAGAGTACCGAAAATCTTCAAGACGAGAAGCACAAGAAACTCTCCAAGGGACTGTCTCTATGTATTTGTTACTCAGCCAGCATTGGAGGAATTGCAACTCTGACTGGGACAACACCAAATCTGGTACTGAAAGGACAAGTTGATGAGTAAGTCTGGCTGAATTTGAGACTACATACCCAATAAGCTGCATCTTTCTGCCACAGATGACTTCTAACCAATACAGAGAAGGGAAATATCAATTTGGTAACTTTGCAGGGTAGTTAGTTTATTTTCCTTAGGGAGCCTCCAAGTACCTTCTCTTTTCTGAATCGTTAATTAAACACAGAAGAGACTCCGGGGTTTTGGATGCTGACAGCCTTATACATTTTGCAGGCTCTTTCCTGGCAATGGTAACATCATCAACTTTGCCTCTTGGTTCTCTTTTGCTTTTCCCACCTCCGTCGTGTTGCTGGTTTTGGCCTGGATTTGGCTGCAGATATTGTACTTGGGCTTTAAGTAAGTACAATTTACATACTATAGCCTAGCTGATATGTCTATTATTAAGTACTCATTACACATCATACCACAAGTGATTCTTTTAATGATGACCCTATGTTTGAAATTTATCACTTACAGCCAACAGAGACTACCACAACAGCTTACTAAGTGTCTGTTAAAATACTGCAACTTTTTCTCCAAAGAACCTGATAAAATCCCAGTTAAATATACACTGTGGATGGAAAAATAGAGATATAACTGCAAACAACCTGTTCTGCAGCATTGCTTTCGTGCCCTAAAAGAATGCTATGCTTCAAACCAGGAAATTGATTTCTGCATACAGCTGGTATTTACCTTTGTGACAAGAGCTGCTGCAGACCCAGAGGATTAATATTGTGTCAGTTCCCAATGTTAATCACCCCCTGCAACCAGTTTGCATCACCTACCTATTTTATACTTAGACTTTCACTTTTGTATTATCCTCAACCTCTTATTTTATTTGGAAAGAGCTTTATTAACACCTGAAATGGTATTTTATTCTTCAAATTCTTATTTTTAAATTCTCCTTTCCTGTAATTTTAAAAAAGCTTGGCAACCGTTTACATCCTGGTGATCTTATAACGTCAATCGTACTAATATTGTTGTTATTTCCCTGTGTGTCCAGATAGCACCACATGCTGTATTTACATCATGAGCTTTTAGGGGAAGGAAGGTTCTTTTTGAATCTTGGCAGCACACAATACAATGCAGATAATATCTACACCTATGGCTGCTGATGTTGCAATACTTTATATATACATAAATACAATATGGTTGAGTTATAAAATTTGGATTATTGACTCTTAAGATAGCTAGCAAATTTCTTTAATATTTCCTATCCACTTTTTCTAGTTTTCAGAAGAATTTTGGTTGCGATAGAAGTCCTTCTGCAAAAGCTAAGGAGCAACAGGCCTACGCGATTATCAAGGAGGAGAACAAGAAACTGGGCTCGATGAAGTTTGCAGAGATAGCAGTTTTGGTTCTCTTTATACTGCTTGTACTGCTCTGGTTTACCAGAGACCCTGGGTTCATACCAGGCTGGGCAACTGTTCTCTTCAACAAAAATGATACAAGGTATCACCACTTTTCCTCCTGACTTTGAACAAAAATAAATTGGGCAACAATAGAATTATAAAGCATAGCCTGATTTCTCACTTCCCAAATGATATTTCATGCAGATTCCCTGCTGGGGTTATCTCTGCCTAATCCATGAATTAATCTTATGCTAGCATCACAACAAGTTTAGAAGTAAAATTTTCACTTGTTTTGTTTTCCATTTCGTTCAGTTCCTCATGCACCTAAAAAACTACTAATTTTCTCACTGAAAATTAGTAAAAATAATAAATTAAAATAAATAAGTAAATAAATAAATTTTCTCACTGACATTTCTATTGTAGCTTTGTCACTGATGCTACAGTTGCCATCTTCATTTCAATTTTGTTGTTCATCATCCCTTCTGAAATTGCTACCAGCACTAAAGACAAACAACAAGCAGGTAAGCTCACTAAAGGCATAAAAAATCAACTCTCAGAATAGGTAGACCAGAAGTTTTACATTTTACATTCACAAATGAAATTTCAAACTGTTCTTGCTCCATCACTGCTGTTGTATGCTTTAGCCTACTCAAGGCTCCTATTCCGTAAAAGTTCTTTATTTCTTATAATTTAACAAAGTATGAAATGTAACCCAGCAGTGTTCCAAACACCAGTATACACATATCTAAAAGCTTCTGAAACTGAAGGCTTCAGCAGAGAATATGTGACTTAACAGAAAAACACACAGTTCTGTGGATATGCTGCCATACTTCTAACCCACTCTTACCTTTCATCTAATTTGCTATGCTTCTTGGAGTAACTACAGATTATTCATTAGTATTTTTGCAAGTCAATTTTTAAAATCTTTGTTGATGAGACTCCCATCATTTGCTCTAGGAGATAATTCCAGAGTCTAGTTTATCTTGCTGACAGAAAAGTTTCCTCATGTTCACATTAAACTCACCTCTCGCTCTGACAAGTACTCCTTTCTTTGGAGATTACTATACGGCTTACAAAATCTTTCTGGATTTTAGGCAGCAAGCCAAAGGTCCTACCACCCACAGCTCTCTTGGACTGGACATCAGTTCACCAGAAAATGCCATGGAACATTGTATTTCTGCTGGGAGGTGGTTTTGCCTTAGCCAAAGGCAGTGAGGTAATATTCCTCTGCTTACCTGGTGTTTGTCTTAATGGGTATTTTCTCTTACCTTTCATGTATGCTCTCCTGGAACACAAGAGGGCATGCTGGTAGCACCAATGTGCATTTCCTCAGCTAGTAACAGTAAGAGACTTCACCATCCTCAGGAGAAGGAGTCCTGTGATCAGAACAGATCTGTTTTGTTACCTGTGCAACCAGCGTGGTACAGCAAAGTAGCACAATTTCTAGAAAAGTGGATGACTAAGAAAATGCCCCAGTACATCAAAGACTATTAAACAAAACTTAATTGATGTGGCAGGCATGAGGAGCTAAGGTGCCCAGGATGGGTCTCCAAATTATTTCAAACATCCAGATATGAAATAGGGAGGATATGAAGAATATTGTTTATGTACAATTAACAGCCTGAATAGAGAAATAATTATTTGCTGTCATTAATGCATTGTAAAGACATTATCATCTTCTTTTAAACGCTTTAGAAAGGAAAGCATGTTTCTTTTTAGCAATGCCTCTACATGTTTTTCTACAGAAAGCAGTTTACATGAGAACCTCCATAAGAAGGGAGGGTAGAATTGGTAAGAGAAATGCAATTGGCCTGTGATGTATTTCTTCTCCAGCCTACTATCTTGACAGGCATCTTTCCTCTCTTACAGGAATCTGGTCTGTCTGCATGGTTAGGCACAAAACTGACTCCTCTGCAGGAAATCCCTCACCCAGCCATTGCTTTCCTGTTGTGTCTCCTTATTGCTACTTTCACTGAGTGCACCAGCAATGTGGCCACTACTACCCTCTTTCTCCCTATTCTGGCTTCAATGGTAAGTTCCAGTGTTTCAAAATGCTCTTATAAGAACAGCTTTCATCCCTGCTCCAAGCAGATGTATGTTCAATGATGAAAAAATAAATAAAATAACTGGCTGACACAGCCAAGCACTGGTCATGTATCTAATCAGGAGACAAGACTTAAAATATACATATATGTATATATGTGCATGCATATATATATATATATATGGTTACACACTATGTGCTTTCAACCTTTCTAAAACCATTGCTGGGGAAAAGCAAAGGGATTAAATTCATTGGCATATTAGACTTTGCCTCCTGGCCTAAACAACCTCATGAGGTCACTGCCAGCTGTACTTGTTTTTTTCCTATTTGTTCTGCATAGAGACAGCAGCAGCAGTATTTGTTTCCCTGCAACATTCCATTACTGTATTTCACTCCAACCACTAGCCTTCCACAAGTGTTTGAAGGTGATAGCATTACTCAGGCTCTATGACCTAATTCAGACTTTTCCATTTCCACAGGAGACTCCTGTTTTGGGGTAGACATAGTTTTGCAGCATGAAAAGGTGGTTCCAGAGAGAAATTGGAATAAGCTCCACCAAAATCTTTTTGCATAGCCCACAGACTCCAGCTAATCCCTAAAATGACACACTCATCTTCAGACTTTGGGCTACCCATTTTCCACTGATAACTTAATTTAATTCTTAATCAGTTTGAAGTCACTTCATACTCTTGCCTGGTCTTAGAGTTGAATACAAACTTTATTATTAATTCATACCGCAGCAGGGATTAAGATTCCACAATCACAAACACAAAACACTGGCCACAAAAGCAAATCTTGCTTTTCGCTGCACAAAGACACCAAATAAAAGTTTCTAAAGCAGAACCAAAATGTGAGTTCATACAGCATTTGTGAAAGAAAAAGATTTCTGACACAGAAAAATGCAATCAGTATTCCAACAAAAGATTTCTGTGCATTTTTGTATATTAAAAACCATCATCCATGCTTTCCTTTCTTGCATAGGCTCAAAAGATCTGCCTCAATCCACTCTATGTCATGCTGCCCTGCACACTTGCTTCATCACTGGCGTTCATGCTCCCAGTGGCCACTCCCCCTAACGCCATCGTCTTCTCATATGGACATCTCAAGGTTATAGATATGGTGAGCAAAAGCACATTCTTTTCATAACTTTCATCACTAGTTTTTATCTTTCCTTCTCCTAATACTGGTTCTTCTTGAAAGAGTGTTGGAAAACTCACTGTACTGTACTGAAGTAAAATGGAAGGAAGAACATATATATATGAATTACTAAAATGTCACTATTACTAATCTATATTTAGAGCCTTACAGAAATGCTACTGAGTTTTTAAAAAACAATCAAGGTCTCTGGAAGATGTTCCAACAGGAGCTTGCTATCAGTCAGAAATGGCAACACGTAACTGTTTTAAAAGCCCAAATGTAGGTCATAGGGATGTCAAAGAGACCTGTAAAATCCTTCTGCAGGAACTAGGGCAAAGCCTGGCATGTCTCACTAGGCTGCCCTGAAGTCCATTCTCAACATAGACAAGGAACGTCATGTCCCTTGATAACTTTTCCAATTCATAACTGATTCAAGAAGAAAGCCAAGGTAGCATTAGATACCAACACCAGCTCAGACGAGAAAGACCAACCATACAAACAATCCTAATCAGCAAGAAAGGAAAAAATATATATATTCAGTTCAACCCCTGTCCTTTATCATTCTAGGCCAAAGCTGGATTTGTACTCAACCTCCTGGGAGTCCTGACCATAACTCTAGCCATCAACACCTGGTCTTCATCCTTGTTCAAACTGCACACCTTCCCATCCTGGGCAAACGGGACAGGCTCATGCTAGTAATACAGAGAGACAAGGGAAACAACTACTGTATCTGTTAGGACTGCAGTGTGAGCAAGACACAAGTTTTGCTGAGGCAGCGGTTGAGAGATGGGCCTCCTCTGTGGAAAAGGACACGCTACCTACAAACAAAATCATTCAGTTGATAGCAGCAATAGAATTGCCTAACAGCGCTGTTCTAGCAGGCAATTTTGTTACCCCAGCAGTAATACAAGCCAGTAACCTCTGGCTTTTCAACAGTTCCAGGTATCTTTAGATTTTCTGTTTACACAGGGGTAAATTTTCCCCAACAACAACGTTTCTCAAGCTCTGTATGTAATGTCCGAAATCTGCAGTGAGTGAGAAAGAAGTGAGATGTGCGTTTGGAAGGAAGAAGGGAGACTGTGTGTACCTGATTTCATGCCTGTATCTGTGTATCACCACAGCTCATGTAAATATTCACCTCTATGTGAGCATACAGGCCTCTGTGTTCAGCATGTACATAAGATTGTTGTGTACTCTGTGGGCACTCAGCACAGTATGTGTTGCATGATTAGAGACAAATCACATACTGTCAGCCTATTCTATCACTTTGAAAGGTATTTATTTACAGCCCAATGTGTTATGAATGTAAAATACTTTTTTTTTTTCCTAGAACATCTGTCCCATTGTTATTTATGTAAGATTCAAGTCTACAAGGTCATGGCAGGAATAGCAATATTCTCTTGTGAAAGGGTAGAAGCCTTGTGCCCTGTAATGTGTATATGATTGAATTAAAGATTATTTTTTATGTATCCCCTGTGTTATGAAGATTTTTTCTATTACATATGTCACTGTAAATACACTTCTGTCTCTTCCATCTGTCAACTGTGAGCTTCTTTAAATAACTTGGCATAGGCAGTTGAGTTAGCATAATTGATTTTCTGTTATCATTAAAGTAATAATTAATACTAAGAGTCTAATTTTCTTGGACTCTCAGTACCAAGATCTTCTTTTTCAAAACCCCAATATAGTTAAATGTTTAATCCCTATTCTGCAGGAACCGATTTTCAGCAGCACATAGTCTCCTAGTGAGCAAACTGTCCAAGATACCAGACTTTTTGGATGTCTATTATCATATACATTTTCAAAGACGATTTGCCATATCAAGCACTCAGTACTGAAAGATGAGGTTGGGTTCTGACCGATCATTTAGACTATAAATGCCACTCAACTTTGTTTTAAATGATTTGTTCTGTTATAGCCTGCATAAGTTTTGCAAAGTCTTTTGCATTTCTGGAATCCCTTTTGAATCATACTGAGAGTGAATGTGAATGATTTTCACTCTACAATAGCACACAAGCTCTTCAGAGTCCTTCTTCTTTCTTTTACTGCACTAGTTTTTGGGAAACTAGGACAATGTGCTTTGCACTTTTCATCTATAAAATCTTAGAATGCGCTGACCTGCAGAATTCTCTTTCCAACTGCCAAGACCATTCTGATACCTGCTTTTCACCAGTTCCCTTTGTATTGACAGCTTCCTTGGCCCAACAAGCACAGTTGCTGTGGAAAATCTCAGAGAGTCTGGTGTTAACCCATCGCTATCTTTGAAAGACAGAATCTGTGTTTTGATTTGATATATGATAGGGATCCAATATAATATCCACAGCATGAGAAAGAAGGATGTTTATTCTCTTTCACTAATGAACTCCTGAGTAATTGATCTCATTCACATAATGACTTGCTCAGGTCACTGCTAATCCATTCACCTTCTTTTCCTTTGCATTTGTCACTGTCAAATAATATCCAAATTTGCCCAAATAGTTTCATTACCCTGATCAAGATGTGTGAGTGCCTAACAAAATAACAAACTCAAGCAGACAGCTTGCTGCAAACCTCTCCCTTCCTTGCTCTTTGTCTGCAGCATCAGGGCAGTGTGCATAGCTTTTGTTTGCTTTTTGTTTTCTTTGAAATACTTGCACATAGTTTACATGTCCTTCTAAATGACTGCTTAGCTAAGCAGGAAATGTTGAATTCTTATAACATATCCCATCAGCCTCTCCTCCCAGCCGTTTAAAACAGCTGCATTATGATTCTTTGAAGTCTTTCCTATGAGTCTACATTATTCAGAGGCTGTGGTGTGCATAAGTACATGCAGGAGCACAGGTGCAATCTTTATGGCAATCTCCAGAAGAAAGAAGAAAGACGTGAAGTAGCACCGAGTGTCATGGGGCCAATGCAGTAATGCTGGGTGTTCCATGTTCATTAGCATGTATGAGCATATAAAGGCTAGAGACATACCAGAGAATGGCTGCAGAAAAAGCTGCTCAAGGGGTTTCCAAATGCCCAGTTTTCAGAAGAAGCCAGGTGAAAGGATGTAACCTGTAGACAGAGAAGAGAAACTAACAATAATACCAGGACATGAAGAGAACGGACAATTTCATTAATAGTTTCCACCTTGATGTGATGGCAGCAGCAAGTGCACACTGGGCATTTTATTGCCTTGGGTGTGTCTGAGCGCAAGACCAGTTGAGGTACAGCTAAATATAGTGTGCTTGTGCAAAAACCAGTAGCACGATTAAAAATGTTCATAATTTTCTAAGCAAAGCAGGTAGAAAGTGTTTCTAAGCCCCATTATTACACAGATCACCTTTGAAGGGTGGTTCCCCATTATGTTTCCAGATATTGCCCTCAAGGAGTGGCTCTATTTCCCATTGTGTGATCAAATTTCACAATCTTCTGTGAAACTGCCAGCTCAGCACCTGCTGTACTTAGGTGTGATTTCCAATGCAGCTCTTCGTTTTGGAGCTGACACTAAGTTTGTTTTACATAAGAGTTGTAAGTGATAAATTTGTTAACGAGAAGGGGACGTCTGCCTCCTTGCCTGCCTTGTCTAAAAAGCAAGTGCACTACAAAACCACAAAATATAGGTTTCCCACAGCATATGCCAGTGAGTAAGTGGGTGACTCGCAGTCACCTCCTCCATTTTCCCTGGAGTTATGGTGCTGTCTTGCCTTGCCTTGCCCAGACACACACACACGTACACAGAGGAGAATATGAAGGACTTATCCTGGTAAACATATCCATTTCTACAACACCTGACCACAGAAGAAAATCAGAAGAATTTTAGGCAGAGTAATGCAACAAAGAAAATAGCTTACTTCTGAGAAAGCACTTCACACCATAAACATCTCAACCAATTTGTAAAGTGGCATGTAAGTGATGCAGAAGTCACTTAATCAAGCACTGAAATCATAAACAAACTTAAAAGAACATATGACAATTTTAAAGCCAAAACAGGATTAAGCCAGCATGCCTTTTATCCTGATGTTGGCTTGTAGAGATGAAATATTTGTTCCCAGTCACTTAAAAGCTATTAAAATGAATTTAAAGAAACCCTTGTTTTGAAATCTTGAAATATATCTAGATTTTTTTTCCTTCTTCTTTAAAAATACTTTGAAGGAAACATCGTATAATGGTGAAATTAAAAAAAAAAAAAAATCACAAAAAGATAAAAAACTCTATTTTCAGAAACCAAAACACAAGCCAATAGGACTAGAAAACAGGATAATGAAAACAGAACTGGATAAAGAATACAAGACAGGCCTAAGTGATATATTCTAAAATTATATTAAAATATACACTAACATTCTCAGTGATTTGGATGGAGTGAATGGAGATACAGAACAAAGATGGAACTGAGAATCCAAAACAACAAAGAAAGAGGTGAAGACTGCTGTCCAATATCACTGCAGAATGAAAAATGAAGGTCCTGTGTGTTATCCAATAGACATCAGCATATATGTAAACACGGACCTTTCCCCAGGAGCTGTAAGAGCAGTTCCACTCTCATCCCTGGAGGTAATTCCTCCCTCAGATAGCTGTGGCATGTTGGCAGCAGTGTGCAGATGAGTGCAAAATTCCAACTCTCTCCATTTAGCATACTTGTTCTAGGAATACAACCCTTTGCTCTCGATTGGCATGTTGCTCTCAGCATTTGCAAAAGCAGAAACAGAGTTTAAAATTTATTTAGTGATGAATAACCAACTAAAGACCAGAAAACATTAATAGGATGGCTTAGGAAATATGTAAATTTAAGTCATCAAGGAATTTCACAAACCTCTTTTTTTTTTTTTTTTTTTTTTTTTTTTTTTAATATCCAGCATGGAACCAATAAAACTATTTACAACGTGATTCACTGAACTTTATGATTTAAGTTAGTAATGACCAAGGTGCTAAAGCCTGGAAATGAAGTGGTTTGAATGTGCTAATCACGCTGTGTCCAGAATAACAACTATTTAATAGAACTTAATCACTGTTGTAAATGCTGTGCATTTTCTCCTATTAAAGGCACATTTAATATTATTTATCCTTTAATCATACTAACAGACCCAAAACATCAAGCTGCTATTCAGGATATAGAGCCTTTTGCAATGTGCCATCTAGTGGCTGCAAACAGCCTGCTAGGGCATGCTCAAAGGTCCAAAATCCAGACCAAGCACCCAGTCTTGTGTTGATCTTCATCAGAAACCATCCTTAAAGAGCTAAAGGGATAGAGCAAGAGGAACGCTTTTCAAAGGCAGTGCATCACAACATAGCTGCAAAAGTAGAAGCGTATTAATTAATCCAGTTAAATAAAAAATAAAACTAAAATTATCAAAAGGAAAAAGAAGGCTCCTTGAAAAGAGAGAAGGAACAGAACGGTTAATTCAAGGCCTCAACCCACATATATTGTTATGCAGGATTTAGATCAGACCAGATGCAACTGCTTCAAGGCTCAGACACCTTACGCCTATGTACGTGCATTAGTGATGGCTACTTTTAGATGGAACTGTACTTTGAGTATTACCATTAATTATGATCAACATCAAAACTGTATTCCACTTCAGCTTGGTACTACTCAACCAGCTTCATGTTATTATTAAAGTTCTCTTGCCAACTTAGCAGCATTACAAGAATTTCCTCATTTCCCTTGATCCAGTCTACGAGAAGCAGAGCATTTTTAAATTGTCCAGGTACCTGCTTCCAGCTGCCACCTGTAAAAGCTACCCCAAAAATCAGGCATATGACCCTCCTGGTCTCTGGAAGGGAACGGAAAGCCCTAGGACACCACATTTCATTAATTCCCAGAGCTTCTTGTTTCTTTCAATAAATCAAAAGGAGAAGTGGTCAGAGTTGCCTGCAAAACCAATGTCCATATTAATGTGGGACTGCACAATCTCAGGAGGGCAGGTTGAAAGCAGAAGGGGCACACAGCCCGGTACAGTTAGCTGTTAGGGCACCAGTTCTCCTGGTTGCCTATCAAGCACATCTCAGGCAGTGAGTAGTGGTTGCTTTGGAGCAGTTTTAAGCGACCGTAAAGGGAAAGTCACATTTCACTTTTTGCTGTAGGACTATCCTGATGAGACTTGCCAGAAAATTCAAAAGGATCCTTTTTATTTGTAAGACGTCTGTCACCTGAAGCAAGTTCGAGTTTTCCTCCTTATTCTTACCTCTGGCAATATCATTCCTGCTACATGAAACATGCAATCATAAATCATTTGTCTGCATTGTAGATAACATAGCTGTACAATGCAAGCTTCCTCACACCTGTGCTTTTTCTTTTCTCCTTAGACCTAAGCAAGCGGTGTTGTGGTATCCAGAGTTACAGCTGACACTGAAGAAATAGCCCAGCCTCAGAAGATACCACCTATTCAATCCAAAAAACCCTTTGTAATTTCTCTGGTGTTACATCTTTATCATCCAAGCTACAGAGAAAATAGGAACAGCATCAGAATTCATTTGGATGACTTTTAGAGACTGGACTGCTCGATGTAACTCGCAAGCTTAGGAAGGAAGACAGAACACTTTTTTCTCTAATTAGTGGTGAAAACCAATGACCGTAGCTGGTCAAAATAGAAAGATCAATGAATGGCCCAGAAAAAGACAAGCTCTCATTTCATGCTCATAAATTATCTCCTAATTTGAGAGTCGGTAGAAAACATGGACAAGACAAAAATTAGTTTCTGAAATATATTCAGAAAAAAAAAAAAAAAAAAAGCAAAGTAGGTGCCAGAGGAGCAGGTTCCAAGTGAAAGTCTCTAGAAGCAAAAGTCTTTCTCCTCAGTGTACATGGGGCATGTGGAAGTGCAGGAGTTCATATTATATGTTTCTATATTTTTGCAAGAATACTGTAAGAAAAAAAAAAAAAAATGCGCATGTAGCTTATTAGCCTAGAAGAAAAACCTTTGGTCTGTTTATGCTGTAACCACACACCTGTATCTCAGAAATATGAGACAATTGATGGGGAAAGGGGAGGGGTCTGACATCTTTAGTTTCCTCTGCACCAGGTGCAGTCAAGTATGCAATATCTTTCTAGCCACTGTTTTGAATCTGTGCCACTTTTGGCCTACTGTACCTGCTGAACAGCCCCTGCAGGGAATGACTCCAAAACATGCCCATGCTCCCTGCTCCAGCAAGATCAGTAGATCAGTTCTTACCTGGAGCCCTGGCGGGTGCATACGTAAGTCAGCCAAATCCTGAAACCATTCTAGCACAGCTGCAGTTCCTTCGAGACACAGAAAGACAAAAACACTAAATCTTGTACTAATTGACTGTATCAGTTCATGTTTCCTTGCAGAAGGCAATACTTAATTTCCTTTGGCTGCCAGTTTGCGTTCTGTTTTTACAGGACATAAATGTGGCACTAAGGAAACCTGCTGTCTGGTCACAATGCACCTGTATCGTGAAACATCAAGGTCAGGGACAGGGACAGAGATGGACAAAAAGACTGTTCTCTCTCCTTAGTTTCTTGAGCTAAAACATAGATACTATAAAATCCAGCTGGATTAACTGTAACAATCTAAGTATTTGGTTCTCCTGAATCTTGTTTTTATGTTGCTGAGCAAACAGGAAAGAAGCAAAGAGGGTTATATATATATAAAGGATATTTTTAAAAAAATAAGAACAACTTTCCATTTATTTCTTTGCATCATGAGAATGACAGAAAAACATGCTTTATATTTGCTAAGATAGAAGCCACATGAATAAGAATGAAGTGGCTGCTATTGCAATGCTGATTACATGAGACCAAACCCTCTGCTTGCCATGAATATAGCATTTTTTTTTCCTAGTGTTATTCCTTTTGAATTAATTTCTTCTTTTTGGTATTAGCATGACATGAAATTATTCAGTATTTGGACCAGGATAAATAATGTGAAACTGTTTAAGGAAGTGCGTTTTGCCACACTTGACATGACAAAGCAAAAGAGAGGACGCACTCTATCATCTGCTCTGGGCAGATAGCGATGTGCTGTGGGCTGTGCTGCTGAAAAGGGAAAGCATGGTATTGCATAAGTCCATATTAAAATGCACATATTTCTGTAATTTTTATTTCTTGAATCTGACTGCATGCAACCCCACAAACTACAGAAAGGAAAGTCTCTACATTTAGGAGCTTAGACCTACATTGGGAAAGGAATATTTAGTATTCTTAGGCAGTGATTAACATGAACTCTGAGTTAGAATTTATAAATATGATGAGTCTTTAATTTACACAACAAGTAGAGTAATAAAGATTAGAGAAAAGAGCTTGAGAGGGAGGGAGAGACACCTCCATATCTACATAGGTTGCTAACACTCTAATTACAATCGGTCTCGCAACAAAATCTTTCAAGAGCCAATACATTTCAGCTTAATATTCATAAATGGCTGGGTGCTGCATGCACAGTGCACAGAATAAGCAAATGTACTGTAGCAGAATGCCTGGTTTCCTTTGAATCTTGCTCAGGATATTTTTTTGTCATGAAAGAAGTATCTGCAACTTTGGCAGTTGTAAAAATATCATGCATGGCACCACCTGCCAGACTAATAACAATAATTAGAAATGTAATAAACTGTTCATTGGCAAGGTAACAAATTGTCTTATCCTTTGAAAGTCACACTGGCCTGAGGCAATTCCTCACAGACATTCACCACTGATGTCACAAGAGCCTGAACGAAAAGCACACTATGCAAAAAGAAAATAACTTAAAAAAAGGAGAGAGGAAAAAAAAAAAAAAAAAAAAAAAAAAAACGAAAAAAACAAAAGCCAAAAGCAAAGAGACATTCAAGCCAACTCCAGTACCTGAAGTGGATTCCCATTTTACTGAACAAACTTAAAACTAAGGACCTCCAAAGTGAGGGTGAACCAATTACTTCCTATGAAACCTTACAGGCTGGAACATTTGGAGCTCATAATACCTGCTTAAGAAGATGAAACAATTTTTTACTGAATTTAGAATGAAAACTTCACTTGCTCGTTATGCTTAATTCTTTTAATCTTTTGTACTATGATCTTCCAAAAAAAAAATAATTTGCACTGGATAGCTTTTATACCAGGTTACTCTAACTCTTGTGTCTCACCCATCTAATTCAAAATCTAACAATCAGAGATCAATATTTCTTTCTTACTCAAGTTCCTCTAAGTACTAAAGCAATCTTGGTTCATCTGTCAAACAGGAATTAATGGCTTGTTCGGGTTTTCTACCTCCTATTATTACTTTCCATTTGAACAGAACACGCAATTCCACATTGCTTGTTTTCTAAGTGAGCGTTTAAAATCATCCCCGGTGATGAGAACGTGGTTTCATATTTTAATGACCTTACAGTGCTTTTGTCTCCACTTCCACACAGTATGTTTTATCTCTAAAAACCCATTTTTAATTTCTAAAATGTAAAAGCCATCCAGAAATCTGTGGACATAAATATTTGCTTCAGCCCACATTCTTCCTCATCCACCTCCTGGAATATACGCAGGCATTCAAAGGAAGACTGCTACTGGTTCCATGCTTACAGAGAACTGAAGAGAAGAAAAGCAAGTCACAAACGCTGCATAAGCACTTCTTTCTGAGGCTTCTGATGATTTCACAGTCCCAGTAAGTCATCTAGGAGGGGCCCATGCCAGGCAGCAGCCTGCTTTTGTTCTTTGCTTTGTACTAAGAAGGGAGGGACATTGCTGAGGTACAACACTTTGAGTATTTACATGATTCATTCCTTCTTTCATTGAATCATTTTCTAGTTTCTAAGATAATACCTCTGGGATGATTTCAGCTGCTGTTTGCGGAAGCACCAAGTTTTATGTTTTCCATTATTGTGTGCGAAGATAAAGATGAAGGAAGGATTGCCCAAGCAAGATGTGAAAAGGTTTTGGAGAGGGTGGTGGAAACCTCTCTCATACGGTTCTTATTACTGACCTGATGGCTCTAAAGTCTTTCATACAGGAGCTAGCAAGGTCAGCTCAGCAGCCTGACTAACAGCCAGGTACAGCTCCACAACCTTCCTGCTGAACAC
The DNA here is from genome assembly GCA_011076525.1 of Nettapus auritus. NCBI lineage: Eukaryota > Metazoa > Chordata > Aves > Anseriformes > Anatidae > Nettapus > Nettapus auritus. The sequence continues at coordinate 6,582,107 of CM021783.1, forward strand.
GCTGCATGTTTTCCCAAATCCAAGCAAAGCCCTAGCGTGCATCAAAGAATTAATCTCAGGCGGAGTTTCAATATAACTGGTTAGGAAAACCCAACATGCTGGTCCTTATGAATGTTCCAAGGAAACTCTTCCCACTTTTTCTTCCTGTTTCAAAATCAATATAATAATAGCTGGTTGAATTCTAAGATAAAACCTTGGAGAGGTGACATTAAGCACCTGTCAGCTCTGCCTACACATCCTACAGGTAAATCTATGCTCTCTCAACAAGCTCGTAAGAAACTCACATTTCAAGAACTAAATTTGAGTTGTATTCCTAAAACACTTTTCCTGCAATACGACTCTATTAATGCTGTTTATGCATACATATTTCTCTTATTAATAGTGCCAGAGTATTCTGGGAAAGCCGGGATAGATATTCCCCCAAAGTGCATGGAAGTGGAGAAGTGCTGGAAGGGCATGCATGGGTTGGCACTGGCCGCTTGTGGAGCCATGCAGTTAGGAACAACCAAGCACACTCCAAGAAGGGAAGGAGACAGACCAGTTGTACTGGTTATTAGTCATGGCTAAGGGGCTTAAAAAAAAAAAAAAAAAAAGGAAAAAAACATTTCTGCCAAGCCAGTTATAAGAAGATAATCATGTGCTAGCCTAAGCCTCTGGCAGGAGGAAAGCACTGTTAGCTGTCTTCTGTCTTCTAGGTGGCTAAATATTAATCATCCTGTTTAGAACCAATCACGTCACCAACTGGTTAGCGCTTGGTTAAAGGTTGTGGTACAGAGAAGGCGCTCAGTTTTATCTCCAGATGCAGTATTCCTAGGCTTCTATAGACAATGTGTTGGGCACAAAAGCACAAAAGCAATGTTCCGATTGTTAGCAAGTTCATTCGTTTTTGGACAGGTTTCTCTGCAAGCTGAGAAGCACAGCGTGTTCTGAGAGCTCTCTGCTGTTCCCGAGGGCTACATGAGAGATCCCCAAACAATTCAAAACAGATTCTCTTCAGCTGTTGAAAAAGAACGGCACAAGAATACAACGTGTTTCATCTTGGGTTGCAGGATATGTAAGCACAGTAAATTGCTAACACGCTGCATCTGTACCGCAGACCAGCATCGCATGTCATTCACAAGCAAATGCAGTTTCTGTGCTCTGTCACAGCTCCAGAAAGGATGCTGCACGTTCCTGATAGCATGTCAGCAAGGAGGAGCAGACACGAAAATAGCCTAAGAACTAAAAGATGCACACTCTGTTCAGGATAGGTGTGGGTTATTCAACACCCTGAGAAATCATCTTGCAGCTTGAAATAAATGGAAAATAAAAAGAGCAGGCAGCAAGCCTTAGAAGCGATAATACGGAGTGATGTATGAGCGATCATTTCATTGCTTATGCCTTAGCTCTAAGTGGCCAAACCTGCACAACATATTCAAAATCATGAATGTGACAGGATTGGGTTTGGAAGACTCATGCAGTTCAAAGGCCTCACCTGTAGCTCCACATGTTCTTGAAAGTCCCTCAGGGCCTTAAAACCAGAATGCAACAGCATTCTCCTTTGAATCTCATGTGGTCTGACCTTTAGAAAGTTCTGCTTAGAGGAGCTGGAGGTGACTAGACAGAGGATCAACCAACTGTTCTTTGCCTTCCAATATCAGCACCAAAGTTTCCAATGCCATTGTCAGGAGGATTTACAAAACACTGTCAGGATTCAATTACTTGTCTTCTGACGCTCTTCTACATTGTTGACTTTGACCAAGTGTGTATTAATTAAATTACTGTGCTCTGGAAACTGATGTAAAGTAGACTTTCTCCTCATTATTGTCATCAAAACTCTCCCAATGGCCCCCCCTGCTAAGCTCAGCTCTGTGATGTTAGGAAAAGCCTGGCAGACAAAAATGAAGCCTTAAGACCAAACAAACAAAGACAGCCCACCAGCCTACCACTTATCCAGCAGCTTCAGGCTAGGAAAACTTTCTGTTAACCTTGTAACAAAAAAGGAAGAATATCACAAAAGACACTTCCTAACATGCAATGTCAACAAAAAAGGGAAAGCTGACAGAATGCTGCCAACAAATTATGTGCCGTGAGAAGAGAATAAAGTTTATTGTATGTTACAGAACATTTCAACCTGATTCTGAGAGTTCAAACTTTACACATTTACAGGGATCAGCTCCAAGGAGGAACAAACTTTCCTCTCTGAGTTCAGGAAAAAGGAGCTGGAACTATACAGCCGTATCCTGAACAGGGTATGTGATAAAGAACGCTTATTAAGGAGCAAGTAGCTAAGCACAAGGCAAAATAAACATGTGAGAAGAATCAGAGACTATAGCTATGTTAACCCAGTATATTTGTCCTAAGTTCATTATCTCAATCCTGTATTGACAGTTGCATATTGCTGGCAGTCTAGTCAAAAAAAGCAAAACAAAACATATTGCTAAATGACACAATGACTTTACCACATGTGTAGATCACCTACCTGAATTTCACCTAGAGCAGAAAGGCACGGAGTCAAGTCTAACACCATGTCTCCAACTCATCCTCATTTCTAAAATAACAAAACAATAATAGCTTATAGTGGCTGTAACATTGCTACAGATGCTGTGCTTTATAGGCAAAACTAAATCACTGATCAAGAAATGACATTTCATATTTAATAATGGTTCTTTATATTTTAATTTAAGATTAAACAAGTAACTAAAAGAAAGTTCTGCAAATGCCAACAAAAAGCATCCTATGGGAGAGAAAGATTTGGAGGTTACAATTCAGATCTACCTCCTCGGTGAATTTTATCCTTCAGTCTTCCAACTGAATACTGCAGCACACAGCTCCTCTAAGCCATAGTAATGGTAGGGCAAAAGACAGATATATTTTGTCGAAAGAAGAGGCTCAGAAGGGAAACAGAATGACATACACTTAGATATACTGAACGCTAAAATTGATGTTCTGTTTACCAATGTGTTTTTCTAGAGACTTTAAACTCCAGATAAATGCATTTGAAATTATTTCTTAGGGACAAAAATGGACTGAAGTATATGTAGGTTAAACCAAGGTGTGTATTCCCTAGGGATATCTCAGAAGATAAAAAGCAAGCCCTGACTACTATTTAAAGGCAGCACAGCAGACGGTTAAGTTACACCCAGGTGTGTCTTCCCTCGGGTGATCCCAAGGGAGAGATGCTAGGCCACTTTTCCTATTTAATGGTGGCAGAATAGCTGGTTAGATTACGTCTTAAGTCATTTTGTAACCTTATCATCCAAATGCTAGGATACAAAAATTGTAAGCCTACAAAGCTATTTATGATAACAAATGCTGCAGCCATCACTGCATAATAAAATATAAACAATGCATTAAAAATAAGCAATTATCCCGCTACTAAATGAAATAAGAATATTTTATCAAAGGAATGAATTTATGCTCTGGTTGGGCACAAAATGAAGTAAGTTCATAGGGAGAACTCCTCTCTGACAAATTTCCAGATCAACAAGACCATTCTTGCCAATTTTACATAGCAGGAGAGGTTTATAATGAGGTCAACAGTGGTTTTACATGTAAGAGAAACCAAGGATATGTTACATTAAAATTGATCAGCCATTCTGAATTGAACGTGAAGCATTATGCACACCTCTGAACTCAGCTTACCCATTTCCAGTGCTCTGCCTTGAAAAGCATAAGCTAGTGCAGGGAGACAAGGATCACACTGTGGAAAATAGAAGGTAATCACATTTTTTCATGTTCTATTACAAGATGACCTCATATACACAAGGTACCAAAATATGGCCAAAACACAGCATTATGGGAAGCAGAATGTATATGATGTTGACTCCCTAAGCGAGGGAAAGAAACACAGAAGCACACTCTTGAGCGACTCATTCTGGACATCTAACAAAGACATCGTGCCGGCTCAGTTATGCAAGCTGTCATTTCCTTTCGCTGCACAGTGCTGCCTGTGCACAAGTACCAAACAGCACTGACACTTCAGCAATCTTCAGTGAGTGGCTGAGCCCTCCTGAAGGTAAACAGGAGCCATTTCCACCCACCGACATCATTACTGCTAACTACAGTCTCAGTCAGATGTCACTGACTTGTATTTTGAATATTTACTTCGCAACTTTGATGGCTGCAATTTTATTTTATTTTTTCCCAAAATGAAAGATCAGATATAGCAACAAATGTTAACAGCTTAGACTAGCTGCCAGTACAACAAATTAACACTTTGGTCTTTGAACAAAAGGCCAGACCAAGAACAGATCTTGAATTGACTCTTTACAATGGTCCAGTCTGGATCTGACTAACCTGATGTAACCCTCTTGATCTCTTCTGTTCTTTGTTCATGGCATATGGCTTCACTCCTGGAAGACCAAACTGTTTCAGTTTATCAGGGCTCCTCAGGTTCACTATAAGATCAATGTGAGGAAAAGTCTTACTGGCTTTAAATTCTACACAGCTATTTTCCCTGTCAAAAGGAGAAACACCATGAAGAAATACTGCCAGGTGGGCTGTGCTTTTTATGTCCCCCAAAGAGTACATTGATATACGGCTGTGCATACAGCGGTAAGGAACAGGAAAAGTCCTCAGCAAGCACAGATGCCCCCCTTTCCTCTAGGTATTTCCTCTGATAACTATCCGAGAACAGAAGAGATAATGCTTGCCAGTCAGTGGTTCACTTTCATTCAGGATCTTATCTCTGCACTGTAATCGACCTGTGACGCCAGCTCGAGTAAACTCACCCAACAAGCTGGTGTTAAACCAGCTAACTTAGGTACCAGTTACTACACGGCTGCAGCAGCCTGGATCTCAAGGCAGGCTGCAAAACTCACTGCAGAAACTGGGTTAATAATCAACCCATTAGCCTACTTTGGTTCTGAGCCATTGCAGTTAGTAACTAAGCTACTAATACAAAACCATTCCAGATTTGTCTATCTCAGCCATCGGAGTTGGGAACTGTAAATTAAAGGTAGCACAGAATTTGGGAATAACTAAGTAAAGATGTCAAACGAAGACCCGATCATCTCAGGACCTTTCCTGCCAGCTGTAGACATGTAACCCTGAGGGACATCAAATGGGAAAGCCCTTGGAAGGGACAAGTAATTATCCAGCGCTATCTCTGAGATCTCCCAGACAGGAAAGAGCACATCCACCAACAATTCATCCACACTATCTCCACAAGATCCCACAGATAAATTGACCAAGTCTTGGTTTCTAACATCAAAAGTTTCTGATAGATCTAATGAAGTCAAATTGGCAAATTCTTGAGAGGAAATACACTTATCAAAGTTAAAATACATCTTTTCTTCCACCGGTCCTATTATTATGACATGTGGATACCATGGCAGATCTTTTCTGTCACAAATTTGTGTAACGTATTCAGCAACAGGAGTCACAAAAACACTTCATGAGTAGCACGAACATAATTGTCTTCCACAGCAGAAAGTATGTTTTTTATCAAAGTTTCAAGGCCTTATTCAGTATCTTACCATAATCGTGGGAGATAAACATGGGTGTACCTATACAATAACCTGGGGGCCGCAAAGATGTTTCTTCTGTTTTGTGGAATGACGATAATTATATTTAGCACTCATTCAAGGCTTTTCATCTTCAAAGCACTTTACAAACATTAATTAATCCTCACAACACCCTATGAGGTAGGTAAGTATTATTACAGTAGGTGTGATCAGGTTTGTACAGGGGACTGCAGAGCATGCACAAGCCAGGTAAGGGCAGCAGAAATACATATTCCTGCATTTTAGCCCTTATTCCTCTCTACATACCTGAACACAAAAACCAAACCTCTTCACATAAATATATATACGCACTTGCCCACACAAATGCATACACACCTCCAACTTAGTTCTATTTTTATGACTGTGCTAAAGCATGCAGTTTTGGGGAAAGAACATTACTTTGAGTGTGTTTGTCTCATAGTGTTCACCTTACATTAAGTGGCACAGCATGTTTTGACATTCTATGGCGGAGTCACAATTCTTTTCCACAATGAGAGTTTCACGCTGAACAAACGTAAGAAAGATTCCTATTTCTGGTAGCTGAATGCTTTCTGATAGTATGGCAAAATCCATGCCAGGAAAAGAGTGTTTTTAATAACCGCAGATGGATAATAGGTTTGCAAAACACAGTAACAGATGGGTATTTTAAACCAAAATTAAAACAGAGAGGTTGAGAGGGAGCATTCTCTTTCCAGACAGTTAGAGCTCAATACCTGCCCAACTCCTCTGAAGAATTACCAAGAGAACAAGGAAAAAAAAACCTGCAGCTTAGTCATATTTGTATTCTTATTAAACGCAGGATTGCCTGAGGCAAACAAGAGCTGATATCATAATTATTGGCTTGCCTAGCCAGCTGCCTTCTCTCACCTGATGTAAGATCAGATCTTTCCAGCCTTTGGAGACTCTGTACCGCTGAGCCTCCACTCTCTCTGCAGGGCTGTTTGAATGACCTAATCCTGTCCTGGAGCAGCAGCACGCCGTTTTGCTTCAGTAAAAAGGTAAGAGGAAACCTCTGACAACTTCATATAGCTTTTTAGAATTCAGCCGTGAAAGCCAAACGGAAGGGGGAGCAGAACTCTTTTGCCTTGGCTCATCTATTTAATGTGAAGTCCCTGAGGCTGACTTTGAAGAACTTCAGGCTGAGGGAAGGGGAAGGTCAGCACCTACATCCCGTTCCTCAGCAACTCCCATAGGTGTTTATCAGCTGCAAGTGAGGAGTATCAAGAGAAGCAGTCAGGAAAACACCAGGTAAGTTCATAGATCCATTGGTCTTTTACTGGGAGAAGTGAAGACTGTAGGTGATTTCCCAAAGGGAAAAAAAATAGATCATCTCCTATGGGGTGTATATCAGTTTAAGCTAAGCCACTGTCAGTTTCATAGTTACAAAGAAAGCTGGCAGTGTTTACCACTACCTGGAAAAATAAAATAAAATAAAAATAAAAATAGAAAATAGAAAAAAAAAAAACCTACATAACAGAAAGACAAAACAAGAAAAGTATTTCTAAAAGAAGTCTGAGGTCTCATGCCTCATAAATTCACAACAGATTTATTTCAAGTTTTTCCAATGGTGAATCAAAAACCTGGAAAACTATACATTTTGAAATTCAGCTTTCTTTTACTATTGCCTGTGTTTTAAATATGCTACTTTTGCCTTGTGTGTTTTGTGGTAGTAGATGAAAACTTTTTTTTGAACTTACTCTTATATTGTGAGATGACTGAAGTGACAGCCAGACAGAAGCTGGGATGTGTTAACTGCAAAGATGACTGAACTTAAGTACAACAAATGGAAACTTGTTTCTTATTTCTTTATGTGCATGGAAAATATATTGCTCTATTTTCACTTCTTAGTTTCACACTGTTAGATTTCCAGCAAGAAAGGAACTGTTTGTATTATAAACACAATAATTATCAAACCTATAAATAACAACTAGCCATCATTCACCTTGACTCTTGGTCCTCCTGCAAATTTACAGATTAAACTTAGGGAATTAGACTTCATTGTATAAATGCTTCAGTTTGATTTATCTAAATCATGTGTTTATAACTTGAATATTGAGATGATCTAAGTTGAACTGGATGAGTTTTAGGCTGAAAATGTATATATTTTGTTTACAAATAATTATCAACATAGAAAAACAAAAAGCATTTAAATATCTGGTGTGCATACTTTTTAAGGAGTAAAGAAGGACTGTGTACTTTGCTGTCAGCCAAGTGATGCCTTATGTTATATATGCAGCCAAGCACATTGTTTACCCTACATCCAGGTGAGGAGAGATGAACATGGGTAGAAGTGGTATTAATGTAAATGACAAAAGGGACTACATCTTTTTAATCTAAGCATCTAGACTCTGCCCCAAACGAGGCATGGCATGAGAAAGTGCAGATATTTATATAAATTTGTTATATTCCTAATAATAAAACTGTAGCCATGTGTTAGTTACTGAGATGGCAGCCAGATGAATACTCTGGAGAGTAAATGGAAATATCTCTACACCACCATGGTAGGTGTAACACAGGAACTTGCCAGGGACACCTTAAGACATTTGCCATTATTACAAAGCACTGGTGTGAAGGAGGAAAGCAAAGGAGAGGGACATCTACATGAAGTGACATCTTTCTGATCCAAACAGAAAGCTTTTGTCTTTTTCAGAACAGCTTGCTGCTCAAATGCAGTTTTTGAAGGTGATAATTAAGAATATAAAATAAATAAATAAATAAACAAATAAATAAATAAAAAGAACAAAAAAAAAAAAAAGAAAAAGAAAAAAAAATGTTTAGGATTCCTGGAAACTCAACATTAACCACAACAACAGTCTGAACTTTTTGGCTGCAAACTGCAGAAATTTAACACTAGCAGCAGTGTCATGCAGAACTTCTTTGAATCACAAAATCGCTCTCGTAACCTAGTTTCATGGGCTGTTAAATGACCAAGGACAGGGAGACAATGATGCAGCCTCCAAAAAAAAAAAAAATCTAAAACAAATTTTCAAGTCCTGCAAAACATAGTGCTAATTGATTCACCCTAGAAAGAAAAAGAGCCTTTGAGTAGAGCCCACAGTGACCACAGCTAGATTTGAAGTCAGACATTCTGCAGTTATCTATGCAATAAAATTTAAAAGGCATAAAGATTCAAAAAAAAAAAAAAAAAAATCAAAACCAACAACATGTATTTAGCCCTTGGAAGGCAGGGAGTCAAAGCACTGCAGAGTGTGTATAATTTTTACATGTACTTCTCTGTCCTGTTTATAAACCAATTACAGATGCAAAATACTCCAGAAGCTCACTCCTCACTCATGCAGAAACCTTGGAAGCTGGCTCTGATTGTGCCAATTAGAAAGTAAGGAAAAATGTTGTTTTAGAAGTGACAAAAGTGAAACAGTATTTGGTAGATCAGTGCCTATAAATCAGAGTAAAGCCAATGGAGGTAACTTCTAGCAGATAGGATTTACAGTTTGTGACCAAGTCCTCTATTGTTACTCAGAAAGGCTGAGCTGTATGATTTGGGTCAAACACACCTCTCTGCTCTCCTGCACCTGGAAAATCATTAGCTTGAAATACAAAGAGATTAATTATGGTGATAATGCAGATTAAGTGAGAGGTACAAATAAAATCCTCCTATAGTACATCTGTGAGTATGCTCAGTACCACATCTTTCTGAGGCCATTCTCCATTCAGTTAAAATTTGAAAGCAAGGTGGCAATTCCCCAAAACCATGCAAGGCTGAAAGAGGTCGGAATACCGTGAGTAGGAGCACACAAAGAAACCACCACAGAATGGCATCATTCTGCCTGCCTTAGGAAGCAGAGCTGTGAGGTGCTGCTTTCTTCTGAGTCACTGTTGAATCAATGCCCTAACATGGCGCTGACAACAGGATGCTGCCCACATTAAGGACTAAAACCTAAGATGTTGTGGCAAGTTCTATTTATCAAAGACACTTTGTCACATTTAATAAGATTAGGGAAAAATGAAACCTTTTGCTATGTTTTAAATAAAAGTTCAAGTCATGCCCTCATAGTCATAGCCTGCTGCTCTTCTGCATCACTAACTGGCTCTTTAACCCACAGACTAAAACCCAAAGATTATTATTTCTTTTTTTTCTTTTAATCAGCTACATCCTGTACAACAGAGCCCATTTTTTGCACCCCTCTTGTGCATCTCAGTCCCCTGGTCATACATGAGACACTAGCAGTGTTTTCTTCGCAATGTCCAGAAAGCTCAGACCGCTCACTACAATGCAGTATGCCAAGCTTGTCTTGCAAGCAGCCTCTTCCCAAGTCCCCATAAGTAATTATTCTTTGCCTATTTGACACTATTCTTCTTCTTTCAATTCAATGCTTACAAGAACCACATACTCTAAGCAAATAGTATAGAATTTTTTTATTATTATTTATTTATTTATTTTTGTCTAAGCAAATAGTATAGAATATTTGTTTTATTTGCAATGACCGTCAGGTTGTCCAAAGAACAACATCATCTTTTGCATTATACCAATGAGGTAATAATGCCTAAGATTGTTATACATAGTTTATCTAAATTTCCCAACATTTTCAAATAAAACCTGCATCCTTTGTGCCCTGTTAAATGTTGTGTAAGTATTGAAGGGAGCTGCTAAACATGCGGTTAGTAAAGTGATCCCTGCAGAGCCTTTACAAATCTCAACAGTGTCTTTTGAGGCTTAGTTAATATATGTAAAATCATTTTAAGATGTTTGGATGAGACAGGGCTACTGCAATCCAGAGCATTATTATCTTTCTGTTGGTGAAGTGCTCAAAAATGAATGAAGCATATAGGGTGAGGTTCCATCAGAGTCATGTAATGAAGCTAAACATGCTGTCATTTTAACCCAATTTGTTTCCCTCTGTACTGCTGCCTCACCAGTTTGTTAGAGCCTCTCAAAGGAGCTCATCTAGTGTCAGCTTACATCTTCCACACCTAGCCCGTACTTTACTCCTGGAATGGGTAGGTATCCCTGCCCTGCAAACTCTTAACTGCTGGTTCAACAGACCTGCCAGGACAGGTCCCTGCAACATTCCCCTCTGTGGGCAAATGGTAGGATGCCAGAAATATTAGACAGGAACCTGTTCTCCCAGGAATGTAAGTAATTCATAGAAGGAAATAATTTACTATTTTCCCAGCTGGAATAATTAAACAGCTAGGCACTGTCCTCCCAAGTGCAGAAAAGAATAGCAAACCAGAGGGGGAAAAGAGCTGGAGTGTCCTTCAGTACGAATTCCCTCCCAGACTAAACAAGCTCAGTCCTGTGAATCTTTCTTCATAGGACACATTTTCTAGGTTCTGACCACTCTCACTCTCTCCTATGGACTCCAGATTGGAGTCGGTTCTTTTGAAATATGGTGACAAAACTGGACACCAACCTTCAGCAGATGCTTTACCAACACCAAGAGGAGCTAGCATCCTAAGTCTCACAGCATGCACTTCTGTAAGCACCTCATACCTGCAAGCATGCCTGCCTTTCACACTAAAGCATGATATGGTTGATTTAGGTTCAGCTTGTAACCCTTGAGATCTTCTTATGCAGAACTGCTACCTAGTCACTTGTTCTCATTCACTTTCTGTGAGGTTTATTATTCCTGCCTAGATGTTGAACTTAGTTATCACTGAATTGCATTTTAGTTGCTTCAGATCATTTTTTTTCTCCTTCTGAGTAATAATCCTCTCCCATAAATACATATGGAAAGCCTTCTATCTTCATGCTGTCTCCAGGTTTGATTAGTGTTCCTCTCCAGTCAATCACACAAGTCTTCGGTGAAAACACCAAGTAGCATCCAACTCTTTTACAAATCCTCTCATAATATTTCCACTCTGACAACAGTTAGTAACTACTCTTCACACTGTTTTCCACCCAGCTTTACCTCCTCATTACTAGAGTTTTCTCTAAAATAACATTTCTTGGTTCACTTATGAAACTATCTTGGGAGACAGTGTAAAAGCCTCAGTAATGTCAAGCTGCATTATGTGTACATCCCTGCTTCTTCCTGCAAGGCCAGTATACAGGCAAACTACACTAGTATGACAATTGCTTTTATGGGTTTTACTTTTGTCTTTGTTTCCTTAGTTTGATTTATTTATTTTTTACTTAATTTTATACTTTTCTGGGAATTGAAGTGAAATCAGATAGCTGTAATCCTCTCATACTTTCTAGTTTCAAGACAGGTGCTGTATTTACCTCCTTTCACTCTTCTGACACGGCACTCATACTCAGTGAATTCTCAGAGACTTGCAGCTCTGTCATTACTTCAGCTGATTCTCTAAATTCACAAGAATGAAGTTAATTAGGTCCACTGAACTTGAAGACGTCAAAAAGCCTCAGCCTTGTCCCCTGGGAGGTGAGAACAGATGTATTCCTCAGCGCATGAGATCAGAGGCAAACACCATTAATATTCCCAAATTTCTCATACTCTGACTTGGCATTGCCCCGTTAGTTTTCCATTGTGCTTTAAGGTCACTAATTAATGTGTGCCCTACTTTTCCACTCAGGAATGGTTTGGGGCTGTTTTTTTGTTTGTTTTTTTTTGTTTGTTTGTTTGTTTTGGGGTTTTTTTTTGTTGTTTTTGTTTTTTTCTTTGAAGTGCAGAGTGTCTGGAGAACACCTGAGCTACCATGTGGGTTTTGGGGTCAACTTTGTGATATCTAAGTTTTGTTTTCTTAAGATGCAAGAAATACCATTGTCAAACACCATTATATGAACATTTTAAAGCACTGAAAAATTACATATTAGGACTAATATTTTCAAGATTAGCCATTAATGCAAAGTACTCTGGTGAGGATAGCTTGCACCTAGTCTTCTGAGCGGCAATGCTACTTATTTAAGTCTATGGGAATTTACTGTCCATAGGTAGATACCAGTTCAGTCTATAATCATGTGGAAAAATTCTTTGCATCACAAAAATTTCATTCAGTGTTTAAGACGCACTAGAAACCTGGTAATAGCTTCCTGGATTTCTGTCCAGCCTCACACAGTGAGAGCACTCTGCAGCCTAGTTCAACAAGATCCAAAAACCAAGTAGGGGACAGCTTAATTCAGTCATACCTGTTCTCTTTTCCTCCCTGTCCCTGTAAAAATACAACAGGGGACTGTTTTCAACAGGGGAAATAAGCCAGGTTTACCTATGCATATGTAGAATGACTCAAAAAGACTGCAGAAGGCACTGCAATATTTGGCTTAAAGTAGTGGTGCTCCTTATCGTTTTAAGTCTCCACAGAAAAAGTAATTAAAAATAAATAAATAAATAGGAAAGTTTGAGTACAGGTGAATAGAAGATTTTTCCACATATAAAGACACTGTTAAGTTAAAAGATTTGAGGAAGAACGACAAAGAAACATTTAAGAGAGAATGAAAATTTGCAAATTAGAAATAAGCACATGCTGAATCTGAAGGTTGGACGTACCAGTAGTGAACTCCTTGAATTTAACAATGTGGATGATCAAGTCTTATCATCATGTAATTATTTAAAAGTGTATGATGGATCTATCATACTTGCTTCTGCTTTAGATACTACAAAAAAATCAATTTTTCACTTTTATTTCATGACTACAAAAGCAAAACCAGACATTCTTAATGAAAAAATAAATATAAGTGATTCCTGTATAATCACTATTTCAGCAAGACTGAGTTTCTCACAAGATGTAAGATATATAAAAATTACAGTAAGAGAAGTGGTAAGTGGCAATATTTAACTTGAGAAGAGAGAAGGAAAGGAATAATTTACAGAAAAGCAAACAAAGAAAACCCATATGAGGAATTCTTTTGCCCTAGTTTAGCAAGTCAGATTCGATGACGCATTCATTAGTGATATTTAAGGTTCAAGCAAATGTTTTTTTGTAACAGAAACAGGCCCTATATTTCACTGTCGGAAGAAATTAGGCATGTGCTTTTTATTTTTTTAACCCATTTTCCTGCTGATATTCTTCTCTCCACTCCAACCCATCTGACCCTGCTTGGAGCAGGGGGAGTAGGATTGGATGAACTGAGGTCTTTTCCAACCTCAGCTTCCCTGTGCCTCCATGAAGCTTTCCAATAATACCTCTGCTAATCAGATCTTGCTACAGATCGGAAACAACAGCTGTGAAAACGAAACACCTCATAGGAGAAAAATGGTCTTTGACCATAGCATGGGATCTGCCGTGGGAAGCCGCGGCCACCACGGGGCAAGGTGACAAAGCCAGGCACGAGGTTGCTTTCAGTGCTGACTGGCCCCTTCACCAGCAACAAATGACTACGGTTGACAAAAGCTGCTCGTGCAGACTTCATCTCACACAGGCTCAGATAAAACTAATCTCAAACGCAGATCTTTTCCTTGACTTTAAAACTTGATCCATGATTCGTAACCGATAGCTATCATAACACAAAGCTCTGGGTTCAGTTGGAGGAACTATTACTTCAGAGAGTTTAAATATGGGAATGCGAACAAAAAGGTCCAAAACAAAACATCTTATTTAATTGTAAGACATTACTTCAGGAATAAATATCTATGCAGTCTCCGAGCAGCATATTCTTTGCTCAGGACCATATTTTCCCTTCCTGACCTTTGTTCCTTCCATTCAGTCTGAACCTCTATGTTCTGTACTTGTATGATTGTTTATAGTGCCCCAAAACACTATATTATCAATTTATTTCATATCTGCTTAGTTCATCTAAAAAGTTAAAACATCACAATGAGTAAAGAACTGTATAACTCACAGAGGTATTTAAAAGGAAGGAAAATTTTGAGCAGTTGCTGCTATCAATGTCGATAGAAATTTGTGGTTGTTTCTTTTTTAATATAAAATATATTTTAGTATCTTAAATCTTTTTTCCTCCTGAAGTTACCTTTCTGAGAAAAGAGTTAGCAATAGTATGAAACCATACCTAATGAATATTCTTTATCAACTGTGCTTTAAGCGTTGGAAATAAACACCTATAAAAAGTTTAATTTGCATTATTTTTTATGTATAAGAAAATGTTTTTTTTGTAGTATGCTTAGCTTTACATCTTCCTTTAATGTGGTTATCCCCTTAGATCAGCTCATTATCTTTTATGTACCATTGAAATTTAATATTTTAAGAGAAGAAATGAGCATAGTTCCAACCTCTTGATATCTAGCTGCTCCCAAAAACATAGGATTCCACTTCAATAATGGCATTAATTTTTCACACTAAGGAGAGGACAGAGAAGATCTGTTACAGAGCACAAGTGCCTCAGAGTCTCTGTGTTTTCTAACCCGCATGATGATGTATGTGTCACATGCAACAGGAGTACAGGGGGAAAATGCAGGATTTTTATGATTTCTGTTTATTTTTAGCCTTTTCTTGTTTCTAATTGTCATTTCCATTCGTAACTTTATAATAGCATCAAGTAGGTGTACGTAATTCAACACATTTGCTTAAATGATGCTTCCTCAAAGAAAGAGCGACTTTTTATCCGGACTGTTTACTGCTAAGCACAGTTTCTGCACACCAAGTTTTTGAATGTTTGCTCTTTCTGTGCAGTTTCTTTCCTTTATTCCAAGCGTGCTATTACCCTATGTCTAGTGGTGAGGAAATTTATATTTTTTAAAGTTACTGGGGTGTTCCAGTAAGTGAGATGTAGAGAAGAATGGGCTACCCATTGTGTGACATAACTGAAATTCTCCTACAAAAGCTGTGAACGTCAAGCTTTCTAGCTTCCATGTCTTGTTTCATCTAAATTTGATTTATTTATTTGTTAAAGAAAATGCTGTGCTGTAAGAGATTTCAGTTAGCCACAGTTTGGGACAAAGAGAATTAAAAATATATGTATAGCATCAGTTATCAATAAAGGATACTTGCATACCCTGAAGGACAGACACAAACAGAATTGGGAATTTGTAACAAATAGGAGTAAACATGACATTTTGAATACATATATAGTTTCTGAAGGAAATCCTCTATTACTTTAAATATTCCTTTAAAAATTGGAATATTTCAGCATGTAAGAGACTACAGTTATAGCCTCCATTTCTTATATAAGTTATTGACAGAATACTTTTTAAATATAAACCCTGAAGAGATAAACCTAAGCCCCCGAAGAAGGGTATGCATGCCACAAATCTGTGTATTTTCAGAGTGCTTTTTGCTGTGAATAATCAGAACTTGGCCAAATATATATGTAAATTAGTATAAAAGCACATCACCTTTCACAATTCAGATGGCCCTGGTTGAAAAGTTTATCCTAGGAGAACAAATAACATTATTTTGTCAAAATTTCATATCAAGCACTCAAACCATGCTGGCTTGAACAATGCATTTTTAAACAAGCAAGAATGTAGAGAACCGGGAAAGAAACTAAGCTCTGTTTTGCTCTTCTTTTAGAGGACATACAAAGCTTAAAGAACTTCACTAAAAGAGTTAAAAAGCATAAATGAAGAAAACCAACCTAAAATAAATCAGCTGTTCTCGACACTTTTGCTTTTAACAGTAAAGGAGCAGTGCTTATGAAACAGAAATAGACTCTAGGAATAAATTAGGGACTGGGAAAACTGGTGGGTGTAGCAGAGGAATAAGTGCTTGGAACGTGGGGAGGGTGAAGTGGAAGAACAAACACTGGTTACTTTACAGTGAGGCAGAGAGAAGGTTAAGTGGGTGAATGAACTTTGGTGCAATTTAGTCGGTCGGATATGGCAATATTTACAGTTTTAGGGACACTTATGCTGTTATCATAACTGCAAATAGGGGTGATTTTAGTTGTACATATTGTTTTATAACTTTGTTTTCAGATTTATTTTTTTTTTTCAAATGAACTTCTTTTGTACTTACATTAAAAGAAGAAACTGTATTTCCAAGGCTTACAAAGACTTGTCATAATCTTTTCTAGGAAGTTTAACACCTTCACGCACAATTTCTTGTTTTATTCATCGTATTAGATTTGCTTTTCCTTCTCCCTCCTCCCTTCTTTCCTAATTTCAAGTCACTCGCATTTCATGTTGTTCTCAGCAGTTATTCCCTCTTGAAGGATTAGCATATTTGTATGTTACTCATTTTGCAAAACAATGTCAGGCCATATTTCCCCATAAGGTCCTTTAATCTCCAAACTGTCCCTCATTTATACTTCTGTCTGTCTGGCTGTCTTTTGCTCCTTCTGGTATTCCAAAGGGAATGTTTTAAATTACAAAACTCAGTTTTCAAGTTGATGCCAGGGTGTGAATAACTTTGTAAACTGGGGGACAGGGATGGAAGGGGTGGGGATAGTCAGGTGTTTGCCTTTTTATTTCTTCAGTCTAAATTCTCTCCCCCTTTTCCCTAGCTTTGCAGAAGATATTAAACTAGATTGTTTGTATCTGCTGGTAGGTAGCTGTGTTTCTCTGAAATACTTCACCTTTTACACTGCAGAGAGTTCATGGCATTGAAGTGTGTGACATGCCTGGTTTTATGAGTTTAAAATAGCATGCAATGCTGTGCACTTGATACTGAAAAACCTCTGTCCTGGGTGAAAGCAAAGGCCTACCTAGGTCTGTTTCCAGCAATGAATGTGACTCAGTGCCTGGAGAAAAGCATGGAAACAGAGCAAACAGTTTGCAACTGGAGCTAGTGTCTGTATATTTAATAAGCCACAAAGAGTTTCCTTTCTGTGAGCTTGTCCCTCATCAATCAGCCCTTGAATACATGCAATTATTATTATTATTACTTTTAAATATATATCTACAGTGGCCTGTGGTAGGGGCTTGCACCTATGATTTAATACATCTCTCTCATTTTTTCACCATCCCCACCACCAATCATATTTTCTTCAGGCCTAAGCCCACTTAAACATTCCTCACATGGATGCTGGTCCAGACTTTTGATCATATTTGCAGCCCTTTCCTCAGCCTGTGCTGTACAACTCTCTCCTTTTTCCCTAATGACATTAACATTTGACTCCTATTAGCATTGACTGAGTTGATGTTTTCAAGGAACTATCTATAACTACTTTTTCTTGAGTTTTAATGGTCAGCTAAATGCACTTTTTTTCCTTAAAAAAAAGATATTTTGGGGGGCAAAAAATGTTTTTGTGCTTCTCTTTAGGTTTTCCTATAAAGCTCAACTTCCCATCACTGAATCTCATAAGGTCTTTTTGTTGTTCCTCCCACTTAACATCCACCTTAACTATTCAGAATAACAGTACCATCAGCAAATTTATCGTAGCGCTGCTCATCTCTTTTTGCAGGTTGTCTGTGAATACATTTAAACAACAGTCTCAGCAGACCTCTAAAGATCACACCTCCTTCCTTGTGAAAGCTGAACACTCACCTTTACCTTTTGTTTTCTACCTTTTAACCAGTTAATCTATACACGCAAAGACCTCTTCTGCAGGTAGATATCTGGGATATCAGTGGCTATTTAGTTCCCTTAAAACCTTGTGATAAAGCATTTTGCCAAAAGCTTTTTTTGGTAACCTAAGAATATTATCAGCTGAAGTTTCCTAAACCAAGTTTGCTGAGTTCTTAACAGTAAGTTTGTCAGGCATAATTTCCTTTAACAAGAGTCGTATTGATTGTGACTGTATATACCAAACGGTATTTATCTGTGTGCCCATTATTTCTACCCTTTAGAAGTATTATGTAAGAGACTTATATATATATATATATATATATATTCCTCATTTCTACCAAAGGGATCAGTTTAAAAATTTTAAATCATATTTAATAGTTCATTTTGTGAAAGACACTTTTTTCCACTTCTTGTTTGTTTGTTTCTAATTAGCATAACGAGAGGATCTTTTATATTGTTTCTAACATTTTGCTCTACTGGCAACAATGGAAATATATATATGCTGGTAAGTCCCTTTATAATGATTCTTTTCCAGAAAATGATCTAGTATACCCTTTTGAAATACTACTCAGTATTGACTGCTGCATATATAAAACCAAAACTTAAGTTTTGTGGACAGAAAGCTATTGCTAGGACTGGAGGGTGGGTTCCCTCTGGAGAAATAATTCCTATTCTCCATTACCTCTCCCTCCATCTTCACTACTTTATACGCAGCATTTTTCATGCATGCCTAGGAATAGGTGTCAGCAGAATACATCACTCCAAATCAGCTGTGCTTCTGTGAGCTAGCTGAATTAGTTACTAGTTGCTAGGTGGATGCTGAAAGACCTTTGATCTTAAGAAGACAAAGCAGGAGCCTGAGTCTTGGTGTTTTTTTTGTGTGTGTGTGTGTTTTCTTTTCAAAGGTTTCCCCAGAAACTAAATGCTTGAACTAGTGCTGCATTTCTTCTGGCTGCATGCAATTTCTTTTCTCTGAGAGTTGTAAAGGCCAACATATATTGGACTGCGTAGCCCAGGCTAAACATGTGAAACAAGTACAAACCATGGTTTGCACTGATTCAGTTTAATTCAATGTAAAACTAACAGAAACTGTTACAATGAAAACTGTCACTTACAGACTTAGAGCAGCCCTGCCTACTGACATCAAGAGCTCAAACCAGAGGGTAAAAGGTGAAATCCCTCCTTCTTTACAGAAACAGACATTTTCAAAGCAAAAACTCCCAAAGCTCTTCAGTTAAACATCCCCTGAGCTTGGATATCTGGCTCTCCTCTTCCCCTACTTAACACATCGCTGCTCAGTGAATCAGTCACTCAAAGCTGCTTTTTTTTTCTTTCTGTTTTTTGTTGTGCTTTTTTTTTTTTTTTTTTAAACATCCTCGGCTTACGACTGTGCAAATAAGATTCCCAAATCCATTCCTCAGATCAAATAAAGGTAATTACAGAGCTTACTGTGGGCGATTCCCAGTGGGAGGGTGGGAGTGGCCACGGGTGGGGCTGCAAGGTGAATACTGTGCATGCACAACAGAGAAAATGGGAATGCACCACACCCATCATAAAACATGCTGCCACAGCCAGCAACAGAAACCATTAGGGTGGATCATCATACACACCTTCTCATAAAGACAGAAAGATGGCATGAGATCCCAAGATGAACTCTCAAGTCACAGGGAGATGAGCATGACTCACCGAGAGAAAAGGAACGTAAAATAAATTGTGAGACTGCTGAAAGATCTGTGCCATGTGTCCCCCACGTTTCCCCTGTGTAATATTTCCAGACAGGATTAATAGAGTACATCACATTCCATACAGCCCTAAAGCTATCAATAGGTAGTTCGAGTTTACAGTTAATCATTATTATTACACTAGTACATAAGAAGCAAGGGCCACAGCGTGTTATATGTTGTGTACGGAGTACCTGACAGTTCCTGACCAACGTTACTTACTATGGCCCTCGGTGGTTCTCCAATTTTTTGGAAACGTTAACCAATCTCATCTCCCAACATTTGTCTTTAAAGCCAGCTGACATTTGTGTTTCAAATAATATTTAATGGTGAACTCTATGAATGAGATTTTTAATAGAAAATATTGCAAATAACCCATAGACTACTTTGGAAACCAGGAACTAGACTAGCCATAGCAGAAGGGAAATGGATATAGGATTTATCAAAAGAACTAATAATGTGATGGAAGAAAGTAAAGTGACATGGACTTTCATTGCAGGGAGCAGGAAGGAAAGAGGAAGGATAAATACTTAGGAAGAGACAAACTACAAAATGATAGGAGAGAGGGACACTGAAGGGAAACAAGGTGATGTGAAACAGGGCTACAGAAAAGGTAAGAGTGAAGCAGAGATGGAGAAACTATGAGGGACAACTGCAGAAAAGAAGGGCGATGATTCCCCAGTATATTCTCCTAGCTTTCAGCAAACCACAGCTCACAAACTTTTGAGCCAAAGAAAGTATCTGCTTATCTGCAGTTCAATTTTATGTCTATAGCTGCTTTACCGTTGCCTCTTCCTACAGATTTTTATAAATCATTGTCCTGATGGCTCTGCTGCCCATGCATCTGTACGCTACCACTCCCCAGATCTGCTGGAGAGTAAAACTTCGCCCTGAATTCAGTTACATGTTTGCCATGATCAGCCCATGAGCATGCTTTGCCGTTATCTCTTGTGCTAGTTCTACCTGCCAACCAAGTCGGTTATTCATGAAAGAATCACAGTTTCAGTAGCATATTAACTACTTCAGCTCTTGGAATCGAGTCTGACTTCATGCTTAGATGTCTGGTGTAAAGCAATGAAATTTCACACTGCTCATTCAGGAAACAGCACAATAATTCATCCAGAAAATAGGACAGCATGCAAAGGATAGGGTTCTGAAAATACCATCAGAGTTGCAAAGCTGGTAGGGAGAGCTAACATCTTTTTTCATTAGGTTAACTGGTGTAGTTGGAAAGATGCATTGGTGTTTCTATGATGAGCAAAAAGGTGTGAGGAAAAACAAGTCCAAATGACAAAGCCATTCACCTTCTTTGCTAAAATTTTCCCATGTTTGGCTTCTGTTCCATGATAAGTTCCCTTTCTGCTGACCAGATTACTTCCCTCTTATTTGTTAAGAAAAACAGAACAAATAAATCTCACGGACTCTTTTTTAAAAGTATTTTTCAAACAATGTTACACAAGAAATTTTATAAGCGTGCAAAATCCCTTAACTGGCTTATGTCTGGTTCAGGAAATGCACAGGTTCTGTTGACTAAAGTGGCAAACTCTTACAAAACAACCTGTAACACCACGTTTTCTCGTTCCTTTCTTTGAAGCCTATTTTTGCTTATAAAGCCCCACATGGAATAACTGTTTTACAACCTGCATCACTGAGTTTTAAAGCTGCTTTGTTAAAGACATAAAGACAAGAAAAATACATTTTTGTTTCTGCATGGTTATATCTGATGAAGTGTAGAAGTTTTTAGATAAAAGTTATTAAAGTAGTAATAAAAATGGCTAACTATGAAATATTGGTTTTGGTCCCTAAAAAAACTTCCCCTTTTCTGGCTAGGAGGGATGCAGCAAGAGATAATTAAATTGTTTCAATGCCTGTGAGGGATTGTTTTGTACAGCAAGGGTTTTCCAAATGATGGGTCTAGCCAGTCTAGAAAAAAAAGTGGAATTTCTGACAGTATTCTTATCTCAGTCATACTACATGAATTTCTGCCATGCTTTCTATTTCTGCACAAATGAAGTTTAGCATAAGAGACAAAATATGTACCATGTAATGCAGCTGAGAAGAAACCCTGTGATCTACTTTTTTTTTTTTTTTTTTTTTTAATTTATTTTTGTCTGTTGCTGTGCACCTGGAGAAAATCTGTTGTGTAAACACCATGGTGTGAATACTGCACACAGCTTTGGGCCCCCCCATCCCAGCAAGGAGTTAGCAGAACTACAAGCTGTTCAGGGAAGGGCTGCAGGTATAATAAAAGGTCTGGCACAGCTACAGAATGAGAAATGACTAAGTAAGCTTTTGTCTGGAAAAGAGACAATGGTGAGGAAGAAAAAAAAATAAAAATCTAATAAATCACAAAGTCCTTTGCAGGGACAAGCAAGTTCCTCTTTCCTCACAGTGGGTGTCATAAGTAACAGATGGAGGATAAATTATAAACTAAAAAGAAAAGTTAGCATTCTGATGTAAGGATGGGGACCTGTGCTAAGGACCACAGTGATAGTGACACTGGCCAAGTATTTCACTATGTTTAGCCATGCAAAGGAGTGTCTTGGGTCTGCCTCTTAAGTTGTTTGTTTCTATGCAATAGATTTAGGACAAATGCCTTTTTTATTATTTTTTTTTAAGGAGTTTTATAAGTGTATTTCTATAGCAGATTAAACACCTGCTGCAAATGCTCCACTTTTCTCTCCACCTACCAGAAAGCACCTGGATGGTTTAGGGCTCCTAACTGCTCCTAACAGCTCCTAACTGCTGGTTGAGAACATATCCGAACATGGTAGCAATAGCCCTGTGTCTCTGTACTGTACACAGTGATCATTTCGTGCTCAGCACTGTCCACAGGCAGCCCTTAACGCTTTTTAGTGGATGACACTGCAGACCACTACGCTTGTCCCTGAAACTTCCAATAATTGCTACATCCAGGCTTCTCATTTGTGTTCTTTTTATTTTCTCTATTTTCATGACATCTTCTTTGTTTCTAGCACTCAGTTCCCTTCAGTTACATCTGTATTAACTATTCACCCACAGTCCTAATTTACTACTATACGTGGACGTCATCAGTTGATTTGCTTTCTCCCAAATCTCTAATGAAAATAATAAATGACATTAGAGTTAATCCTAAACTCTGAAGTACCCCACAAGACAATTTTCTCTGCTGAGATTTATGAAACTGAGTTGATCATTATTCTAGTCAGCTATCAGTTCACGTAATAAAACTCAAACCCAATCTCATGCGACATTATTTCACAACTAGATCTAATTGAGTAGAATCTACAATTCTACGGAGTTCTGGAAACAACTCTCTGCTTGTAAACTCATCCAATATTGTAGCATTCAGATTACTTATAACACTCCCAGAATAACTATTCTATAAGAACTCATTCATGTGGAGATAGGTACCATCAGGCAAGCTGTGATGCAGCTACAGCCACACCTTCCTCCCTCCCAGAGGGCAGCAAATACACCCCATGTAATATAATGCAGAAAGGGTCTCATGGTTGTAAACTTTCTTCACCCATACTAGAGGTTATGGCTGTTCCAGCCCAGATGAATCAAGCTTATTTTCCAAATACTCCAAATAAACATGCCAAAGTTATTTCAAGAGACAGCAGGCAGTCTGAGTGGGCAGTAACCACTGACCAACCATGAGAGAATTAAGCAAAAATAGCATAGTCAAATTAAACCAACTCACAAACAGATCTAATGTCAGAAAAGAAGAAAAAATTACAATACTTAGAAGCAGTACAAAAGCTATCTAAGTATCCTCTAATCAAGGTCCAACATGGACTAGAAACAGAAGAAAGAAGGCAGTAAGAAACTGATGTGGCAAAACCACAGTGCCATGCTGTGTGGTGTAGATTGAAATCCTGCTCCAGAAAATGTTTTCTAAAAGCAGAGCAAGACTTAATGACAAGAATGGTATAGATCAGCAAAGCAATCACAGCTATCACCAACCATGATCCAGCACAAATTTCAGTGTCCATCTATCACAAATAGGCTTAGAAAGAAGGGCTTGTATTCATTTTAAGCAAAAAAAAGTTCTGATTCTCATTAATAACACACTTTTCATCTGAAGAATTTCCATGTAAATAATTACACACAGAAAAATTCCTGTATACTTGGGAAGTTTTAGTCGCAAAATTGTTGTCACTTCCGGGGGCAGATTTTTAAGTACAATCTGAAAAGTGGAATAGTAAAACTTGATGGTTTATTTCCTCATAAAAGTCAGAAAAAAATAAATAAATAAATAAATTAAATGGTTGGTTCTTTCCTGCACTGGAAAGCACCAGTGTGATTTGGAGAGGAAAAGAGATGATTTACTGCTTTGGGGAGGGGGCAGAGAGGACGAGTAGATCACACAAGCCAGTGTCAAGTGAGGATCAGTAAGCTGCCTGAGGCGTGCACACAGTATGAATTACGAATTGGGGAACATCCAAACTCACCTTCCTCTCGTGAAAACTGATCTCAGCCCCGAGGGGTGGAGAGGGCTTTTACAGTAACATACAGCGTTTAGCGCGGCTCTTATTGCTTAGACGGCCCAGTGCCGAGCTCTGGTGAAGTGTATCAATGGCAAAATACCCTCCAATGGCCAGAGAAGACACACAAAAAAGGATTGTTTAAACTATGGAGCGGTGCCACCAGACTCCAGCCATGCAGAGCTAATAGATCAGCTGCTGCTACCTTGCTTATCCAAACGCTCAGCTGAGGTTACAGTTTCTCACTGTTTTCTTTTTTTGAAGATAGTTATCTTATCATAGGAGCCCAGAATTGTCACGCAACATTTACAGAAGTAAAAATGACATGGGTTTGGGGAGAAATGGTTCAAGCTACATCTGGGATAATCAAATTCCCTTTTTCAAATGAAAGCATCATTGTTTTGTTTTACAAGCTCTACATCTAGGCAACCCACAAGTTTCTTAAGTTCTCAGTTGCCCAGTAACAGTTGCATGACTTCATTGCTAATGATTTGTTGTAATCCTGGCTATCGACAACCCCCACTGACCTCAATTTCTTCTCTCTTAAAGATTTGTCAGTGAGTGGTCTGAATTCCCTTTTCTAAAACCCATATTAACAATGCAAAGCGTTTTGGATTTTATATATATATTATTTCTACAATACAAAGTCAGTTTATCTAAGGCACATTTTAAAAACAAGCCCCAGCATTAAATAAAATAAAACTCTGCAGTACATTAATTGGGCAGTTTCAACCTATCTGTCCTGATAGCCTGTTGTGATATGTACTAGTGAACGTGAAGTCACAAATGACTTTCAGAGCGAGAAGTCTGGACTCTAAGAAGAAATGAGAAAGAAGTACACAGTGTTTTTTTCTCTCGCAGATAGACATAGTCACAGTTTATCATTCCTATGGCAAGGAATGATAACTTGGAAAGGCAGTTATTAATGAACTGTCTAAGATTGTTGCTAATCTTACTGTGAAAACTGAAAGCAGCACTGGAATTACAGACTTTTTTTTTCCCTCCCATGTTAAATATCCCTCTGAAATGGATTCTCGACAGCATTAAATAATCACTGCTAAACACAGGTTATCAGCTTGACACTGTTTTAGTACAAGGCTGCTTTTCATTTATTATTCAGTAAAACGCTTTCTCTATACAGAGGATATTTTTTGTAATATTTACATGGCAATAAGACTCCTCCTTTCCTATCAGCTTCCCTGAGACAGCAAAATAAAACTCATAAACAGAACCTGGCAAAATTTTGGAAGGGAATGACAATAATCATTTGGTTTTCCTGGTCCATATTGTATTAACTATCCAAATAACCAGGATATATTCTCTTTGTTTCTGACATGAATTAGCCCTTCAGCTAATGCTTTTTATCTGGTTCTGTCACAGATCCTAGTGGTAAATGTAATGGGAGCAGAAAAGCTCCAGACATTATCATACTCTGCAATCAAAGCTTTTTGACTTTCCCATTTTCTTTTCATTAATCCAATTTTCTTTAAACCAAGCTCTTTTTCTTTCTTTCTGACCATTTGTCAAATGTTTTTCTTTCTTTGTGACCATTTGTCAAATGTTTCTTGCAGTACAAAAGCCATTAGGCAAGAACTGTAACTGTACAAAAGCTTTTAATGAAATTCTAATGCTTAAGACCACAAATTAGGCAGTTGGGTTGAAGAATTGAAATATAAAAGAGAGGTCAGATGCAGTTTTATATAACCTGCAGATAAGTGGGAAACCTGCACTAAGAGAGCAGAAGCATGGAACATTTACAAATATACACACATAAATATACCCGAGTTGTCAGTTTTCACACCTGCTCCTTTCAAGATGAGCATGTTATAAGCACATATCATCAGCCTCCAGTTAAGCTACTGGGAGATGAGCTTGTGCCCAAGATGTTGATGAACTTTCACTAACATCAATTTTTCCTCATATACTCGAGGTCTCATAGCTGATTTCCAAGCCTCATTGTGCTTTCTCCCCTTGGGCTGTGTAGTCTTACTCATCGTAAATATAGATTTCTCTTTGAACTATAAAGGCAAAATAGATTTTCCACATTTTTAAGTGATGTATCTTTGTTAACCAAACCTAATAAAACCCTTAGTTATTTACCTAACAGCCATTTAAACATGTGGCAAAGACTTTGTAAATTAACTCCTGAAGTGCCTTTTTTCCTCATTTATACTCCTGAGATCTAAATAACAAACACAAGACATCTTTACAAAAGCACACACTTGGTGTGTGATTACGGGCATGCCATGGAAAAAGGAGGCATGTTGTTCCTTTGCAGTTTTACTGTAAACTTACAGTGAAAAAGACTAGGAAAAAAAGTTGGAAAATATAACTCTAAATATCTAAATTTATTCATCTTACTCTGAAGAGTGCCATCAGTTTTGTCTAAAATATCCAAAGATTGGGAACTTGAGTGGAGACATAACTAACAAAAATAGGTACGGAATGTTGAAAGTTATTTACAAATCGCAGATACATTAATTCATGCAAAACAGAAGGAAAGTGCTGAACAGATTAGTAGTAATAAATAAAGGGGAAGGAAAAATAAAAGTCAATAGTACCCATCAGTCTAGGTAACGATAACAACAAACCCCTTTGTTTTACATAGTCCCACTGAAAGCATTGAGAGTTCATTTATTTAACAGTATCCCAATAAAGCTATATTGCTAAATTTGCATAACACCAAACCAATAAATTTTCATTTTTTTATGAACCGATAGAAAAATATATATTTAAAAAATAATCTTTTAAAATTTATTTATAAAAAATAAAATTAATACATTTAAATAATAATAATCCATACAAGACTATAACATCTTCATTGTAATTACATCTAAACAGCACTTCTCTGAGAGCTAGAGAAGAAATTTAAAAGTATTAGGAATGCTGCAGGTTATGTTATTGTCTAGCTGGATATCTATTACTGTCTAGTTGGGTAACAGGATGGTTTCTTTTACATTTTATGTTTAAGACAATATTTACAGTAATTTGATTTCATTATAACAGGATTTCTATCTGAAGTGGACTTGGTAATGGTTTCACTACTTCAAGATCAATCTAATATTAAATTTTCTGCTTCGGACACTCTGGAAAGGGATCAACAAGAAGACTTCATGAAGACACAGGGGGATTCAATATCCCCAGTTCAGCAAACTGTGAGTAAGATGGCCCAGTTCAATTCTCTTTCCTCAGAGACACAAGCTCAGAATATTTAGTAGCTGCTACACTAAATCCCAGCATACTTAACTGGCAGCAAAGTAAACACTGAAAGTTGTATTTTTGAATAGTAGAAACCTTATTTAATGCTCTGAGTTGATTTTAAGCTTCATGGTCTATTTCCCATTTGATCTCTAGTAGCTAAAAATAAACAGATATAACAAAAAAATATATGTTTTTCTCAATTCCTGTTACATTTTTATTATTATTATTATATATATATTTAATACTATTACCTTGGAAACAAAACAAGCAATCTAGCCAGATATTAATCCAGTAAAAATGCTACACTTAAAGTGACTTTCCTAAAGATCCTAAATTAGTATCTCTGATGCACAGACCAATGTGCAGATGAATGAAAAAGCTCTGCCACATTCCATTCTGCAGAGAACACTGGGTTTTATGCTAACTTCCCTTGGGGACTTCTTCAAATCGGGTTCTTCCATGAAGGCATATATTCCTTTACCTGTTCTCCCAAAACACTCCAAGAGCAAGTGGAATTTAGAGAGGGAAAGGGAAAACAGGACTGTCTGATGATCCAACTTTTGGTATATCACAGGATATTATTACATTTTCCCCTTCATTTTCCCCCTGAACAAAGAAAAACTGCTCTTGACTTAAGTATGTGTTCTCAAAAGGCATCCGAGTAGTTACTCATCATTGATGTCAGAAAAAACATGCATAATTTCCAAGCTGAATGTGCTCAGCTTCAGGATCCAGACACTAGTCCTCGTTAAGCCCTTCTCCTCTAGATTAAAGAGCCCTTCGGTAGCTATTATTTTCTTTTTGCTAAAGTGCAAAAGGGAAGGGAGGAGATGAGACAGGAAGAAGGTTAAAATGTCTGCCTAGAGCCTGCATGTCTCAGAGAATGAGTGTGGCTATGTTAATGAAAGGAAGTGATGTAACCAGCAGCATATCTGGCAGCTTGTAACACCATCAGAGAATGAGATCAAGCCTATTTGACTAAACTTGTATAGGACAAGATTTGCACTTATCATATTCTTGTCATTTAATCTTTCATCACTTGATCATACATCATCTTTTCCCTGAAACTGTCAGATCAACTAGTCAAAAGTTGCCTAAGACATCCTGTTTTTCCCTGATAGTTGCACAAATTAGGATTCTCAATTCTTTTATTAATTTATCTTTGAACAGTTTCAGACACCAGGTAACCAGAAAAACTTTTAGACCTTCCAGGGCTTCTCTGTATTGTCCATCAACAATATAATTTTTAGCTTACTGGAAAAATACTTGTTCATCCTAATCCTAAATAAATGTCAATAATTCTTTGCAGGATAATCCCAGTTATAACTGCCAAGCATATGAGTTGGACGGCAGGACAGAAAGGAAAAGTTCAGAGTCTTCTCACAGCCCCAGCCCTGCTTCTCCAGCCCAGGACCAAATTCACGGGAGATACCCTCCAAGCCAAGGAATCCACTGTGGCAAGAACAAATTTAAAGTCTCCTTCAGCGCTGAAAAATTCAGGCGGTACAGTTACGAGGAAAGTACTGTAGGAAATTATGACAGGTTTCTCAAGAGCAGCAGAAACCCCTTTCACCCTTACAAGAGGCAGATCAGTGAAGACGTCTTCCAGGAAGCACATCAAGCCCTCCCACCAGAAGGTCCACCTTTCAAAAATGCTAGAAGCATTGACTGTTTTGAGGGTCTACCGGGATCTACGGGCCCTGACGAGTCAGAGTCATTTCCAACTCACGTTCCTAACATCTCCGAACAGTCATGGTGTAACAGTCTCCAGTACAGCACCCCAGGTCAAGATCACAGTTCACAAGTCATGGTCAGTGTCTATTCTACATTCTTTCTCCTGTTTTCAATGCCAATAATATGCTTTTGGAATTTTTTTCTTATCTCAATGTAACTACGCAGACATTTGGTCTCTTTTGAAATTACAGGCTACAGTTCAGGATAGATATCTACATTTAATTGTCAAATCTCTGTTTTATTGACTGTACCTACTGAAAAATTCTTCAGAAAGATGCGCAAGGGAAAGGATTTTCCAGTAGACACGTATGTTAAAAATTCTAATCCTCCCTGACAACAGGTTTATATCACTGTCAATCAATTAGTGTTCACAAGGAACAAAAGTTCACAAAACTATATATTTCAAGCACAAGGACACGTGCTTCTAAGTATGTGAACAGATTTGTTACAACACCTTAGCTGACCTGCATTTTTCTTGGCATAAATAGAAGACAAGCTCTAAGACATCAATCCCCCTTAAAATTAAATACAAGGTCTGTTTGTGGTATGTAGAGTGTAAAGGTACAAGGGGTAGTTCAGATACTGGATAGAGGCAGTCTTGAGAAGCACAGAGATCCCTGAAGAGCAAGTGAAATCACACTCCAGTATCTCCACAAGCTATCTTTGCTGCTATGCAAAGTGTAAAGCATATCTTTATAACATAGTGCAGATAAAAACCAATGACTACATCTGCCAGGAGAGGGTCCTAACCAATGGCTCTAAACTGGTTGTGAGACAAAGAATTCAAGCATTACTGACAGAAAGAGGGGTAAAAAAAAAAATAAATAAATAAAAATAAAATGTAAATGGATTAAGACAGTTTACCAGGGGACAGGGAATGTTTTCAGATTACTTACCTGCAGAATGAAACTATTCAAGCTAAGGAGGAAGTTGATCTAAATCTCTTATTTCCTGGATGAATAATGTATCCCCTAGATCAGATGAGTCTAATACAAAACCTGTAATCAGTTTATGAAATATATATATATATATATATATATATAAAATATACACACACCATTTTCTTCCCAAAATCCTGAGCTGTGAGATGCAGAGAATGTAAAGCTAGCACCACAAGTGGCCCTATACAAAGCACCTCTGACTGCTCAGGAAAAGGCTAGCTTCTTCTCCACTGGTCTCCACTGGTTCAGTTCTCATGCAACTTCAAAGCTCTTAAATAGCTTGTAAGTTGCCGGCAAGTTGATATTTCTGGATTTAAAAAAAAAAAATAAAAAATAAAATTAAAAAAAAATCGTCTTATGGTCACCAAAATAGCACGGACAATTGTCACTACTGGATGTGGCATTTTCTTGATGCCAGGATATCAGATCAGTATGCACCCCTACACTAATCTGTATGATAAAAGATAATCATTGTGGCCCTGCTTTGAAACAGAAGTTTTAGTGCTATGTGTTCCTTGAAATAAAATGTCCATGTGCCCAGCTCTCAGAAGATAATTCCTTGCCACAGTTGTTAAGTTTGAGAGGCAAATGGAAGTCAGTCCCTTGACCCATGGAGAAGGGCACTACCTAATAAACACTGTGGGGAATGGTGTGTTTAACCACCCACCCTCCTCCTAATCACAACACTCCTATGTTAGCTTGAGTTACTGACAGCCTGCAAGATAAAATCAAGGAGTATGGAAAGGAAGGGGAGAGACACGTGCACACTCAGGAATGAAAAGTGGAGCATGCAGTTTGTGTATGTGGGGGAAAAAATAAATCTGCAGTTGACATTTTCTGAATTGTTTTTCTGTATGGAATTTGGTCTGGGACTTCCTTTTTAAAATCAGTAATTACATAAATGCAAGAATGTTTCTTCTTGTACTCCACTAGAGTATAATGCAGATTCTGTGCAACACTTACTGTGAACAAATCAAATCCAAAGAAGTAAGAAGCATAACATATAATTTTATGGGATTATTTTATTTTAAATTGAGGTGTTTTTTTTTCTAATAAGGCCTTCCCTAAATATTTTCTAGCAGGATTCAGACATCAAGCTTAGGACATCCCCACTGGAAGGGCAGCCGGGTTTGTATTGCTATCAGCCTCAAGTGCAGCAGATGTATTGCCCCTCACATCCTTTCCATCAGGTCAGTACTATATGTAGAAGGAAAAAAATGCTGTATTTCTTGCACTTTAATAGTATAGTAGTCATGGTAATAATTCAAAAAGATAGATGAAACAATACCTACTGAACTTGTATTTGTGGGTTAGTTTGTGTTCATATACTGCCATTCTGTTTACGACAATGAGATATCAAGAGAACCATACCTAAATGCATTTTAAAATGGTCAGTCAGAAATAAAAATAATTTGTAAAAATGGAACTTAGTACTGCTTATTTATATTTTCACCATTTTGCTCAAGAAAATTGGCTTTGAAAACAGCTAATTTATTGGCATAGCCATTTAATGCTGTATAACTACTGGCATTTCAGAATCCCAGGGCATTTACAGTGTTCTAACTTCAGAATAAAATATCAAATATGTAACTGTATACTTGAAATTTAGACCCAACATAGAAAAACACTTTTAAGGCAATGATGCTCACTCTCTTTGTGCTTGATGGCACATAACTCTCTTTTGCAATCTTTTGACTGTTACATCATCCTCAGTGAAAGATTATTCAGCTGAAGCATAATTGAGTGTAATGCTGATGATGCATGAGAATGCACAATATGAAGGTTGTTGTTCTGTAATGTAGCTATATTATTAATACTAAAATGCACAGAAGTAACTGACACATTGTTTTTCTAAATGTGTTTGGAAGTCATTTGAATATATGTCAGTTCTTATTTTCAAAGCAGCATGCATGTAGTGTCTTTGTAAAATCATACATATATCTCTTAACCTTAAATGTGATGCAAGTACACATTTACAGAAGTTTGTGGGTATGGCCTACTGAGCTTGGAAAATTTGACATACAGGGAGGGTGTATATTACAAAAAGTCATTTTCATGACTCTTACATGTCTTCATGTCTTTAAGAGTTTCTTTATATGTAAATATAGATGATGTTCCATGCATTGACATTTTCCTCTTTTGTGCTCAAGTAGTGTACAAAACTTTGTAACTCTGTAATGTACAAAATTTTCAGTAAGAAAGATGCTTGGGGAGATAAAATTATGCTTGAAACACCCTATTTAGAGGAAAAAAAAAAAAAAAAAAAAAAAAAAAAAAAAAAAACAGTTAAGGTGAAATTAAGGTAATGACTATTTTTCAGATTCGAAGGTAGAAATAACACAACTGCCAACACTCATATATGTACACCGAACCCATATATATATATATAATATTTGAATATAAAAGCTCTCACTTGCGTTAAGACTCCTTAGATCCCACAGACTGATGACTGATATTGCGGAATCAATTATTCCATCTCATCCAACTTGTTCAAGAAGCATAAAAAACATGACTAGCAGAGCAGTGATGTAAAACCGTAGAAAGAAAACAAAACAGAACAAAAAGATTACTGTGGGATATTTCATTGGGATTGTTAATTCATATGGTGCTACCAGCCTGAGTCACTGAAATACTAATCGCAACATTCATCCCAAGGATTTAGTCCCCAGTGATGAAATATATGTATATCTGCAAGTTTATTTTTGACATGATTTTCTTTATGAGAAAATTTAAGTAATATCTGCATATAGATGCTGAATGACTATAAAGAACAAGAATGTCCATGTGTAGGAATTTACAACCATTGATAAAAGTAAATTACCCATCACAGATAACTTCTTCAGAATTATATTTGTCAGAGTTTTGTGAAACATTGCTAAGGAAGAATGAAATTACTCCGTACACCAGTAGTGGTATTCCATGTTTTTTAAACTCTGCATCTCATGCCCGCCTAATCCCCGTAAATCCCCGCCTACTGAAATTTAAAGGGAGACGTCTCATTGTTATAAGCCATAAACACTAAGAGAGGAATAGAGTAAGACTGAGTAACTGTATCAGTCACTGGGAAACCTGCAGGGACTTAAGGCCCTTCTGAACGTCAGAGTTCAAGCCATCAGCAGGATGGCATGGCAAGGCAGCTCAGTAAGCCCTCTCAAATCCTACCATTATTTTCTTCCTGCTCCCTCAGCCTTGGACAGCCTCTCTCCACTAACTGGACCTTGCATTTAAATCAGATTAACAACTCTGGGGCACAGAGGTTCACTTCAACTACTTGTTTGTACAACACTTTGCACAAGGGCAGAGCAATGCGCACAGGGCATCCAGGTAGTGCTGAAGTTCAAATAGTTTCAATAGAAAGGGCTTTTTGTATCCACTGCTCTCCTCGGGTAACCTTGAAAATCCCTGGAAGTGTACAGAAGCTTAAATAGGTGCGGGGAGGCTAGAGAATAACCTCACTTCTGCCTTTTCCCCTTACTCTGGCTTTCCATAAGCCAGGATTTCCTTTTTCGGCGGCCGCCCCCCCCCTAACATTTGGCAAAGGTAATCTTTTAAATTCTTATCAGCACCACCATAATTATTATTATTTTTTTTTTTTTCTGGTTAGCCTAGGACTTCATAGAAGTCATAAAAGGTAATAGCGAAATCAAACCAGAATAAAAGGAAAGGTGACGTTACACTACCATCCTAATTTACAAATTGATTGATTTGACTATTACTGTTTTAGACAAAATGGGTCCCAGATGAAGGATTAACTTGCCACAAAAGCTCTGCTGTAATGATATACCAGCTCCCTGCTGGGACTGCAGCACAGACATTATGAGTGCGCCACAGCACCATACACCTCACAGGCAGTATAAATGTCATTTCTGTGTATGTTTTAGCTCCAGTTACCCTGTTAATTCATTTGAATATTGTTAATTCCTTTACTCATTCTGAAACGAGCACCCTCCCCCTGTCACTACAGTCTGACACCAGTACTCTTACTGCCCATGGGGGTTAAGCACATCCAAAAAGCCTGCAATGATACAGCTGAAACATCCTCTGGGAGCAAGACACAACAAGCACTACACCAGAGGAAAGTCCTCCATCCACCTGCAGGTTGGCACTGGGACAGATCTCTCACAAGCAGCAGGTTTTTGTTAGGCTTTCCAGTATTTGTGCTTCTTTGTGTTACTATAGTAAAAGCACAGCAACATATTGTACCACTCAGAGAGGAAAAATGAGAGGTATGAGCTGCCAAAGTCATAACAGGCAGAATTGCCGTCCGTGTGCCATAATCAGATCGTAGGAAATGAACAGTGATACAAGAGTGAGAAGAAATGGAATAATATATTTATGCATGAAGCAGCTCCAATATTAATGCTTTACATTTCAAATGAGAATGGAACACACCGATTTAAATCAGCAGGGAGTGAAGCCCAGGAGAATGGGCCCCCTAGCCTGGAGTGAAGGATGTTCAAACTATGCCTCACTTTTCATTAGAGGGATGAGAGAGGTGGACTCCTTCATTAATTTTGTCCAAATGATAAAATGGCCTCACCTTCCCCTTTGCTGGACACAACACGAATGGTGACTCAGATGAAAAATTACTTCTTATTGACCTGAAAGAAATAGCAGACACTCACTGAAGTCACCTACCCACCCACCATAAAACACTGACACCTTTCATGCCAGTTGTGCGACTGTAAAACCAGCTCAAGCCTGTCGTACCAGACCATTCCCCAGCCTCTGTTCCCTCAAAAAGGAGTAATGAATCCCATAAAACAGAAATAATCCTTAAAACGCCCAGTTCTTGCTTTTGGTGACAACATCACAACCAGCCCCATCTTAGTGTCCTTTCCTTTCAAAGAGCCACTGAAAGCAATAAAATCAGAATTATTGCATGAATTGCCCGGTTTTCTACTCCAGTGAAAAATCTGCACACCACGCAACAAAGCAGGCAGCGACGAGCTGCACGTGGTAATTAGGTTGTAGCTGCTCTGGAGCCTGCACTTCTGCCCGGTATTTAGCTTAACGTGGCAGGACATGATTAATTCTGAATGTCTCATTTCTTTCACCCTCTTCATGGTAGCAAACAAATTAGCGTATTCGGTAAGTTTTTCCACATTCCATTTCAGGCAGTTTAATATTAAAAAAGATAAAAGCAAGAATTAAAAAAAAAAAAAAAAAAAAAAAAAAAAAAAAAGAGAGAGAGAGAGAGAGACAAAATTACTGAGAAACTTAAATAAATTATTCAAAATCCAGAATAAAGAAATAAACTATGAACATTTTGCAAGCACATGGTAACCCCTCACAAGCTTTAACAGGACAAAGACCAAGAGCACAGAAGCTGTTGGTCTGAAAACAGGAATGGCAGTAAAAAACTAAGGATATGTAGAAACTAATTACCAAGAAAATTTTCCCGACAACTCTGGAAAGTTACATTATAGTCTTTCAGAGGAACCATAAAAAAAATCATGACACAGGACTTCTGGAGGTGAGCAGCAAAACACCAGAGCATGGCTCAGCAACCTCTGAGTACTGGCGAAGGCATGCCAGCAGATTTTTAATAGCGTGTGACATGATTCCTAATTTTGGCCGTGCCCTAGCCCTGGCATCTGGAAAGATTCATCTGTAAGAAGCAGAAATTCCTCTCACTCCGAGCTCTGAGTTCAGTGGGAGCCTTTCCCTCACCGAGAGCCAACTGATGGTATCTGCCCTTAGCGGGGCAGCGCTTCTTTGTTCTTGAAAGCTGCTTGCCAGCAAGTTTGAACTGTAACGTGGAAAAGAAAAATACGTGACCAGCTGCGGCGATGGAAAACTGAGAGCAAACCTGCAGAAACTCTGATGCAATCAGGACTATCTATATGGAATATCTGCCCTGTTCTACCTATTTTTTGAATTGCACGTATTTCTATCATGGCAATTGTGTATAGGCCAGCTATTGCTTTAGTATGTCTTGAGAGCTGGACATGCTTAGAGATTTCTAGAAGAGACAGCTTCACATTCTACTGCTCGTCCCTAGGGATGGGGTAAGGATAGCATAAATGCTATCTCCTTTTAGGTTCCCTGTTCACTCTCTTTAGGTTTCTGACATAGAAAGTGGAGAAGAATAAACTGCTTGAGGTGGTGGTTAACAGGACTTAAGGCCTCTCGGAGAAGCCTGTTGCTTGTCGTTGATTACGAAGGGATCCTACACAGAGCAGCCTCACAGCTTCAGCACAATTCAGGCAGCACAAAAACCCTTCTGGGCTCCCGGAGGCAGGGAAGGAAGAAATGTCTCATAAGCCACTCTCCTGACCCAGGGAATGACATTACTAACTTACTCCATAATACATTCATTTTAATACATATTCTGATGACATTTGTGAACAAAAGCTTTTGTTGTTTTTTTGTTTTGTTATTTTACTGTCTTGCCTGATAACAACAAACAGAACAGATGCTTTGGGATGCTTTTCTCTTGGGAGCAGATTTCATACACTTTGGATTTTGGCCTTGGTGTATCCCTCTCCAGCTAAAAAAACAGCACAGAAACCAACAAGGCTCAATCAAAACTTTTCTGCTGCTTCTCACATTTTCAGTGGCTTTACTTAGGCTTTTTTTTTCTGTGATGCACATTGTTCAAAGCAGCTTGTTCTGTCCTTTTTATTTGTATAAATAAAATTACAACATTAATTTATTTGTCTGCATAGTGCAATGTTCTGGGGAGGCTGAGCAGGCTAAGATATTTCAACTAGAAAAGGGATAGCTGAAGGGGGACATGCTTTAGGCCTATAAAAATATGCATTATCTGGAGACAATAGGTAGAGTACAATGACTACCATTCTTCACAAGAACTCAGGAGCATAACAGGCAATAATAAAAGCACTTTTTCTACACACTTCAACACGGAACACACTGCAACAGAATCTGGTAGCAGCCAACATCGCAGGCAGTTTCTTTTCATAAACGCCCTGTTTCTTCCACTTCTTAAGCATTAACTAGTAACATTAATGTTTTTCAATATCATGTTAGAAAGACTTTAGGTCTGCTGTTGCAAAACAGCTATTAAACGTAGGTGGAGGACAAGATCCTCAGAATTAAAGCCGAATGTTGTTATTAATAAAGAAATATTTTGAGAACTTGTTGCTAAGCCAAGTGACATCTCTTTTCTTGTACCATCAGTATCCCTCTGGAGGCAGCTACCCCGTGACCTACATTACTTCTTCACACTACCCGTACCAAAGAATTGCTCCTCAAAGCAGTCAA
This sequence comes from Nettapus auritus, assembly GCA_011076525.1. Classification (NCBI taxonomy): domain Eukaryota; kingdom Metazoa; phylum Chordata; class Aves; order Anseriformes; family Anatidae; genus Nettapus; species Nettapus auritus. Next base: position 6,619,150 of record CM021783.1, read on the forward strand.
GAATCCCAGCAGCCTCTATTTCCCAAACCCATCTACTCCTACAGGTAATAAAATATTTTTTCAAGTCCTAGTGTTACAGGAAATATACTGTTTACCCGTGGCATATTTCCAGCATAATTTGCAACAACATGCTTACTCCTATTTGTCTTGTTCCCAGTGTGCTCTGTCCTGTTTGCATGAATCACAAGATGTTCCAGACTCTGGGGCCAAAGCAGAGGGAAATGAAATGCTATAAAGCATGTGAACAGTCTTGATCACCCACAGAAAAGCTAGACATTTCTCTAATACAAAATCTTAGGTGTTGCAAATTTCATCAGCACAAGGCTAATCACGCTTAGCTTTAATACAGGTCCTGGAAAAGACATCTTTTTTTTCCCCATTTTCTAGGATAAGGAATTGCCTAGAAAACATATCAGATATGCTAGTTACCACGTAGGTTTATCCCCCAAATGGCAGTCTAGTGAGTAGATTAGACAAATGTTAATTATACCGTCTGTCATTGTCAGTCTGATACTCTCTGTGTGCACTGTATCAATTTAAGCATTCAAGCACAACCTTAAAAAAAAAAAAAAAAAAAATGCACACTGCCAGGATTTAAAGGTTGTTGTCTTGATTCCACTTCCTATTACTTTATTTGAAACTCAGGTTGGACCTTCTACCTTGACAATTAACTCTAAAAGTTATGCAAGGTAAGGAGATTGCTTGTAAACAGCTAAGTGGAAACTTTAAGCATCATCCCTATTCATGCTGTGACAGTGAAAGCCACAGTAATTACAAGCACTGTGAAAAACATTGCCTTTCTTTCTGCTCCTGAACAGGCAAGCAGAACAGGTTTAAATACTTTTCTTTCTCTCCCTAAAGCATCCTGATCTTCATGGCACTCAAGAACAGCAAGACAGGGAGTTTGCCAGTCAGTGAGATTTACAATTTCATGACAGAACACTTTCCTTACTTTAAGGTGAGTTCTGCATTTACAGGGGGGAAATAAAAATCTCTCGCTCACTCTCACTGGCTGTAAGCTTCCCTGGTATCAGAGGGGATAATGGTGGGGAATCAAGATAGGAAAAGACTATTTCTTACTAGATGAATATCAAAACAACTATACACTATACACCTCTATGATCATAACCTACCCAGCATTTTATTCTATGCCTAGGCAGAATATACACAGTATGTGGTAATATTTAATACAAAAGGATACTGAGAACCATCCCAGCTTTGAGCTTGAGTGGATAACAAGTGGCCATTCCTCACTAACAACTCATAAAAAGGATAAATAATTTCAAAAACAACATCCATCCCTTCCTCTCAGATCTTAGATACAGGCAGAACTGGTCTTGTGGCTTCCTCTGCCATTAATAGCACCTCCGGACTCACGTGGAAGCAGAGGTTCAAGGTTATCTTGCTCTGTTCTGGAATTGGGATATCCATCTTAGGCAACTTCATCACTTGTACAAAGAAAACTATAATATGTGATAAATGGTACTAAGCTCATAATTACACTGTGATGCTGGTGAAGGCATGGGTGTATGGTTTGCACCAGGTGCTATTGAAATTTAAATCCATGCTCTAAGAGAAAATGGCTTCTTGCACATGGAAGGTGAGTGGAAAGAGATGAGTCAGCACATGATCCCAGAGCAGAAGGATTACAGTTACATTTCTAAAAGAGCTATAATTGAATTGTCAGCTGCTGCCCAACACAGAGCTTTATTCTTTCCGATTCTCCAAAAAGATTCTCACTAAGATTCCAGACCAAGTGACCTACAATTGTTAGGAAGAGCCAAAAGCAAAAATTAACCAACACGAGTCCGTCTGGTTTCCTATTTCTAATAAACATGCAGCAATTCAAATGGATTTAATGCAGCTACAGAAAGGCTATTCTAACATTTGTATCAAGAAAAGAGTACGAAGAATAATCTGACACAATTTTGCAATGGTTTTGGATCCTAACTGAGGATAAAGAATGCCTGCCAAACAAATAAAAGTGAACATCTCAGTAACCAGAGAACAAGAAAACACTTCATCATGATGGATGAACTGTTAGGTTTCATTACAGTTCTGTATTCCCAGAATCCCAGCTCTCCCCCCCAGAGAAATCATCAGCTACCCTATTACTTATTACAAGCAAGAAAAGGGAACAGAAAAAGAGAGCCCTACCATCCTAATTCAAGAAGTATCCCATGACAACACCACTAGTTACAATCCATGGAATAAATCTGAAGTACTTAAAAAAGTCCCAGGGACACAAATGATTTTTAGGCTAAACACACACACACAATTACGCATTGATGATAATGTAAGTGGGGAAAGGAAGACGGGTAGAATGGCGCATGGCAAAAGAAAGATTTTTATTTCAGCCCTAAAATATTAACTTTGTTTTCCATGCATTTGCCACTAGTTGCAGGAAATTCTAATAACCCAAAGGAAAATAATTAAAGATTTGTGACAAAGGTCCTGGGTCACTACACCTTGAAACTGGTATTTTGCAGAACTATGTTTCTTAGCATACAGCACAAATTATACAATCTAAAGCAAAGTAACACATTCTCACCTGATTATTTTTTTTCTAGAAAGAGCATAAATAAGTTTCAGGCACACAGGTGGTAATACTAAAAATAAGTTTTGGAGACGTAACAGCATACCCACACTTATTCATCAGACCAAACTGCAATTAATTCCCCTTCGTCTTACAATACATCTGATTAATAAAACTAATCAGCAGCTTGCAAACCAAATGCTGCTGCTGCCAACGTGCACAGAGTATACCCGGGACTGTAACTCCGCCAGGTGTCATCTTCCTGGTCCTGAATATAAGGGAATTGTGAAATGGTAGAAATATTTGGGAGACATGCATCCTTTCCTCAGCTACACATTTTGTGCAAGTATCTTGTATTATTTATATGGTGACACTTCCAAATATCACATATATAGGTATGTGTTCATCTGTCTGTGCGTATACATATGCTCATTTGTGCCTTGTGTATACTTTTCCTACAGCTTTAAATAACTGTTTTATGGCTAATCTAAACCTTGCTCTTCTTAATTTTCAAAACCTGCCTGTTCCACTGGAAGGGTTCTTTTGCAGATCCTCATGTCTTTTTCTTAAATCATTTAAAAGTCAATGAGAATGAGGTTAGTGCCTTCATATGCACCGCAGGAAAAGAATGGTGCAGGGGTTATTACTGGAACATCCAGTATTTTGCAACAGTATTATTTTTGCATTTTACTTACAAATACAGACAAATGATTGAATAGTTTCATCCCAAACATCCTTAAAATAAGCACAGAAAATAAGTTTATAAGGACTAAAGCCCTATCTACTTTTGGTCTTTACAACAGCCCATGGAATTACCAATATATGGCAAAAGCTAATATTCTCTATTCTCCCTCTTTTAGGGAAAGTTCAGAAAGATGAAGTGCTGTAAAAGTCAGCAAGGAATGTTTTGTTTTTTATACTATACCTCATTAAATATTAGGATTCAACAGGGGGAGTGGAAGCAATTTAAGTAGGAGAGAAACAGAGTACAAGTGTACATCGAATCTTGCTGGGAGACATTAGATGATACAAGCCTAGTCAAATTAACTCGTATTCGCTGCCACAGCAAATTTAGTTTCTATGATGCAACAATCTCATTTCTAGTTGAAACAGAGCAATCCAACTCCTACGTCCTTAAAAAAAAAAAAAAAAAAAAAAAAAAAATCTACACAGCTGAAGTTGAATTACTCTTTGATGTACCTCTCCCTTCTCTTGAGACCTAGATTTAAAGAGAAAGGGTTTTGCAAGATCACTGAACTCTTTAAACTTCAAGAGGCGGTCAGGATCAATGGGTCTGCACAATAATATTTTTTTGCTTGTCATCCTTTTTTTTTTTTTCTTTGTAGTGATTAGTGAGTCTAACACAAAGCTTTAATCTTGTTAATTGGAGTTATTGCCAGTGGTCCAAGAGGTTAGGGAGGTCTGTGGTCGGATGGACCTACAGCAGCAAGTATTCTCTTGCACTGTCAAATTCCTTCTTCCCTACTACTCGGAATGCAACAACGGCAAAAATGAGCTCTAGGAAGAGATCCCAACTGTACGAGCGAAACTTCAGAAGCCAACGCTCAGTTTTTTTTAACAGATAATCAAATGTTAACTTTAAAAAACTGGTGGCAGTCACAGGAGCACGCTACTGGAGCATTCCTTCAGGGCCCAGCTAGGTAAACAGCTGTTTTTCTCTGCTCAGCAATACCACGTTTAATGCAGGAACCTGTTCAACTCTTGGCACTAGTCTCCAGAATAAATCTGTGTACTTTTTGCTTTTACATTTCTAAAACTACCTCACAGTTTACACCCCCACACATTCAGAAAAGCTCTGAGAAACACATGCCACTCCCGTCTTCTCTGGGGCTTAGCAGAAACACCAATTATCCCGTCTAGATACAGAGGGATCTGTAGCCTCACACTCATTAAGAAACATGAATATTCCTTCAGGTTAGCTCATTCAGTACCTAAGTGCACTTTTTACCTGGAAAGTTTTATTTACTTTTGGAACTGGCAGAAAATAGTTTGAATATGACCTGCAGGAGAGAAACACTGATGAGCATCTTTGATGTTACCCTGTGGCAGCAGCGTTGGTTTGTTTTTAAAAATAGAAATGCAGGTTGTCTCATCTATGGGACTGGATAACAAAATAGTGAAATGCTGACATCAGGTGGGCCAAAAGGGTAGGAACTGTGCTGTTATGAAAGGAAAATACTTTCTGTTTTAGTAAACATTGTGTTTTCAACTTTCACAACTGATCGATACTTTTAATGAAGAATGAAGAAAGCATTATACTTGACCCTCACATTTTTCAGGTGGGCTATTAACTCCTTATTCCACGAGACAGACCTTCACAACAAGCTAGGAAAGACCACAGTTTACTTTTATAAATATAAATAATTATGGTATATTTTGCATCCATGAATATGGATCAATAGTGAGTGGCACTTAGGCAACTTCATATGCCTTTGAGAGTTTTTTAATTTCTTTTAATTCACATGACACACAAAAGAGGTTGTTCATAGCACACAT
>CM021783.1:6624334-6664553 GCA_011076525.1 Nettapus auritus
CCGGAAACAAGAAAAGTATCCAAAATTAGCTATTTTTTTTTTAAAAAAAAAAAAGCTTCACATACACCTGTACTGAAGATCATTCTTTGTAATCTAATGAGCTCTGAAGTCATTCTCACTAGAGATTTCTTCTCTTATCTCTGCAAATATCATTTGACCAACACAGGAAAAGCTAATTTAAAATAGAAAATAATAATTAAAAATCCTGATCTTACAATAACAGGGGAAGAGGTCTAGCTGAACCAGCAGTTGCATCTCTTTGAATGGAGCTGTGTTTCTCAGATTGATGATTCCTGCCATTATGTGGCAAGTCATTTATCCTGCTCGCCTTTTCTTTATGATTATACTGCAGTGGCAATGAGCTAAGGCAGTCCTGCTCACATGTGCAACCAACAGCATTGAACAGCGCCTACCAAAAGAAAAGCAAGGAAGTGACACATCAGGAATTTGCTGTAGGAATCTTTTGATACAAATCAGCACACTAATTTACAAAGCCCAAACACGATGGGCAGTATCTTTTGGCTGCATGACTAAGTAAACAGAAAGGAGTTAAATCAAACAAACAAAGCTCCATAAAAACTTATATGCAATAAAATACAGTGCCATTTCTCCAAGATCAATTTTAACAGGCATTTCCCACCGGAATCTGAGCATGACCTTTTTCTGAGTGTTTCCCTCGTATTCTCTTCAGCAATGTTTATTTTCAGTTCTTTTACAAGCAATAAGAAAAAAAAAAGTAAAAATCAAAAACAAAGGGGAAAAAAAAAAAAAAAATGTAAGCCAATTTACTTAATGACCAAGAGTCTCAAACTTTAAAAATCAGATTGAGAGAAATCTTTTAAAAATGTTATCTTATTGAAAATAGAAATATATATATATATATATTTAAAAGTATATAAACAGATAATTATAAGACAAAACTATTTCACATTTTGCGGAAACATGCTTTAAATCTATCATATATGTATGTATATCTCCATATAAAACTGAGAAAAAGGAGGAAGACTTTTTGGCCCTAAGTTTTCTTCTTTTTTTCCATTCTTGCAGTTAAAGGCAAAACTGCCCTCAGAGTAAGGAGGGAATGTTGTTTACACCTCATTAATTAGCAAACACCCAAATAAGAATAGAGGAATAATTTTAATGAAGCCTATATGCGCTGTGTAGTTTAAAGAGCCTTCCAGCTTCCACTATGGAGTTAAAAATAAATGTAAAGCAAAAAGATCCAGTGATCAGATGTAGAAACCTGTATCTCATCTGTAGGGCTTGCAATTAAACCATTTGCTGATATAATTGGCTAGCATACAATGTTACCCCTACAGCAGCAGGCAAAAATTCTTTTTAAGTCTGCCTGAACACTTAATCTGAGTTCAAGTAACATGTAGTCCCTCAATTACGTGTTTGAAATTTTTCCACCTGTTCCAAAACAGACTTAGAAGACAGATTTCCTGCTACTTCATAGTTATAGAATATAGTTCCTTACGCATTCCTGATTTGCAAATTCACTCTTAAAACTCCAGCAGCCCTTTGACAAGGCCAACCTTCCTGCTTAGATCAACTACTATTTTATCAGATTCCTCCCTTCCTGCACAACGTGACTCTAACATTTCTTGTGGCTTCCTTCTAACAAACAAACTTCAAATTGTGCAAAGTATAATCTCACCAGCATTTCTTATAGTCTCACCAGTCAAAATGGAGAAATATATTTGGAATTTTTTTATTTTCCTTGAAATTCCATTCTTAGATTGGATTTGTTTTTCCAGACAGCTCCAGATGGCTGGAAGAATTCTGTGCGCCACAACTTATCTTTGAACAAATGCTTTGAGAAAGTTGAAAACAAGACAGGCAATTCTTCTCGGAAAGGCTGTTTGTGGGCCCTGAATCCAGCCAAAATTGATAAGATGCAGGAGGAGCTTCAGAAATGGAAGAGGAAAGACCCAGTTGCTGTAAGGAAGAGTATGGCAAAGCCAGGTCAGTAATGTATTAGTGTGTTAGTTCTCAAACAGCAGTTCCCAGAACTTTTCTTTGCAACGTGCACCAAGCTGTATAACAGAATTTACACATAATTTAGGAAAAAATAAATAAGAATTTTTCCATATCATAAATTTTAAAAAGCAGAATTAAATAAGACCTGGTTTTGCAGGAGTGCTTCTAAATAGGCCCGAAAAGCACAACTTTATCACTACACAAGAAAAAGTTCTCTCCATCTTGAAGTTTAGTGAGATGTCAAAAACAACCCTGAAATAGTTACTACAGAGCAAAAATTGAAATTAACTGATAAATATGCCACCTTTAAACAGGGAAACACGATCTACTAAATATGCGCTTAGCACTGACAATTTAGAAAAACATTTCAGACTTTCGGAGTTTTCATTACAAGGCTTGCACTTTTGTTTGCCATTCCACTCATCCATTTCCCATGGAACACTAAAATTCCAGCTGTGAACTGCGAAGATTAAGGCTCTGCTAGAAATTAAGTTATGGATTTTTTGTTCCCCTTGTTTTGCAGAAGAGCTTGACACGCTGATAGGCGACAAAAGCGAAAAGCTGAGATCTTCTATCATGTCCTGCAGCCCGACCGCTGTTGCGAGCGCATCCCTCTCCAGGCAGATGGCAGTCCAACCCCACTCCTTAGGCGAGCCCTCTCTTTCCTCCAGTGTCCCACCGCCGCTCCATCCCATCCACACGCCTGGAGCCCTGCACGTCAAGAACCCGGTACCCAGCCTGCTGGGAGGGCAGCAAACCGCCTGCTACACCTCACCACCGGGCTACCCTCCCATGTCGAGCACACTCATGCAGCAGACGCCCGAGCACCAGCCTCTGTTTCCTTCTGGGGAGGCTCCCAACGAAGCCAGAAGCCAGCCCGGCATCAGCCAGGACTCCCCGCTGCCGGCACAAACACCCCCGGCATGTGGCATGAAGGTGTTGGCAGAGCAGAGCGCGGCCAGGACGGTGCACGACCCGCTCCTGCAAGAAGGGGACCTCAGCACTGACATCGATGCTCTCAACCCGTCCCTCACCGACTTCGACCTCCAAGGTGGGCATCCAAGGTACTCCCATGGCCTAGGCTCGGCCTTCGCACCTCACACCCCGCCCCGTACAAATCCATCTTCACCGTTCCTTTTTTAAAGGCATCCCACATTAACGCAAACACTAGCAAAAATAAGATTTACGTGGCTTTTTGAACTCCTCGTGCACGCCACAAGCACCACCTCACTAGGTTACATTATTCTGTGCAATATGGAATTCCACATTATGGCTTCAAAAAGTTTCCCAAGACAGCTACAGATTTAGTTCCAGGGTTTACAAAAAACAACCCTGCTTATTCTTGCCAAAGATTGCTGATATTATGTATTGCAATACGTTTGGAATCTTCTTCATCAATATTGATTCAAAGCCGTTCCATATCTTTGCTCAAAAGAATGCTTTACTCCCTCACAGGCTTCCCAGGCACCCACACGATGTATGCGCTGAATTAATTGTGTTTTCTGAGGTGTTCTTAAATACTTAATCAGGCAATGCTGACTCCAAAGTTCCCAATATTAAATAACTGAATCATCTTGAATGGATAGTACTTTGAACACTAAGAACATAGCTTTCCATGAAAAAATAAAAATAAAAATAAAAAAATAAAAAATAAATACCATGTTTACGTATATATAAACACACAAAATAAAAATTGTGGCCTCCAAATGAGCAGCTCTTGCAGCATCAAAAAAGCACACAAGGTTTGCCTTCCTGCACGGACAGTGTTACACAAAGCAGCCTAAAAGACAGTAAAAGATGCAATTTTAATAATCCACAACACTCAGCAAAAGCAATTACCTTGCCATTGTACAGTCACAAATATTCCGCAATCCTGCCATGCCCAGATTGCTTTACCAGGATTAACAATGCAATTTTTTGAATCCTTTGTCACTTCCTCTTTCAGGCAGTCAGGTCTCACATTCCATTCATTTCTCTTAATCTCTGCCCATTTTATTCAGTTCAACACACTCATTTGTAGTGTGAGTATTCCACATGCTTCATTAATATGGTATGATTCCATCTTCCCTCTGTACATGCCTTTTTCCTTAAGTTATTTACCTTTATCTAAGCTTTTTTTTTTTTTTCTTTCTTTCTTTACAAAACTGTCAAACTCAAAGCAGAGGTTCTAGAACTCGAGACAAAGACTGCTCACTGGGAGGAAAATCATTACACACACACAAAATCAAAATTCTTCAAGCAAAAGTTTTGTCCCATTTGACAGCATGCAGAGGACAGATAAAGCTTTGGAGCAGCAGTATCCCTGCCAGCACCCCCCAGAGAAAACTTCAGCAAGGAACATGGAAAATGCAGCCCTCCTGCATCACCTTGTTTGGTGCTGTCACTGAGACAGGCACGTGAGATGGAAAGACGGGAAACATACTGGCATAATTTAAAAAAAAAAAAAAAAAAAAAAAAAAAAAAAAAAAATTCAAGTCCTTTGATTCCTCAGATCAATCGCATGTCCGGTAACTTAGTTTACAATCCAGATAAAGCTGTGCCATAAGCATATGAGAAGCCCAGCTGTATTATTTGCAGAGTTGTCTTCAGTAGCTTACAAAGATTGCAGAGGTGTCTTCCCCTTTCTTGGTGTTTTTTTTCAACTAGAAGTTACACTTCAGTAAGGTTATCTTTGCAACAGAATCCTGCCAGTCATCAACAGAAATAATTTTCTCAAATTAATGCTGCTTTCTCTAAGATTTAAATTTATAATGGAGACAGACAAATAATAACTAGCTAAATCATCTTTCTCCTTTCTCAATCACAAGTGATTAAGAGTACATACAGCATACACAACTGCATAATTGCAGATTCCTCTCATGAAACCACGTTTCAAAAAAGCATGCATAAAGTTGAACTGATCCTTTTTGTTTTTTTTTCCACAGGAAATCTTTGGGAGGAGCTGAAAGATGACAGTCTAGCCATGGATCCCCTAGTTCTCATTTCATCATCCCCGTCGTCTTCGCAGTGTTTCCCTTCTCATTGCCAGATGGAGAACGGCGGCAGCAGCAACATCAACATGCAAAACGGAGCTCCGCACAGCAGCTTGCCTGACCTACAGCTCACTACCCTTTACTCTGCCTTTATGGAGTTGGATACAGTGTCTCCTGCCTACCTAAGTAATTCTGGATCCAAACCTATAGCACTAATGTGAACCACATGCCATCCTAGTTATAATTATTTTTGTCCAGATGCAGCCCTAACCATCACACACACACGATTTATGTCAGCTGCAAGTGCTGAAACCATGGCCATCGGAATAAGAGTGATCTTTTTCCAGAACTCACCTGCAGGATATGTAGCTTTACTTTAATAACTTCTACAAACAGATACTAAAAAATTAAAAATTAAAAAAAAAAAAAAAAGGAAAAGAACTATTTAAAGATAATGTTGTTAACCGCTGTATTGGTCAACACCATTTTATCAAGCCACTCATCTTCTGCATCTTCCTGAAACAAGTGACTATAAGAAGAAAACGAATGATTTTCAGATATTTTTTATGAAAGCTGCTTGCAAATGAACACTGAAGTCAAAGGAAACAATAATCTAACTTATTTCCTGAAGCCAATGATGTCAACAACATCTGCTACAGACCACTACAAATAATAATAATAATAATAATAAATAAATTTTAAAAAATCCACACACTAAATAATTTATAGTCCCCTAGAAAGAATTTCTGGGTTTTGATGAACAAGAGCATAACCTGAAAATTCTGCAAGTATTAGAAGATAGAGGACTAGCTGCTGACAGACTAAAACAAAGCAACAAATATACTTTAGTGAAAAATCTAAGTTTTACTGTGTTTTAAAAGAAATTTAAAGCTGTTTTTTTAATAAAAAAGAACAAAACAATTTAATAGAATTTTTACTTGGCTGCTAATTATTCATATTAATTCCTCCGCTTTTACCCAGGTAAGCTGAATTATTCAACTATTAAATCAAGATTATTTTTATATTACTACTATAATTTTTCAAAAAGATAGAGAACAATAATTGTGGCAGCTAGCCAAATCTGGAGAGCATCTCTATTTTAGCATCCAGTTGACATCTGAAACATCCACCAGGGCTTATGATGATGCTGATGAGCCCTTGCTTTAGCATAGCACACTCCTCCTTCTGTGAACTAAGCTGGGGCTTTTCAGTAGCCATTTTCTCAGGAAGACTCTTCTCTCTCAACTTACCATAAAGCTGCTGCTTGTGACATTACAGAATTGCTTTTTATTGCACATGAAGACAGAGCAATTTGGAGCAGGAACCTTTAACACTAAGGAATATAGTCTACAAACCAAATAAATATGAAAGTATGCTTTATTGGATGACATCTCTGTTCACGCATTGTGGAAACACGGCAGAAACTAAGTAGGTTAAAATTTGAGTCGGACAAGGTCACTTACACTGCAGAAAAAAAAAAAAAAAGAAAAAAAAATGTAGCAAGGAACTGTAATGAAAAGCACAGATGAGGTGGAAAGAACAGTGAGACAGTACTGATGAAATAAGCACACACAGGTCGGGCTAGCCTGCCTTCTCATCAAGGTGGGATTAATGCCATTTGAGACTGCAGTCAAGCTCAGGTTCAAATCTACACCCTCAGTTATGCCTACTAGCCAAAGCTTAAAGCAAAAGCAGATTAGGGGCAGACAGGTAGAGAAGACCTCAGAAGAATACATGTGATGTAACTTCATAATCCCTTACACAGCTATTAAGAAAACCACACTTGATTTGAGCCCCTCTTGCTCCTGCAACCAGAATATGCAGAGTGAGAAATGCAGTCAAGCTTGCCAAGCATTTCTGTGGAGAAAAACAGCAGGACACAGCCATACAAAACTAAGTGAGGAGCCGGGAGAATCAATTCTTAACATTCACATCACTAGAAACATGCAGATTAAATGACGAGCCTAAAGCATACATTATGTAAAATTGCTGAACATTATATTCAGTATAATTTAAAAGTTACAGAGTCAGAAATAAATATGTATCAGGCACAAGCTTAATGAGCAATAATTCTATGCTAGATACCTTTTAGGAAAAAAAAAAAAAAAAAAAAAAAAAAAAAAAAAGAACCAAACAAACATATATTCTAATGTAACCATGCACTGAGGGAAAGCAAAACCAAACCACCCACCCCAAGCCCAGGTAGCAGCAGGCTGCTGTACCCCCTGCCGGCTCTGCAACACATAGCTATTACTCCTTGAAATATGCCAGCATCACTCCTAAGCCTTCCAGAATGGGAGATGACAATGTAAAACAAGCAGCACTTGCCTAGACTAAATGAATAAAAGATGTCTGATTGCCCAGCTTACAAGGAACCATGGAAAATGTGACAAATCCTACCTATTTCATGAGCTTCATTGGAACCTTGACAACTGTTTTCAACGTCCATTCAGCTCCACAGCTCTTTCCTTGGCAACTTGGGGCTGGAAGCAGAGCCTAGCACTAATAGGAACACATTGAATGCACCTGGTTATGTAAGTGGCCACAGTTTGTGTATCTTTGTCAGAAAAACAGGAGCTAAAGCAACAAATGCATCCTGAATACATAGACCATGATTCTATAACAGGCAATAAATTTGTGCAGGATTAAAAAGAGGCATATATATTTGGTATGTAATGTTTCCTATGAGTATTAGATTGTTTGGCTTGTGCTGAGAGACTGATTTCCACGACTCTGTGCACATTTATACCACCTGCCTGACTCATTGAGCACAGCCGTGCCAGCACCCCGCACAGCTGGTGTGAAACCACCCGCCACAACCCTCCCCAACTGCAGAGACACATCCACTCAGGTTCAGGGAACAGCCACACCGATGTCAGTGGGAATTCCAAAAATAGCTATTTACGCCCTTAAGGAGTTTTCAGGATAAGATTGTCTCCATTTATAGGTCCTGCACTGCAAACACTGGTAAGGTGGTACGCAGATCAACATTTTCAGAGGCCTAAGGGAGTGTTAACTCAGTTGTTAACTACTTTGTAACAGCACACACATCAAATTCCTGTTGGCCCATATAAAAATCCTTATAAATTTTTGCATACCAAGTACCACAGTAAACCACATGATGTCCGGTGAGATATTACCATACAAAACTAACAATCTTCCCACCAGTTTGTATTTGGCTGAGGGAAATGATGTCAAGAAAATGCATGAGAACATACCAGATGAAAGACATTAAAAGGGTCCCTCACTCTAAAAACACAGGAAAATTGTAATGAACTATTTGTGATTAAAGATATCCTTGAGACTATGGCACATAACAATAATAATAATAAATCCATTAAAATGGACAGTATGGTTCTGGACAGCACTTTACCAAGATGAGCTAAATATCTTCTACAGAAACTCAAAATTCATAGATTTTAAATTTTCTTTTTAATTTTTTTTTTTTTTCCGTGTTAAGGATGTAAATTAAGGGGAGCGCAATTCATTCATATTTCATAAACACATGTGGCATTCATCTATTCTAAACTCTGCATTTATCAGTCTATGACATTCTTTCAGATGCGCTAATATATTCTGTGTATGTGACCGTAAGGACGATCAGAAGCAGGGAAGGGGGGAACAGAAAGAGAGAGAAAAACCTAAGCTTCCTAATGTATTCTATATTTTTCATGGTAATAAGTCTTTGAAGAATGACCAGACGTAAAGAACAAAAAGGTAAATGAACACTCTGACATGTTTTCCTTGTGTTTTTGCTTGACTTATTTGACATACTGTATTGACACAAAGGAGGCTTGTCCTCCTTATATAATTATAAGTTATTTATTCTAAGCACCTTAAAGTATTTTTTCTAATGCATTCTATATTTAAGACTGTTGGACATTTCACAGAAGCTAAAAGCCATTACATATTTTTTCTTATATTAAAAAAATAATAATAACATTCAAAAAAAGACTGCAAGTTATTAACTAATATAAGTTGTCTGGGTCCCCCCTCTCCTCTTCTACCCCCATTTAGGCTCTTACATCCAGAATTTAATTGCCTTGCTTCAGTTTAGCATTAGTGATTCTGGTACACACATACCAAAAAGAGAAAAAACAAAAAAACAACAACAAAAACACTGACATATGGGCACATGAAGAAAGAGTTCTACTATAAACTACAACTCCGGAAAAATATATTAAAAAAAAAAAAAAAAAAAAAAAAAAAAAAAAACTCCTTTTATTCAAGTTTATTGCTTCCAGAAGTATAATCCTTATCTTGTGTAAGTACCCGTAAAATAATTTTGACACAGTTGTTAATAGCACAGCGAGCATTTTCTTAGAACTTGTCGAACTAGTGACACCTTGTGCTGTACCTACCATGAAACAGGCATTTTGCATGTTGCAAATCTTTTTAAGGTACATTTGCAGTAAAGCCCATTTTAGTCATATTGATACAGGGGGAGAAAGGAAGAAAGGAATTAAGTTTTCCCAGTCCAAGTTTAATGTTTGCTTAATCAGCCTAAATCAAACACATTATGCAAACAGACAAGAAAAAACTCTTAAGTATAATTACCATAAAAATATCTTATTGCCAAACAGAAGAAAGTGTTCACTGTTGCCCTCTCCAGCATATGATTAGGAAAAATTTGCATTCCAAAGTTTAAAATTTATTAGTTTAACTTTTTTGATTGTATGTTTCATTTAAATGTCAGAAAAATTCAAATAATAGCAATTTACATTAGAACTATGTTTTCAAGCTGTTTTTTCATGACATGAGTTCAAATTCAGTGTTACAAGACTTCTGGCTAAAGTAGGCTGTCTCCTATGTATTTTGTGTTATAAAACCATCACCTCTGAAGGCTCATTTGCTTTTCTTGTTACTGTTCTTTTCAGATATGTTCATATCTTTGCATAATCTCTCAAAGCTTTGGCACAGTACTGAGCTACTTAAAAATGACAGTGATTAATAGGTATTATGGAACAGAGAAAGTATGAACTAGCACGTCAGGGTTTCTTTAGGCCTCTAACTTTCTCCTTTTTAGACAGCTTGAAAAGAAAAGTGCCAGTGACTTATTGGCACTTTCAAATAACATTAAACTACTGGCTGAAACAAATATTTGGTTTCTAGGCCTTAGGTAATCAATGCTGATGCTCCATTTTTACAATACTTCGATCAGACTTACATATCTGTATGTAAATATTTGTATTCAGCTTTCGCAGACTTTTAATCCATTTCTAGTCTAATACAGACAAAAAGAAAACATTCACTAGCTAATGAGCTATATGGTCCTTGTGCATCCCTCACTACAACAACATAACTGGAAGTCTTTCCCTTGTGTGGCCAAAGAAAAAATTTACTTGAGAACTGCTGATTTGTTTACTAAAATAATGAAGCAATTGAGCTAGTTCATAAAATAAAGTTTAAATCCAGTTCCTCTGAGAAGCTGAAAAGGGGCTTTTTTATTATTATTATTATTATTTAGTCTTGTTCAGACAAAGAACCAAACGTGCACAAATGATACTCATTTGCACATTAGTGACAATAAACAGCAGTAGGAACAGCATTAAGGCATATCGGATTTATTTCCCCTGGCTGCTTCTCAGTCAGCTAGCATAATGATGAAGTCTCGGTTACGATACAGTTGGTATAATAAATACTGGACAGGTTGTGAACAGACAGGAGATGGCCACAGGCGTGGAACCACCACCAAACGAGTACCTTTGCTGGTGGTGGGAAGCTGGCAGCCGCTGCTAATCGGTGTTTTGTAACAGCGATTTTTCTGTCTTTTGCGAAATCTATTCCAAGACCTAGTGCCACCCTTTGGACACATTTCTGGGCCTGGGCTCTGAGCAGTAAAGGTATAGGGTAAGCAGGAAGGCAGCCCCCATTAATCTCCCTGGCTCAGCAAGGGCCTCGGGATGTCCACAGGGGCTGGAACTCCTCTCCATCAATGACCGAGTTCCCCCCGACCTGGCTGCAAATCGTTTTTTCCGTACAGGTAGCAGAATACGCGTCTCAAGGCTGCTAAGTACTGATGAGCAGACTGCAGTCGCTGGCTACTAAGCCTCCCTAATCCATAGCAGCAACGCGCTGAAAAACAGCCTTGCTCAGACGAATGGAAGACTTCCTATTTTAAACCTCTCAATTTTTGACCCGGGCACAGGAGAGGGGCGTAAAACCATTAAACTTTTTATTCCTGACAAAACCACTCAGGCCTAAGCCGTCATTAGGAGCGTTACTCAAGCTTTTTATTCACGCTGCGGTCACCGGAAAATAAATTACGTCAACCGAGGCGCGGTGTGGGTCTCCTCACCACACAGAGGGGCTGGGGCCATTGGTGGGGCCCACCGAGCCCCACTGCCACCACAGCCCCCGGCGGGCAGGGCCATGGCTCGCCCTGCTGGCCACAGTGCCAGCAAGGGTGCGTTTGGTGCACTTTGAGCCAGCGTGAAAGGCCTGGCAGCAGGCAGGGATGAGCAATGAGCTAAAAACAAGGCAGGTGTGGCCCTGCAAGCGTTTCCTGCAGACTGGGTTTTCCACCCCAGAAAGCAGCGCGGAGGCGGCCGGCAGGGGAGTTCGTGCCACTAAGGGCTGCCAAGGGCAAGCGTTGGCAGCCATAGGCAGGGGGCTGGAAAGGGCCTTTAGGAAGAGACAGGCTAAGGGACAAGTCCTTTGGTAGGTGCAATTTAAAAACAAAGCACCAGGAGGGAATTTGCACGACTCGGGTGAACGAAGAATTTAAGATCTCACTCGCCAACCAGCTACTGAAGAATTTAATTTCAACCACATGAATAAGCCCAGCATGTTTGTGCCTGTCTGAGGCAGCAGGCTTAAGTGATTGCTTAGGGCATTTATTATACTTACCTTTAACTCCATTACTTTAGAACATCAAAAAGGGAAACAACAACAGAGAAAAAAAAAAAAAAAAAAAAAAAATTGTACCAAATAGCCAATTAATCAAAGGAGGTAAAGAGTTGCTGTGATGCTTTTAGTGCAAAGTTTTGCTTTGGGTAGAAATAATCTTTCTAATTTTAATGTAAAGAAATTCAAATGTTAGCTGAAAAAATAATCTTAAAAGTTATTGAGGTGGTGACACATGTACTTACGTTTCCTGCAAGCATCTCTTGCCAGATAGCCCCAGGAAACTTAGGCATGTATTTTTTGACTGCAAAGAACATTTCTGAACTGTTGTTTCAAACCTGGTTTATGACAAATGCCAGCGGATGAACTTCAGCAGGAGAATGGCTTTAAATGCACAGGACATCTTGGTTGTAAAGAGACTTGGCATATCTGGGACAGAAAGTTTTTATTTCCTCTGAACAGCATGCTTATAATGAGGTCTCTGTCCACTCTTTAATTTTAGGGGACATAGTGTACCCTCTGTTCTCCTGACTTATGAAACCATACAGACATCAAAGCAGGCAGAAGGTTTAATTAGACAGTTAATTATATGTAAGTGTGGTAAAGTATGCATTTGGGAAATAAAAACACGATTTTCAAAACTAGTTGAATGCCAGTGAACAGAGTAACATTCACATAACTGAGGCATTCTGTACCTTTCACGACATCATTCATAAAGTAAATGTGTTGTTTTGTTTTGTACTAAACTAGGATCTGGATACTTATAGCTATCAGGTCTAGTGTGTGTCATAAAGTGCACCTTTTATAGCTGAAACTGTCTGAGCATACGTACTCGAAAGATGCTTTGTGCGCCCACCTCTTTGCTTAGCTGTGCTCATGAGGAAATACATATTGAAAAAATGCAGAGGACTAGCAAGTGAACTGATACGTAAGAGCCTGATATTTTACAGGAAGCTTTACAGCAGGACATTTCCCTTTACCCAAGCTTTGCTACTGAATTTTGTCTTATTATTGGGAGAAGAAAAAAAAAAAAAAAAAAAAAAAAAAAGCTACTTACACTTCCTATAGCCAAGCAAGTAAAAGAGATACAGCTGTGTGTATAACTGTTACAGTAAATACAGCAAGTCTGGTGTGTTCCAATATTCCAATAATTCTTGATCTGAAATCATTTTTTGACTCATTATAGATAAACTATAAAGATTATTAATTACCCAGTCTGGAATTCCCCTCTTCTGATTCATTCTGTCATTAGGTAGAAGAGGAAAAAATGAAAGTGTTTAGAACTCTTTTCCTCCCTATGTATTAACTTTCTTTCATAAAATAACTTTCATTATGCATTTTATGTATTGCTGTTATAACTTCCCTGCCTGTTTTTATTTCTTTCTACAAATTACTTTCATATGCAAGCTTCATTAACATCGTTTACTCCTTCTACTAGAATAATTAAATTATTATTAAATAAAACAGGCCTTTGTTATTTAAGGCCCTATGTCAGTTTTCAGAATAATGTCTGGGAATCATCCAACTGCAACTGCACTTCACCTAAATTCTCTTTGTAGCTCTAATTAAAATATATTACCCAGTATGATTTCACCTCCTGTTTTAAGTTCTTATACAGCACTGGTTATGGAGAGAAAAAAACTGTAAAGCAATTACTCCTTTTTGTGGACTTAAATAGGCAGAATAAATACCTTTGGTTTATCCTAGCATGCAGTGATAGACCTTTGTAAAATTTTCTTTAAAAATATATATATATATTTTTAATTAATGGTAAATGTTGGAAAATTAGGAACAGTAAATCAGTGAGAAGTATTCTTATTACAGTTAAGAAATGTTAAGGGAGTGCAGGTCACTGGAAGATGAATGTCCTTGAATAATGACAAAAGAATTAGAACCATGGTGTGAACATGTAAGATGTGCCACAACAGCTAAGCAGCTGACAAATACCATAAGAAATAAAAATCTGAGGAGAGGTAAAGAACATCTCCGGAATAATTAGGCATACTTAGTTGTAAAATATGACACACACATACTGCCTAAGAAAAAAGGATGAAAAAGCATTGGTACTGCTTTCTAAGGAACACTAAGTCATTTATTTCTATAGACATTTAACAACAGGAAACTTTTTCTTGAATAAAATTTATTATTTTTATAAAAAATATTTTGAAGGCTCTCTTCAGCCTCAGAAGTTTTACAACCAGCTCAGGAAATTATACTAAAGCCTCAGAGACTGTTTAACCTGCCTTAAGAGTTATGAGGACTGATTTTGCTATCTCTGCTGTTTAGGTATTCAGTGAAATCAGCATCTACTCACTTCAAGAATTCTAAGAAAACAGACCTTATGCTTCCCGTTGTTCAGGTAATTCCAAGAGTAACGTTAATCAGGAGAGAGTATCTAAACACAGAGAGCCTGTACGGGCAAAACCAGAAACTATAATTTGATTTAGAAGAGTCTGTAAGAGAAATGATGTCAAACTTTTGATTATGTCTTCATCGTGGATTTCAGATGAGTGATAGCTGAACAATAGTCATGTTACAAACCTGTGCTCAGGTCATCACCCAATTGCAGAATTCAGTGCAGGTATTTCATGCAGCTCCAAGTAATAGTCCAAAAGTTAAAGCCTTCTCTTAATAAATTTCTTCCATGAGTTCCAGTACAAAATGATTGTGCCGCTGGAGGCTGTGTTATTAAGGTGTCCTCTGTAATTCTAACAAATCAAAATCACAGCAGATACTTTCAAACAAAAATATTACACTTCTTTTTTTCCTCTAGGAGTGGGTAAGCTGTTTTGCTTCACAGAAAAATACAGAGGTATTCCCGGGCATGCTGAGAAAAACAGGACTAAAACATCATAAAAAAAATAAAATAAAATCAAGATTGAATTATCCCAATACAATTTCTTTCAGTTTGAGCAGATGTTGTGGTTTTACTCAGTATGGCAGAGACGAGAACTGCAGGTGTCCTATTAATTTCAAAAATCAATTCTCCATAGTGCAGCTGGCAGATTTTTCAAAAGCATAACCTCGTGCAAAACTGTGATCTGTGGAACTCCTAAGTTTTAACGTTCTTTGAGAATAATTTATTTTAATTATGCCCCAAGATACTCTCACCAATCAGAATGCTGAATCCCATTTCAAACATTTTAATTGTTTTACTTATGTAACTATGCAAACCACTGAAGAGTTTTTACACGTGCATTGTTTAGTTTGCAATCACAGAAGTTCAATATAGTTACATAAATTTGCACAAAATTGGAGTTAAAATATGGAGGGAAGAAATGAAAAAATATTTAAATGTTTTTAATGTACTAAAATAAATATGTAATGTTAAATAAAATAGACAAGTACCCCCATTTCTAGGATCAATAATTTATTTAATTTTTGTTTTATTTAAATTTGTTTACATTTTGCAATTAGTTACAGGAGAAGAAACACTTGCTAATGAAGGTGACATGTTTTTAACCATTTTTCCGAGGTAATGGAAAAAGTTAAGCATATTCCCTAGTCTGCACATTTATGCCTAAGCTGCCAATGTTAAATAATTATAAGCAAGTGTACTCCTTATTCAGTCCTTGCGTAGTTTTATTTCTCTCCTCCTACAGGAAGACTAAATTGTAGCATCTAATTTTCTTACCCTGAATTCTCAGTCTTTGATTTTCTACTTATCTATCTGCAAACAAGTCAAACAGACTAGTTACTGAAGCCAAAGCCACAGAAGTGTAATTGGTGCCAAGGTTCCTTTTTCTCCTGGCAACCTACTCAGTTTCTTACTGTCCCAAAAGGAAACAAAAGACTCCCAGTTTTCTGAAAACCAGATTCTCTGCATGACAGTGCATTGCATTGCCACTAAACTGGCCACAGTGGATGTTCTTATAGGAAACAGATCAGGTAACTAACAAGATACAAAGAATTATAAATGAACTTGGTAAAAATGTTTCTAACATTTTCCCAATGGTATATTAACTAGAATCCTACTTTCCTTCCACAAAAAATATATTTTTTTTTATAAATACACTTTAATACAGACAATTCTGATTCTATGCAAAAAAGTCAATGTCACATTCAAACAGGTTTTCTCAGTGTAGCATTAAGGTACGAGCAGACATCACAGTAGGCATTAACACAGTGATTCTAGGGAGGCAGTTAACTATGTCTTGTAAACAGACAGAAACACACAATTTCACCTGCTTAGTCAGACTGTCCTGGGATTTTGAAAATAATTGAGCTGCACTCGAGGCCTGGAGTATCACACTCTTCAAATATATTTCCATGTTTAAAAAGTGATATGAACTGTCAGTGAGATTTAATATCTGATTGGTATTGAAACATTTGTATAAACAGTGCTTTTGTATAAATAGAGCTTGTGCTAGGCTTATTTAAAAGAACTGCTAACAGAAGCTACCAGCTATTTCAAAACTCAAAAGAAAAAATGTTTACACTCACCATGGCCTTAAAAGCTCATGGGTTCAATCAGCTGAAATTAACATTTTTCCTGTCCTTGTCCCGCTCCCTCATTTTTTTTCTAAAAGGTAACTTTCACCACTAGATTGAATGCATGTAAACACGTCTCGTTAACGTTTGTACAATGCATACAGTTCTAGTTGCTCTTTCATTTTTTGGTAAACACGGTGTTTTCAAAACTAAAGAGACTTTCTACAGAAAGAGAAATAAAGGAGACTAAGAAAAAGAGAAATCTTTCTGAGTCAGGGAGAGTGGATTATTTAGTTATTTCATAAATGTCACCAATACAAAGGATATATTCACAGTAACAATTCTGGCTTTTGTCACTGTAATGAGAACAAAGCCTCAAAAATGTAAACCATGCTTATACTTGGTGTGTTAATCTTGAAGATAAATTGTTCTATTTCTGCCCCTAAAGTTTGTGAATTATAAAATCATTCAGCATGGCAGTTAACCACAAATATTTTACTGTTACTTTCTTTATAAAACCTGAAATGTAAAGGATTTAAGACTGAGAAAGTGAAAGCATGCGTTGAGTTATAATTTCCTTGTTTTAAAAAAAATAAGGAAAAAGTAACTATTAGCACCTGCTTCTTTTTCCAAGATTAATTCATTATGTAAAGTACACATACAATCAATGTTTTATGACAGAAAGCAACTAGTTATTACTATCAGATAATCTCGGTTAGCTTTTTGATGTTTTCTTTTGCTTTCAGAAAGCCAGATCCCAATTTTCCATACCAGTTCATTGGAACAGACCTATAGTGCTAATTAAAATATTTTTTAAAATGAGAGCAGAGGAAAAAAGAGACAATAAATATTTTTTGAAAAAAAAAAAAAAAAAAAAAAAAAAAAAGACAATATTTAGTGATTGTGTAGATGAGCTTCCAAAGTAAACTTAAAAATGATTAATATTAAAATAAAAAATAGTAACTAGTCAGGAAGATTAATATATTCTTATCTGACCCATGCTGTTCAGATTTTGTTAAGATTTGACTTTGAACTGGTTTTTAATAAGAATCAGCTGCCAATTTAAGGGGAAAAACGTGGTTTCACTTTACAATTCATCTGAGAGCAGCCAGCTCACTTTCAGATGAATGAAAATTGAAATTGTTCAGTGCCTTACAATGCATGGTCTTTAACATTATATTTTGCACATAAATTTAATGCAAAACAAGGACAGACGCAGCATTAGAACAGCATCCGTACTGCAAAAGTTTTCAAATAAATATTCTCGTGCTGTTTATGTGCAAAAATGTAATGGCCTGAGTTGACACTATACGTTACACTGCTGCATAAGTAGGTAGAAAAGGAATGGAACCTCTCTCCTGGTCAGTGATTCCCCCATGTTTGTAAATATTTTGAATGTAGATAACTTTGAAAAAATGCAAATGTTTCCAAGTGAAACTAAGCAATAACATTGATATCTGTTGCAGTGAGAAGCAAAAAACACCTTCATTACACTTCCCACAGAAAGTTTTGTTATTTGCCTTGGCTTAAGAAGAGAAAGTCATTTGTAG
The DNA here is from genome assembly GCA_011076525.1 of Nettapus auritus. Lineage (NCBI taxonomy): Eukaryota > Metazoa > Chordata > Aves > Anseriformes > Anatidae > Nettapus > Nettapus auritus. The sequence goes on from CM021783.1 coordinate 6,642,117, forward strand.
GAAATTGTGGGGATTTCTAAAAAAAAAAAAAAAAAAAAAAAAAAAAAAAACAGGTAAAATTCTTCAACCTGAAAACTGAAGCAGGTTGAAATTAATTTTACTGGAAATGCCTAACTTTTTCCTGATTAAAAGTATTCCTGATAATGTAAGACAGTAAATTTGCTTAGTAAAATATCTCCTATATGATTCACACTAAATTTTCTATCAGAACAGAATTCAGGAAGGAGATTAGTAGTGAATAGTTCATACTCTTTATGTTTAACCTCAAACCTACTGTAAAACACAGAATGTGAGAAAAGTCCATTCAACAACGTAGTGCACTGCTGGGAACAAGATGACTTTCTTTAGGGTCTTTTTCATAGGGGCATGTTTTAGTTGATTTCAGTAACATTTTTATCAAATTACCTTTGTTTTTGAATTCTGAAGTCTTTAAAGGAGGTAGCATAAAAAATGAGCAGAACATGACTATTTCAGTGCAGCAAACAATTATTTGCTACAATATTCATATACAAAGAGGATACTGATTATGATAATCCAAGACTGACAAGAGTCCACACCAAAGTACAACAACTGCTCTCGCAGAAATATACTGACATGATATAGCTGTTGGAAATGTAAGACTGGTAATTCTGGCCAAGCACCATTGCTAAAAGTCTCTTAAAAGCATTACGCACAGAAATGATTGTTATGAACAGCAGGTAAGAGCTTAAAGATAAAAACAAACAAAAAACCTGTATAGGAGGTGCTACTCAAACACTCAGTCTGTCTTCAAGTCAGTACATATGCTCATCCAAGAGTTGGAACAAAATTAATCAATATTCAAATTTGCAAAGCATCATTGAATATAAAGGCAGTTTAACAGCCTTGATGGAAAAAAAAAGGTTGGGAGGACCTAGACTTTTGAAACTATTTTCACATTTCATAATTATTGTGCTATAAAACTTAGTGATCAGTAGCTCAAAGCATATTACGAATAATAAGGAAATTCTTTGCAAACCTCAAACTGGTAAGTCAGCTGTAGGTTTTTTATGGTTTTATACACTAGAGACAAAAAAATAGCAATACGTACAAGTCTCATTGTGATAATAATTACTGTAAAATACCGTGTAAAATCAGTGAACTCTACATACTTTCAATCTTAAAAAAAAAAAAAAAAACTTGTACTGTAACCTAAACCCACTTTATTTTTTTAGAAAACTGAATCCTCCTTCAGAATTAAAGAAAGCCAAAACAGATACAAATGCTAACACATTTGATAATGATCACAACTCCAATAATGGTACAAAATCTCCCTGTTCTTAACCAGATGGCTACATTTGAAACTGTAGTTCTGTTTGACTTGGACTGTGACTAGAAAGATGTTAAGGACAACTGGAAAAGCTATTTTATAAAAATTATTAGTCACACATATCTGAGGCTAACATACAACGTTCCACTTAAACTCACAGAAATAGACATGGAGACATCAATTATTTATAGAAATATCTACAAACTGCAACTGCCTTTTTTTCTTTTTAAGTATCACTGAACTCATCTTTAGAGTAAGGGTTTCATGACAACAGGCTACTTAGGCAAAAATAAAGGATGGAAGCTTTTTGCCCCACAGAGCCTTCTCAGGTTTTGTTTTGCATGCGCTAGTTTACTCTTTTGATGTTGCTACTTCACTGCACTAATATCTTTCTAAGTACATCCTGAGAAACTTGTGCAAGATTGTTATTAGACTTCTTATGGAGTCTGAAGAGAGAGAGAGCTTTTGCTTTATTTTTGCTGTAGCTTAAAGGCTACATTAATAGACTTACTGTTTCGCTTGTATTAATATCGAATGCAAAACATTTTAACGAAGGGAAAAACACCATTATATCATTCTTCAGACACAAATGAAAAATTGGATATTCCACACCTTCTGACTGCCCCAGAAAATTCAAAGTTTTGCTCTAGCAAGCATTGCTGAAGCCCTTGTTTTAGTATGAGCAGAGATGAAAGAAAACAGGCATGTATAACAAACATACAGCATGAATAGGATGAGTGTTAGCTATGTAAAAGTGTTAGAGCAAAACTAAAATCCTTCTTTTTTTTTTTTCAGGTTATTCTAGATTCAGTTTGCAAAAAATGAAATTAATGGAGAATGCTTATGAGGGTTTGTATACACTCAACACTATTTTGCTTTCATCTGAAATGCAAATGGACAGTACCTGATTAAAAACAGCTGTCATTGAAATACTGGTCTTCATTGCAAGTTTCATTATTTCCAAGATTAAAAAAAAAAAATACATAGAAGGAACAAAACAAATGGATGAGATGCTTATTTACAGAAATAATCTAAGGATGAAACTTGATTTTGTAAGGTTTTCAATTGGATGTACAAGTTACATCGACCATGCTTTTGAAGCATTCACGGAGACAAAGAAATAAACAAATCTCTGCATTTGCATCCATTCACTCACGTGGTTTCTCAGATTGCATTCTTTGAGAAAGCAATCACGTCCTAAAAATGCTTGAGGGCAAGAACACAAATCCACGCAATTAGGGCAAAATCCCCCAGTTCCCACAAGGTCATTTTCAAAGCAGACACCTAAAGAACTTAGGGAAGTGGTATCCAAAGATCATTTAGCATTGTAGAACCGCTTAGGGTTCTGAAGAACTGGGCCTGCTTCAAAGATCAAAAGAGATTAGACTGGCAAATTTAGTCATGAAACTCCTACTGTGGCAGAGTCCTTGGTTTGTGGATTCTTGTCCAGTTGACGTTGTAGGCAACTGAACTGAAGGTGTTGGTGTCCCTGACGACTTCAATAGGAAAGCAAAGGCCAGCACAGGTTGGCTGCCCATCCCATGCTCAAGGTCCTCCACTGTACGAATAATCCGCCTTGTTGTGCATCACCAGCTTGTTATCTACGAAGTAGAAACTGTCCGACTGTGTCTCATATGGATGAAGGATCATCTCTCGAACTGCAGGGAAAAAGAAAATTAATTGTGTTACACAGAGGCAAATAGTCTGCACTGGGTTTCTTGGAGACTGTGTCTCAGTTATGCTTAATAGCATTACTCAGATAGCAGCAAAAAGGTTAAAAAAAAATAAAATACCCAAATCCTTTGTTTAAAGTTCTAAGGAACTCAGACACAATCAAACCATGTTAAGGCACCATACAAAGTATAAGTGTTCTACCTATCCTCAAACAGTTCAAAAGAAATTTCTTGTGGTGAGACAGCAGTATACCACTGCATTTTCCACAGACTGTAATATGAGTGCTGACATACATTATCAGGGTTATAAAGAATATAAGGTCACTCAGATTTAGTATTCATGCCTGTTTGTCTTGGGAGAGAGGAGAAAAAATAAAAGTTATGTTCATACTAAAAATAAAACTTCTCAATGTAGCACATGAAACATTAAAACAGAACATAACACTTAAGTTACCTGTTTACTGGACATTTTTTTAGTCCTAGTTTTTTAGATATTTTTATAAAAATACAATTATTCCAGAAACTGAAGCTTCCCTTCTATGAAGGGAAAAAAAATATATAATATATATATATAAAAATCTTTATCTGGGGGGTACTTGGAAGTATTCTGCCGTAGCCACTTTTTATAGACAGCATGTAAGAAAGTGCTTCTTCAAAACACCTGAGATTAACCTCACAGTAATTGAAAAGAGCTTACTGAGATCCTCAGAGAGCTGTGGGAATTCATAGATGTGCTCACAAGTATTTTTACTGCTGGGAATGCAGAACCCAAATTCAAAATCAAAACTCTTGAGCAGCTGATCCCGGAAGTAGTGCCTCTCAATCATGCGAAAGTTGTTGATGGGTTTGTCCCCTACTGTGAATTCCACCCTGAAAAAGAAGAATAAGAGTGAAATGAGTTTTCTTCCTTAAGCGACAGTTTCAACCATTCCTGAAAAGTAGAATAGAGCTCTTTTAAGAAAAGCCAAAACTAAAAAGCTAATCAAAAAGATCTTTTCTTCCTTTTCTTAAAAAGTTCACAATGACAAAACATAGCATTAAAAATCATGGCTTATACTCTATCTTAATTTTTTTTACTAAGAAATAAATAAAAAGAAAGGAAACAAGACAATTTTACAATCTTAAAATCATCTTCAGTGAAGAAGAGATCCCTCTACTGGGTACTTCACTAGGTCACTCACTAGAAGTTCCTTATTGCATTACATTCGATTTACATTGCTGTTAAGTTATTTAATTCTTCTGATAGGCATTAAAAAAAAAAGATATACTGATAAACTGTCTTTCATCCTTTTCTGCTATTTAAATAGTAAAAGGGAAGAAGTTTCAATCAGCTCCAAATTCAAGTTTATCTTACTAGGAAGCATGACCTCTGACAGAAAGGTATTATTAATTATATATGATATACTAATTATGACTAAACCAGGAATACATTGTTACTAGTTTAGCACAAATCAATAGTTGGGTATTTACCGTTTTACAGAACAGCAGTCAAAAAGGTGCTAAATGATACATAATTTTATTTTTCTTCCAAGACAAAATCTAAATGGTGTACTTCTTTAAAATTAAGAGGAAGTGGTTATGTGCAACTTTGCTGTAAACACTCTGTCAACAAATTGTAATTCTTTTTTTATCACAACCAAATGTTGAATTTTAATTTAGCTCTTGGAAATACTTTTTTTTTTTTAAAGTAAGGTTAAGGTACATCAACTCTTGTGAAATATACATTTGCTGCTGATGGGATCTATCAAACTGCAATACAACGTGATTTTAAATACCTGAAAAAAATAGGTTCTTACTGGAAACGGTAACTGATGCTCAATTAAAGTATTATGGACTTAATGCCATAATAGCAATAGGCATAAAGCTCTTAATTAGATCTACTTTAAACTTAAGTGAATATCAAGAAAAATAAAGATAACAAAGAACCTGCTGTATAATGACCCATATCCTTCTAAGATCCCCAGTAAAGACAAAAAAAAAAAAAAAAAAAAGGAAATACAAGCCAAAATTGCATCTCCCTGTGCACACTATATAACCACAGATAAATGACTCCTTTTACTAAAGAAGTGATACAGACTTTCACCTGTATTACAGGAGCTATAACTTTGGCCTGATGCTTTACAGAAAGATCCTTTAGGTGTCACATTTTGCTCTGGTTTACTGACGGATGCATGCATACATACTACTAACCACGTCAGAGATTATTCTGGTGCAAATGAGTTGGAATATCTGCGTAGTCTGCTCATCATATTGCCTCTTTCAGCATTAATCTCCTCAACCCCATGCCTATTCCTGAAGTACATAAACAGGCTAAGGGAATGGAGAAAGCAAGGCAAACATTAAATATGTTTGGAGATCCTTGTAATAACAAAAGACCCCCATTAACTCAAATATCTGACAGGATCAACAAGCAACAGCCACTTTTTATAAGATTCCAGTTGTTTCCTGTACTAGAAAAAGTAGGACAGGAGCAATTACTTACGTGGCTCCCACTTGCCGAAGTCTAAGAAAAGCTGGGGTAAACTGATAGCGTACAAACCGGCCCGCATTTGGGTCAATGTCCTTCTTGTCATTGTGTTCACGTTCTGGAAAAGCGCAAAGTAAAGCTCCATCACTGTCGTCTGAGAAACAGAAATCCAGTGAAAATACCACATTAACTTTCCTCTCCTCCACAGAGAGCCTCTCCGTGTCTTTTTGGAGTCTGTGTGATACGATGAAGCACAGTGAAAAACCTGGAGGACACTGTGCACCACAGAGGCCTTTCCCAGGCTCTTCTGCTCACCAACAAGGTTTGCAAATTTACACCTATATTCACACAGAGCACAACACACAGACTGCACTGGGAGAACATTCTTTCTATTATTACCACTGTGAAAAATAAGTGGTATATTCCTCGTTAGGTGAATTGTTCCTCAATAAGCACTGATCTCAGCTTCAGTGGCAGTTTTGCTCTCCTTACGTACCCCAGACCGCACCATTTCCTTTGATTTGGCAGTGCCTGAAATCAATTCTTCCGGACAAAACATACCTAAAGCTCCCTTCTGGCAGAACACTGAATTAACAAAGAGCGCTCTGTAAAGAGTCTGCACAAGCAGTAAATGGTTGTTTATCTTAACTAAAAAAAAATGTGCATTATGAGCAAAAAGATTCACAGATCAAAGTTTCAGGGTTCCTCACCGAACTAAAGGACTATGACCAATGCATTAGAGATTCTAATTCTTATTTTCCTTATTGTTAATAATAGCCACTTCAGTGATCTCATTACACGCAATGCTTTAACGGATTTCTTAACCAAGTCCATAAAATAATAGTCACAATGAGATTCACACAAGCATTTCACAGTATGGTATAGGGGCGGGGGGCAACTTTGTAAAGAATAATCTTTAAATTGTTATCAAGACAATTTCCTTAAAGATGTTTCCTTAAAAAAATAATTAATTAAAAAAAAAAAAAAAGAGAGAGAGAAGAAGATAAGCAACAAACAAACCAAACTCTTAAGTTCCTCTTAGGTTTCACTCACTGACATTGAAAGGGAGGTGAAAGGGTTTTGAAAGAGTATATAAATTGGGAGCTTTAAAACTTAGCTGCTCACTATCTCTTCTAGTGAAATAATTATAGGACACTTAATGAAGCTAGCATGCAATAGATCTAAAGCAAAAGTAGACAGTTTTAGCCATAGCATGTGGTTATGCAGGGAGATTCCTTGCCATAGGTCGCTGTAGATGCTAAATTGGTTCAAGAAATTGCCACATAGATTCAAAAAAATAAAAATAAAAAATTTGAAGGCTATTAAATATGAGGACATCATCTGCTCCAAAGGAACTCCCAAAATCATACATTAATATAGACCAGGAAACTATTCTGAGAATGCTGGACAATGTGCTTACCATTTCCTATCCTCTCTAAGCCGTCCACTGCTGGTCACTCAGAGTGAGTGTTTGCAAGACACCCCTTTGGTTTCATATACATCTTCTGAAGGGACTTACTGCACTGATTCAAGATTGCACTGTAACTCTGAACAAGCTACTTCAACTTAGCATACCTGGTTTGTTATCTCTAAGCTACAGAAAACTTCCTCTCAAATGCAGGGAAATGAGGAAGATAGAAAACAATGTGCGATCACAAAAAGAACAGTTGCACTGGTGTTTTGTTTGTTGTTTTATCACAGGAGGACTCAAGCTGATGAACAGCCAGCAAACTAACACGTGCTGACCTCCTCCTTCTTTGCTTCTATTTACAATATCCATCTGTCCTTTCTCACCACAGATGGCAATCACAAGAATACAGTAGCAATGACTTCTGTTCACTATTAGTACAAAGGAACACCTGAATAGGATTTCTGCTGCAAGCTGGGACTCAAACCTTCTTGTAGGTGAAAGTGTCTCCTATTTTTGGGACCCACACTGAGTAAAGGGAATGGCAAAAGGAAGCAGGCATGAGCATTCATTTGTTCATGAAAACAGTATTTTGTGTGCGCACTCACCTGATGCTGCTGGTTTGGTGATTTCAAACAACACTGTGCCAGATTCCATGTCCCGGATTTTGAACCTGGTGAAGTCTATCTTGTAAACATTTTCCTCTGGAGTGCACAAATAATCTGCAGAGGAAAGCAAATTAAAGTGAAGGCTTGATGTCTACAAAGACAGTCCCAGTACTGAATGCCCTCGCTGCCCTGCTTGGACAGAATGGGAAAAAGGCCTCTCTGCCCCAGTGCTAAAAGGTCACTGCTTTTTTCCAACTTCGTGCCAACATCCCCTGGTTCCATTTCTCCTCAGGGTACTGAGAATAGTCAGCACCTCCACCAAATCCTTGCCTTCTCAGTGTAAGAGGCTTTGCCTCTTTTAAAAGCTGCCCTCTGGCAAAATGCATGCGCTAAGCAGCTTTGTGGGCACTAAACCGACTGCACTTAGCTGGAACAGGAATTGTCCTCCTCCCTTGTGCCATCTCTGCTATCTCCAGCCGTCTGCAGACAAAGCATAGCCTCTTCTCTCCACCCATGCTTGTCCCATGCAAGGACTTTTTCCTCAGCGCTGGAAATGGCTTTGAAGCCTTTCCCAGTACGAGGAACTGGCCTGGGAACAGCCCCTTTCCCTGCTTCCACCAGTGTCGGTGTCTTTGGTAGAAAGTCATTGTTCCAAGCATCAGCCTTGCTGTGCCTTGAGCAGCCTTCTGGCCTCCCCTCTGCGGAAAGAGTGCTGGTGCCTCCTGATTACTTTTCACTGTGCTGATAAGCACAGATTGAAAGCAGCTCCAATAATTTGTCCTGGCAAATCTAAACAAATGTATGCATAAAAGCCAAGATAGCTGTTGAATGACAATGCATCTGCATGTTCTAGAAGACTTGCTTTAGAAGGTTTAAGGTAGAGGTAATACTTTAACATTCTAATTCCAAGATACTAATTCCAGTTGTTAGTCTGAGTTAACGACTTACTTCTGTTTGCTTTTCCTATTTCTAAATATATCCATCCACCTGGGGCTTATTTACTGAATATACAAACCCAAGTCACACTGTAGAGATCACACCTGTCTACTACAACTCCTACATCAGCACAGGTACAACAAATCAGGAACCTACATTATGGCTTGGGGTTATGTTCACATCCCATAGATAAGGAGTGAATAAAAGCTTGCTCTGCTGCAGTGAAAGAACATCCCAAATGCCACACATTGCAGCTGCCAGACAACAAGCTCTCATGCTGGAATCTGTAATTAAAGAAATCAGGCCCCTCTGCAGTGAAAGACAAAGACAGCCACAGTCAGCATTATGAAAGATTGCTCCTAGCCATGGCTCAACGTGAATTGCACATCTAGCACATTTACCTTCCTGGAAGCCTTTTATTCTTTGCAAATCTTCTTAACTTGGAGGACTGTCTGAGCACTCACTGGGATGATGAACACAAGTACTAAACCTACTCTCCAGACGATTTTACTACTCTCCACCATCACCACCAGATGGTGAATGCTCAAAGGAAACGGGCTTTAAGACAGAACTGTGCTTGAAGCATCTCTGGCATTTGGCAGGGAAGTTTCCCTTTTCCTGTCAACACAGCACAAATTAAATCTAACAGCGGTACCTGCGCTAGCAGGAAGAATAAGATAAAAGCTCAATCATTTTCACTACCACAAGAAAACAAACGCCTGCTGTTAGATGAAACAGCCTACAAAGTGCACAACATTGTCTTTTCTGTCCTTGTTTTAACACTACCCAGGGTGAGGGGCCAGAAATGTATATAAACTCCTTGCCCTAAGCCCTAAACTTGAGTAAACTTGAGCAGTCCTCATGCACATGTCATGTGGTTACACAGTAATTTTAGGATATAAGAAAACAGCCAGCCCAAATTCTTAGCCCATCCTACACCTTCCCACCTCCAAGCAGCTGCAGCCCTGACTTCACCTCCCATGGCCCACCACCACACTCGGACAGCTGCTCTCCATCAAGGCAAGGGGCTGTAGGATGGGCCTACGGTCGCCTGGGAGCCTGGGACACCTTCCCTAGAGCACGAAGGCAAGCCTGAAGCTGCGTTTGTCTGCAAGTTAATTATTAAGTGTTTTCCTTCTGCAGGATTCCTTCCCATCCAGCACCATGGCAACAGCTTTATCCCCCTCTTTGGCAGCAGTGTTGCTACAGCAACTGGCCCCGACTCATCCGCAGGAGAGGAGAGCGAAGCCGAGCCCCCGGAAGAGGAATAAACCCCAAGCAGAATCCCCATCGGGCTCCTGCTCCTGACGCTCTCACTCCTGTGCTATTTTTTTCCCCAACTCTTTTTGCACTTAAAGTATTGGAAACCCTTTATTTATTTTAATCAGCATGCCAGTATCTAACCGGGTGACATCTGGGAGGATTAGCTACCATAGAGGGATAGCACTGCAAGCAAATTAAAAAAAAAAAAAAAAAAAGTGTATATTCCTCTTGGTCTATATTTAAAAAAGGAAAAAAAAAAATTGTAGCCATGTTCTTCCCAAACATAGTAGAAGCCCGTGGCATGCTGGTAGGTCTTATCGGGAGTGTTGTTCTTGGAATTGGCAGAAACTTCTGCTTAGCTGAGCACTGTCAAATTTGCTAATCTCATCTCACACATGCTTATTTTTAAATTACTGCAGGGCCTAGTTGCCCACACTTTCATGACGCACTTAAATGCATCATCTGCTTTCATTATCCTAAGTCCCAGTAAGCACAATTTGGGGAATGGAAGCAGCATCCATGTCTGTTTCAGTGAGACATAAGGCTGCTCAGGCCTCCATTAACTGAAGTGGATCATTACAAGAACGGTAGTTTTGGTCACTCAGGACAGAATATTTTCTTGTTTCTTCTGCTTCCCCCAAAGCAGGCTGTGTTGTTTCCCTGTCAGGAACCAAAGAATCACGGTGTCTCCCTGCACGAGCCCTCAGTACTCAGCTGATTCACCGCTGATGGAAAGCACCCTCTGAACAGGGAATGGAGGAATGGACACATCAGTATCATTTTAGAAAACCCAGCAGATTGTCTTTTGTTCTGAGGCGTACCCATAGTAAGTAGTGCAAAAATGAATCACAAAAGAGAAGCATTTCCTATTCCTTCCTAAAGCACAGAGAATTGCTAAATCCCAGACCTCCAAACCCAAAATCCTCCTGGAAGGAGCTCACCAACTTGTTCTCAAAGCACAGAGCAAACTCTTGCAAGTTGGCCAAGCCTAGTATACTAGCATTTACTTCTCACTCACATCACTCTTCCTGCTCGTGCTTCTTTGGCTTTTTTTCCCCCCAAATCTCAGTATCACGCCCAAAAATCTGCAAGTCCCTACTCTTACAGACATTTTCTATCTTAAGACCTACCATGGGTTTGAAGAGGCTGGAAGCGCAACTAGCAACACTGCGGCAGTCTCAGGAAGCAGCAGAGGTGGTGGACTTCCTGAGCCAGACAAAATGGATTTCTGTATGAATTCTCTTACTCTCTTTGTATAAAAAAGTGCTTAAAAAAAAAAAAAAAAAAAAAAAAAAAGTGTAGCTTTTTTTCTCTCTTCATCAAGAGATCTCTAGCTTTGTTATGAGATACAGTGGATGCTCGTTCCCTGTTTACAGTTCTGAGGTGGTACCTCCACTGTCCTAACCCAGCGAAGAGCCAATTCTGACCTGGGGAACCTTCCTCCCCTCCCAAGAACAACTAAGATTGCAAAAGAAAATCAACAACACAGCCTAGACAATAGCAGCAGGTACTGCCTGTTCTTTTGTGGCCAGTGATACAATGTGAACCCTCATTCTTATTTCCAGACATACATTTTAACAAGCTGATATTGCAAAGAACACAAAGCTGGGAAATCATACAATGCCTATCCCCAGAAGAGGAAAGCTAATGAAGGCACTTTCTCCTCCTGCCCTCTCCCTGTTATTTCAGTTATCCCATGGATGAGATTAGGTGTTTAATCCTCATCAGAGAAAGCTAAAAGTCAGTGCTAAAACTTCAGGTGTCCTTCGCAACCACCTCACCAGGCACATTTTCTGAAGAGAAGTTCATGGGAGAGAGAGGGTTAGCGCTGCTTGTCATGCTCCTTTCAAGATCTCTTCTCCTTCTCTGCAACCAGGGGAAAGCACGTGTCCTCTCCCACAGACATCAGAGATATTTCTGTGCTGCTCATCAGAGCGTCCAAGCTCAGATTGGGCAGCTCCTATTTTAAGCTTTAATCTCCCAGAGAGGAGAGCAGAGTGTAGCAGGGGTAAGGAAGAACTCAAACTCTGCTAGTGAAGAATGCAAATCAGGAAGATGCCGTACAAGAAACAGATGCAATGGCAGTGACCTGTAATAGGAAAACCTCTCCCCAGCACAGGCAATAACAAGAATTTAGGGGATGAGATGGCTCCTGTTGCCACGCAGGCCTGTTTCTTAACATGCGTTAGGCAACAAGGTCAGAAGCTATTTTGAAGACTGCTCCCAGGATGTAAGCCAGGTATAAAGCAAAGACAACTGCAGATGAGTTGCTAGGAGCTGGAGATTAGGAGATTATCAGATTGGAGAGCCTCAGGAGGAAGCGAGCAAAAATAGCACAAACCCAGTCAAGACGCAGAGCGTTGACGCAGGACTGAGTACGAGACCTCAAGGGGAAGGCAGGGCAAGTTTCAGGCAGTACTGATACGTCTGCTCAGACAACCACAGTTCAATTAACGAAAACACTAAACCATCTCCCCTGCCCTTTGCCTCAGCAGTTCAAGTCCTGTAAAGAGGATGGCAGACAAGCCAGCTGAGATCCTCAAGCAGCACGTGGCACCGGAGCGTGGCAGAGCTCACCACAACTGCCTGGCCACGGAGCTCATCACCCTGCTGCACATTCAGAGCTGAGATCGGACCCTTTGCTCCCCAGGGGAGCTGCTTCCAGCACCCTGCTGCTCTGGGGAAGCTGCTGAGAGGACAGGCCACGAGGGGAGAGCGATCTCCCCACTCCGTTTCTGAAGTCACGGCTTTTGGATGAGCAAAGGCCGGGGGTAATGGGGGAGGGAAGCACCTGCAGCCCTCCTGCCTAGCTCAGTAATTAGCCTGCTGTGAATGCCCTGGAGAAAGAAGCTCTTGCACTAGGAGGATTCCCACAGGAGCTTTTCTGCAGCGACACATTTGTGCATTAAGCATGAAGTGCATCCAAACAGGGTCTGAGCCGGGGAGTTTGTGATGGTCCTCGTTACCCATAAGGTGCACCCACACAGCATCGTGTTGTCCCAAACTACACACCAAGTCCTGCAGCACAGCTCGACAGGCCTCCAAGGCTCTGTTTTTTTGTGGCAGCCTGCTTTTTTCCCCTTTTATTTGTTGCTAGAGCTGTCCAGACCTCACCCTCTCACAATTAATTTGACCATAGCTCTCCAGGCCTTGTTAAGGAAGGTAGGAGCTGCCCTTCTCCTCATCCCTAAGGCTTCCAAACACTGCTTCTTGCCCCCTTGTTTATGCTGACCGTACACAAAGCCTGGAACAATGCAGAGAACATTAACAAGCGGAGAACATTAACAAAATCAGCTCGCGTTGGTCTTGCACAGGGCTAAGCCCAAGCAATCAGGCCCTGCACAAAGCCCCAGGCTGACTCCCCCAGCCCACACCACAGCTTTCCCTTTATCTCTTTAGTTATCTTTGCCATTTCCACCCGGAATGGCCCCAGCCAGCAACACTGGCAGAAGGAGAAGCCCACTCAGCTGCCAGCTCAGCACCCTGCGCTACACACATGCCATGTGTGCTCCCCTTGGAAATGTAGCAGGCCATATTGTAGCGCGAGACTGCTAACAAAACCCTTCATCTACACAACACTTTAGGATGTGAGTTGTCACAAAGCCTTGAAAAGGTTCTCGACGTATGTTGTGTTGCCTGGGAAAGAAGCCACGGTGACAGCAGCTTGACATAGCCCTAGGATGCCGCTCTGCTATGAGAAATCAGCATATCAAAACACTTCTACACGTTGTACCCCGGACAAGTCAGAACAGTGACTCATTAACCTCCTCACAAACACCCCCAGCTAATCACAGCTCCTCTTGCAATAAATTTCCTCAGTTAATTGGGGAAGGAAAGGAAAGTCATAGTCTAGGAGCGGCTTTGAAGATTGATTTGCACACATCGGCTTCCTGTTAACGCTACGGCAAACTGGGTAGGAAAGTCACCCACCGAGGGTCTGCCCTGCCCATTCAGGCAGCCCTCTGCCAAGCTGGCCTTCAGCTAAAGCTGCTGAGAGAAGTCTCAGAGAAATCCTAAATGACAGCTCAAGGAAGAGATTAGCTTCAGAAATGATTAAGCGTGTGTTCCTTATACTTAGGTTTTGTTTTGTAATTGTTTCCGAGTATGTAATCAATTATTTAACCCTTTGGTTTTCTAAAATAAAATAAGCTTTAGAGTAAAGCTTAAAATATAAAGCTTATAAGATCAGCTTTATATTATTAGAGGCAAACTGTACGGGTGCCTGAGACTATTATACACAGGGCAACCTCTTGCCTTTTGTTACGTATCTGTTTGACAGCTGGTGCTATCACACGCTGGCAAAAGGGGCTGGTGTTGCAAAGGCAGTAATATCATCTTCCTGCTGACCACCAATGGCTCCAACCCCAAAGACAGAGAAAGAAATTAAAGCTCTGCTGGAATTAGCTTTGCCCTGCAGCTCATGTGGGAGTAGCACGGCATGACCCAGCAAAGCTGCAAGATTCAGCGTGGGCAAAGACATGAGGGACAAGGGACGCCAGGGACAAGGGACGCCAGGCCCAGCTTCTCAGCTGGCCCCACAAAGCAGAACGCGGCATTCGCAGACACCGACATCCCAATAACTGCAAACGGGCTCCTCTGATCCTCTGGCTGCTGCGGTAATTAATCGTAATTTGAAGTGAGCTCTGCCCTGCTCCTTTTGCTAATCCCAAGTTAATCACGTCACAAGGTTTTCCTCTTTGCAAGCACAGTTGTATGAGCAAGTAACAAATCCTGCTAATTGCAAAGGAAATGGTTCGTTTGCCTGACACCTAATCTAGCTGGAGTGGCACCAGAGCCAGTCCAGCCAAAAGACCCAGATATTCTGGGGTCAGCCCCCCAGATCCATCAGGCTTTCTAGTGCCCAGAAGTGATCTGGAACTGCTGGATAGTTTAACATTGAAAGGACACGGCATATGCAGTTTGCACAACTGCCCCTTTAAGCTTATTAGGAACACATTAAGAGCAGAGCCCAGCTGGCTTTTCTGGCTAGTTACAGAAGGGGTTTCTCTGGTTTAGCAGCAAGCACACTTTGCCACAGAGCCACATCCTGCTCCTCCAGCTCCCCAGCCCAAGACATTTAACATTTAGTCACTCGTCAGCTGTACCTATCGGAAAGGGAAAGCCCAGCTCTGCTTCCTGATGCAGAAGCAAGGACTTTCCTCCCACCCAAATACCAGGGCACGGCTAGCAGCCTGCCTGCACGCTGCCTGGTGAGAATGTGGCAATCACAAGCAGCAAATTGGGTTCAGAGACCCCGCTCTTCTGGGATGGGGGGGCAAGCAGGTCTCCCTAGCATACCAGAAAGGAGCATATCAAGGAGCTCCGCACCAGGTAGAGCAAGCACAGGACGGCAAACCCTGGCTCCAAAAGAGCTCCTGCAAGATCAGTGCACCCCAAATGCACAGGGCTGGAAGGGGCCTCCTGGAGCAAGCGCAGTGCCCTGCTACCACCGACAGCCACCCTGTGATCCCTCTCCTAACTGGATCACACACCCCATCTGGAACTTCCAGGGATGCCCAGAGTACCAGGACTTCGCTGTTGCAATTCTCCCACCACCACCGACTTCTGCTTCAAACTGGCCAAGGCACCACAACTTTGGGCATCAGAACCAGGATTGCTGAAATGCAGCTGACCGTGGCTACGAGTCTGGATGACTTGGTGGTGCAAGCACTGAGGTTTGCAAAGGGAAAGGAATTAATTAAGAAGAGGGCTGAAGAAAAAAATAATAATAATTAAAAAAAAAAAAAAAAAAAAAGAAAGAAATTTTAGCCATGTACTTCTCCATTCACCATTCTCTGATGGTCCCCTTAATGCGTCCCAAAGCCTGTCACTGCTGTTAATATCATTTAAAAAACATACATGACCAAGGCCAGGATACCAGATACCCTTTACAAGCTTCACTTATTCTCTACACATTAAAACACAGACAGGAGAGACTACTTGCTGGTCTTCCTCCTGGTCTGAGGAGCATTCCCCATGCCCCCCAGTTCATATCCTCCTTTCAAACTCAAGCCAGGCACAAGACACACCCTAAATATTGTCCTAACCCCAGGCACCAAGGCTGCATACACGGAGCTGCGAGCAGAAAGAATGAGGAAGGAGTTGAATCTGGGTTTACTGCAGTGCTTAAGCCAGAAGTTGAAGAGGAAGAAAGGGAGGTGAGAACGAGGAGCTAGAATGAGGCTCTCAGGAAGTAAAATCACTTTGGCCCCAACTTCACAAGGGACAGGCTGGGGTAGCCATGAACTTTTCTCCCACAGCCTGATCCTTCCTCCTCCCTGCAGCACCCTCTGCTTGGAGCACAAGCCTGGAATGGTTTCCCGTTGCCAAAAATTCCAGTCTCTTTTTACGAGCTTGCTGTGACCCTTGGAAATGAGTAAAGGCCACAGAATCCCCACATAAGCGTTACGCATTAAGGACTATAAAAATACTGCTGCTAAAGCCACCACGTGGGAAAAACCTTGAGAAGGGGTGCTGCAAAGTATCGACAGGCAATGAGATCCACTCGACATGGACATATTGTACACCCACACCCAAAAACGTGCACTGAGGACTTCAGGTATGGAGAGCATCTGACAGCTACCCACGTGCCCAGCAGCACAGGAAAGAACTTCCCAGGGAAGGCATTATCCAGGGCTCGTTGCTGTGCCTGGTCTTTGTTTTTCAGGACCCATCTGCACCCCCTGCGTTACCCTCACGCCAGCAAGCCTCCTAACAGGAGGGCAGTGAGGCATTTCCACGTGTTTCCTCTGTCCTTCCTGTGCTCCTGAGGCTGCAAGAGGCAGGAAACCAGCCCCGTGCTGGCCACGGTAATGCCACGTGAGGTCTGCACGCCCTGGGAGCCAGGGCAAGGTTTGGATGTGTGTCTGCAGCCCTTCCAGACACCACCACCAAACGCAGGGACACACAGGCTATCGTAAAGCAGGGACACGAAGCACTTAACGCAGCCATCGCTGGCTTCACCATCGAACTGCTGCTGTGAGAACGCTGGCAGCACGCTTCAGTGCCTGCTGCACGGCTCCTTCTGCTACAGGCAGCAGGATTTCTGGGCCTGAATCACACCACTGCAGCCCACCAGAGCATCTCAGCTGGACCCAAGGACCCCCCCAGATCAGCAGCCCCTCTTCCAAGGAGCCTCCCTGACCCCGGGGGCAGCGCTGAGCCCCTGCTTTCCTCCCACCCTTCCTGCCGCTCACCCCACCGTGCTGCTCACTACGCAGGCCCGTGGGGCTGCCTGCACACACGACACTCACGACCACATCCTTTCTCTCCAGGGCTTGTCACGCAGCACAGCACTAGCCTGCGACACGAATCCTGCCCTGATGCCTCATCACAGAGGGCTCTGAGGCAAAAGGGAGCACGGCCGGCCACCCAGGTCACCCCCAACTCCCTGCCAGCCCTCTCCTCTTCCCCTTTTCCTCAGCACGCTGCCTGCAGGGAAACAACCCAGAGAGGTGACCCAGGAGATGCAATAGGGCCTGGGGGGCAGCAGGACAGGCTGGCAGGGCTATAGCCATGCTGGCCTGAGGCACAAGGCTTCTCCTGACCCATGGTGCTACAATCCCGGCAGATCCAACACAGCTGCATGCCACCCTGGTCCCAGCCGAGCTGTGCAGCCAAGCACAACAAACCCTCCTCCTGCAGGCTCCCCCAGGATGCTCTGAGGACCAGCGGGGCTACACCAGAGAAGGGGAAACCAGCGAGGAAGGCTGCAGGATGGGTCTGCGGCAAAGGAGCCCCTATCCTCCCTGGATCTGTGGCCCCCACCTTGACCTGGGGGGGCACAGCTGCAGGGGGGAGACAACGGGGAGCATCTCAGTCCTGACCTTCCACCCGTGGTGGTGGGGTGCTGCTCCCCGACAGGAGCATCCCTATGGGGCAGGGGAGCTGCAAGGGGGCTGCTCCCCGACTTCAGCATCCCTGTGGGGCAAGGGGGCTGCTCCCTGACCCGAGCATCCCTGCATGCCAGGGGGGAGCTGCAGGGGGGCTGCATCCCCAACCTGAGCATCCCTGTGGGGTGGGGAGCTGCAGGGGGGCTGATCCCCGATCCAAGCATGCCTACAGGGCAGGGGGACTGCTCCCCATTATGAGCATCCCTACGGGGCAAAGGGGCTTCAGGGGGGCTGCTCCCCGACCTGAGCATCCCTAGGGGACAATGGGGGTTCCACATCCCCAGCCCTGCCGGTGCCGCATCCCCATCCCCTGCAGCACCGCACCCCAACTTCCCATCCCCTTCCCTTTATTGGGGTCACCGCCTCCCCGTGCACCCCGGTTCCCTCCCCATCCCCCAAACCCCCCCCCCCCATACCGCTGGTGACCCGCTGCAGCCCCAGCACGTCGTCGGGCCCGATGAGCGCCTTCCGGCCCAGCTCCTCCTCGGTGCGCGCCGCCGCCGCCGCCCCGGTGCCGGTCCCGGTCCCAGTCCCGGTGCCGGTGCCGGTCCCGCCGCTCTTCTTCACCTTCATGGCCCCGTTCCTCCGCCGCTGTGAGCGGCCCCGGCCCCGCTGCGCTGCCGCCGCCGGCCCCGCCGCACCGGGAGGGGCAGCGCCGCTCCGCCCGCCCCCCGGCCCGCCCCCGGCACGGCTCCGCCCGGAGCCCCCCCTGGGGAAAGGGGACCCCCCCCCCGGCATAACCTCCAAAGCACCGGGAGGGAAGAACCCACGGGTGAACGAAGGGGGGTGTTGGGGACCCCCCTGAGAACCCCTGGAGAGGAGTTGGGCCCCAGTGGGGTCTAAGAGCCGCAGGGGGCTGGGGCTCAATGCCCAAGACAAGAGGGACCCCAGTAAATAAGGGCTGCCCCCCTCCCAGCTGAACCCCATAATGGTAACCACGGGATGTTTTGGGCTAAATACCCTGTAGTACAGGACCCCAGAAGTGTTTGGGGCTAAATATCCTATAGGACAGGACCCCAGAGGTGTTTGGGGTAAATACCCATAAAGCCAGGACGCAGACCCCCCAGTAAAGAGCTAGGCAGAGCCCCACGCCAGCCCCCTGCACGCCAGGGGGGTTCTTTATTTGTACATCAGCTCCTTCTGAGCACAGTGCAGGACCAGGGGGCGCATGCAGGGAGCCCCCTCTCTCCCCCCCCCAGCCTCAGGAAGAGGGGTGCAAGCAGCATCTTTGAGTGTAGGGCACAGGGCCCTGACCCAGAGCATCTCCCGCCCCCAAAAGCAGCTCTCTTCCCACTCCTGCATCTGGGCCACCGCTCCTGCTGGTCCAAGGCCTGGCTATGACAGGGTCCTGAGCGCCTGCGCACCACGGGGCCAGACCAGCGCGCCCCATGAGGTAGGGACAGCCCCAGCCCCGAGGCAGGGCACGGCGGGGTCGGGCTCAGTCCATTTTGGTGGGCTCCTTCTTGCGCTGCCTGGCCTCCCGCAGTATCTTGGCCAGGGAGAGGAGGATGGGAACGGCCATGGGTAAGAAGAGCGGGATGTAGATGGCAAACTTCTGGTCGTCGGGGAAGTAGAGGAGATGGAGGAGGGATGGGTCGAAGAAGGCTCGCTCCGAGGAGGTGACGGCTTCCTTGCTGGCCTGGAAAGCGGAGCGCAGGCGGCCCTCGGCCAGCTCTGCCATGGCGTCCTGCACCGAGGCCACCGCGCGGTATACCTGAGTGGGAACGGCACAGACGGTCAGTCCCTGGCCACGGAGGACCAGGACACGAGGCTGGGGACCACAGATAAACAGCTGGGGACCTCATCAGCCCCCAGGGCAGCACCCCACACCTCCGCACAGGGACAGCAACTCCTGGCCCCCTGTGCTCCCCGGGGTACCCCAGCCCTACCTCAGAGGCGACGTCGTCTTTGATAACGATGTTACTGATCTGATCAAGCAGCTGGGCCAGCGAGGTCAAGGTGGTGGCTACGGTGGCGATGTTCTCCACCGTGTGGGCCCAGAGCAGGCGGTCCAGCTCCCAGTCGGCCAGCCCTTCGTTTCCTGGGCTCTCTACCTGGAACTCGGGGGGCAGCTCCTCCCGAGAAATCCCAAACAGCAACCTGGGAGCAGAGGGGGAAGGTCGCAGACCGTGTCACGAGCCCACAGTCCTGCCTGCGCTCCCTGCTCTTCCCCCTCTGGTGCATTTAGTCCCAGCAGCTCTCAGCTCACGCTTGATGGCCTCCCACAAGACCAACCTCCTACATCAGGAGAAGCAACAGCACCCCCGGCCAGGGAGCGGTGCTGGTTGGTGGTCAGCACCTCAAAGGCCACAAAAAGCCTTCCTCAGCCACCCAGACGAGCCTCTGGGCTCTGTCACGGGTAAAGCCTGCTCTGTCCCCACCGATGTGCACGTGGATCTGGAGAGCACAGAGGTGAGGGTGGGGACGAGCGCATCCTCACCGGAGCTGGGCCAGGAAAACCTCCATCACTCGCACCATGTCCACGTCCACGTGCAGCGGGAGGGAGGCTTGGGGGGAAGCAGGGGCCTCAATGTTGTAAATCTGCAGGAAAGCACATCAGTGAGGCACGCCCGGGGCCGGCAGTGCCACCAGGGAACTGAGCCCTGCCAGAACCAGGGCCCCGTACCATGATGCCGCCCCAGCGGGGGCTGTGGAAGGCATTGGTGGGCACTGGGGCTCCGTCCTTGTCCTGGATGTAGAGCGGGGAGTGGGAGCGCTCCGGCACGTACAGCAAGAAGTTCAGCACCGGGTAGAGCGAGGCGGCGCTGGAGCCTAAAGCGGGACTGAGTCAAAAAACTCCCCTGGCACACAGAGACGACAAGAGCCCAGCCCTGCTCCTCCTTGCAGCAAGCCTCAGCCCCACTCCTCTCAGGGCTGGCAGCTCACGGTGCTGAGGAGGGAAAGGTGAGGGTGTAGGCACGGCTGCGCCCTCCCCAGCAGGGCCTGATCCCGTGAGAGTGGGGCTGGCAGCTCACCCAGCCGGGCCTCCACGGGGTTGATGACGTGCGGGAGGCTGTGAGCACTCAGGAGGAAACTGGAGGACTCCTTGTCAAAGCGCGGCGTCACCCCGAGCACGGCATAGTACAGGATCTGCAGGGAGTTGACACGGACGCTGCCGGCAGAGAAGTGCGTCCCAGGGCACTCGGCAAGGCCGCGGCCGGGCTCTCCCCATCGCCTCTCCCAGCCCTCACCTGCGAGTCGACTGAGAAGTTGGCCACGACGCTCAGCTTGTCCAGGATGGGCTGCACGTAGCGGTTGACGGCACCCTCGATGTCCCAGTCCACGTCGTGGCACTTGGGGTCAGGGTTCAGCAGGCTGAAGGTGATCTCATACCCTGAAACACGGGCACAGCCACCCATTTGTGATGCCAAAACCGGGCAAGTGGCCACGACGGAGCTCCTGGGAGCCACAGGACCTGAGCCCCTTCTCCCTGGCCCTCCTCAACATGAGGCCACACTCCAGTGGCCCAGCACGCGTAGATCCCATCCCCAAACAACCAGCAAAGGGAAAACCCTGGAGGACTGTCACCCCAGAAGACATCCCGAGATGCTGCAGGGACACCAAGAGCAGCATGTTCCCCCCGAGAGCCAGCTGGCCTTCCCAAAGGGCAGGGGGCTCGGGCACACATCCGTACCCAGGCTGGATTTCAAGTGCCGCCGGGCGTCGGGGCCGAGCTGGCCGTCGGGGACGCGGTCTGCGAGGGTGGCAGCGATGGAGCTGGCCGTGAAGGACATGACCCGCGTGAGCTGCTGGAGGCGGGCACGGAGGGCGGCCAGACCCTGCCCGGCCCTCACCAGGGCGCTGCGGTGCTTCCCCACGTAGACGTTGGTGCCCTGGGGAAGGCGTGGCGGTGAGGGCCGGGAGCGGGGCTGGCTCTGCCAACGCACCAAAAACCCCGGTGCCACCCACGACAGCTCAGGGAGGGAGCTGTGCCCCACTGGGCACCTTCAAGGGACACAGCCCTATAAATCTCCCCAATCCCAGCGCTCCCCGTTTCTCCCTGGGGTTTTGCAGGCCTTTTTTGCAGGGTTTCCTGCATCTTCACACCCCTGTGTGGCAGAAAGCGTGGAGAACCAGGGGTTTCCTCCACGCCAACCCGCCCCAGAGCCGCAGAATCCCACGGGAGCAGCAGGAACACAGGGATGGGCACCTCAGGGTGCTGCTCCCTACCTGGGGCAGCAGAGAGGAGCTTTCAGGGACCACGTACACGGTCAGAGAGCCCGGCGAGGCGTCCTGCAGCGCGTGCAGAGCAGCATCGGCCTCTGAGGAAGAGAGAACCGTTAGCGGGACTGGGAGTTTTGTTCCATTCCCTATTCCACAGGGTGACCCCCGATCCCTCACCCCATTACCTTGTGCAGCCCCCCGATCCCTCACCCCGCTACCTCTCGCAGTAGCTGCCTCCAGCGCCGCCGCCTCCCGCGCCGTGGTGCTGCGGTACAGCTCCTCGTAGCGGGCCGCCACGTCGGTTCTCGCTGTTGGGGGAAAAATAACCCAAAATGAGAAAAAACCCAAGCGAACCTCCAGGCCCACGTCGCTCCTGAAAGCCGGGCTGGGGGCAATACCGGCCGGTGGGGGTCTTACAGGCGACGGGAACCGGCTCCTCGCGCACGTCCCGGTACGGCAGCTGCCTCGGCAGGTCCGTGGGCACCGAGCCCGGGGCGAAGACCACGGAGATGGGGACGGAGAGCTGGAGCTGGGCACCGGGTGTCACTGGGGGGGGTACCGGGGACCACCCGGGGGACACCAGAAGGACATCGGGGGGACACCGGAGACTACTGGAGGGACACCGGGGACCACCGGGGGGATACCGGGAGGACATCGGGGACCACCGGGGGGGGGATACCGGGACGACACCGGGACCACCGGGGGGGATGCCGGGACGACACCGGGGACCACCGGGGG